>CM076979.1:39523220-39558220 GCA_039105355.1 Benthosema pterotum
ACTAACTAACAACAAAGTATACAGGTACATTGTATAAATGTGTGGTGAGGCGCTACCCACACGTTTAGTTGTGTTGATCATTCCACTAACGGCCAATCCTTCCAATCTATATACCTATTTGTAAAGATGACAAATTGATGTTTAAAATGATATAAACCAGCCCACAGGGGGAAAAAAATCCCCAAGGATCTGGCACTACCATCTGGCACAGTTTGAATACTGTTTCCCAATCAGAGCCCACCATTCAAACAAAGAGAGATTTTTTTTGTTTTGGTGTGACTTTAGAATCTGTTTGGAACTACCTCTCGGAAATAAAACCTCAACACAGAAGTTCCAGACCTATATCCACACAGTGATATTACCAGATAAAATAAAATACGATGCCAAATTGGTATTATTGAAGTGAAGCGAGATAATGGACCAAAGTTGAGTTTAGTTTCCAAACTGAGTTTATTTAGGAAGAAACTTGGCTGATTTATATGCCACATTAAGGCTTTTATTGGGTAAGCCGTAAAATGATGATGCCCTTGATCTCAGGGAATTGTTTTGGGTAATAATTCTGATTGCGGCTTGGTGGTTCTGGTTTGATGACTAAATGGTAAATGGTGCATTTATATAGAGCCATTATCCAAGGCGCTTTACATAGATTGTAGACCCCGTTCACCCATTCACACACCATGCAAGGTACCGATCAGCACATCTGGAGGACACATCCACACTAACTCTGGGAGAGCCCAGGTCAGGGGCGGATATAACATTTCCCATTTGGGGGGCAGGAAGTTGCAACAGACATGCAGCATGCATAAAGCTAAAGGTCTGACTCAGAGAGTTTTCTGTTTTCAATGATGGAAATGCTCTTAGTTTAGTGGTGACACAGCTGTAGTTAGTTAGTTAGTAGTAGTAGTAGTAGTAGTGTTTCAAATCATTTTAAATATAAACACTTTAATTTGAAATATCTTGGGTTGTTTTGCATGCCATCATGTTTGGTGGGGCAGTCTGGGCATTTAAGCAATGCCCCCTTGCCCATGCCTAGATCCGCCCCTGGCCCAGGTTGGAGCTGGCAACCTTGTGGCTACCATCCGGCCACTCTACCCCTGAGCCAATGCCGCCCTACAAATAGTGACTACAACATGACATCAGTTCATCATCCGATCCCAACCAAAACCCCAAAATGGTTGTGTGTGTCCCACTAGGCTAAGGATTCACAGAGGTGTGCTGGCTCTGACTCCTCCACGGCTGACATAACAGTCCATGTATTTTTCATAGCCAACATCTGCTTGGCTTGCTACACTGTCACCACGATTTACATCAGATGCTCCGATTCCATATGTAAAACCAACACATGGATAGTGATGAGAGGAATGCTAACCCATTTCAGGGCAGAATATACTTTAGCTTTTTGAAAAACAGCAGACCGACAATGTTTTTGAAAAAAACAAAAAGTGAAAATATGGTGCTCTTACTGGTCAGTCAGTGGTTTTCAACCTTTTTCATACCAGGGCCTAATATTTATTCTGCATTTTATCCATGCACCACCATTTGATGTTGAGTTTAGTTTCTCACACCCAAAACCAAGGATTTTCAAGTTTTTGTCCAATTTAGGACAGATAACTGGCATGACAGACGTCGGTCAAAATAACAATTCTTCTACATTCTGTAATTGTGTAGATTCTCAAAAGTAAGTTAGATCTGTAAGGAGTTACACATCTATTAGGGTCCCTTTGGTTACCAATTGTCCGTCATTTAGCTGGGGACCCCCTGAAAACTTTCAAGTACCACTGGTGGTCCCCGGACCACTGGTTGAAAGCCACTGGTCTAAGTGACAGATGTGTTTGAATAGACAACATTTGTAGAATCCGTTCTCACGTCAAAATGGGTTAAAGTCGGGGATGTGTATCGTTATATTCCAACAACAAAAATAACAGGGAAAACGGTGTTGCGTGTCAAAAATGCAAGGTACTATCAGTATGTATGTGGTGCTCCTGCATGCCTGAGGCAGTAGGTATCATCACAGACACCCAAAGTAGGCCATAGACCAACACCCACACTGGTAAACAACTGTCTCCCAAATACGCATGAAAAATGACCTCTTCTGTCTATCTCGCCCCAAATGTGGATGCTTCGCTATTGGCTACAGCAATTATTGGGCCAGTGAGTGGAGGGATGCAAAAAGGGAATGATTGTTTCTCAGAATATGAAATTCCTTTTTTGTATCAAGATGCTAAAAAAACACAGACGCCATCATTTCTCGTTGCCGCATTGAAAACGCCATTTTCTTTCTCTGCCATGTCATTATGAAAACAAATGCATTCATTTATCCAGCAGGAATGCAGCTGATGCTGAAAAATGATCCTGAAAAATGACTAACTGACAAGGATCAGTCAATTCAATTTCTGCCTTTTTGTGTGTGTGTGTGTGTGTGTGTGTGTGTGTGTGTGTGTGTGTGTGTGTGTGTGTGTGTGCGCGCGTGCGCGTGTGCATGCTTGTGTGCACGTGCATACGCACGTACAAGTGAGGGGAGTGTATGCATGGACGGATGGCCAGAAGCAAAAGCGCTTTAATGTATTCCATTAAAAGTTTGCATTCAGTATGTTGCTTGGTTCACAAGAAATTTTCCCAAGCTCTCCCCAAGGGTGTGCGTTTATTTGTGTTATTAGCATCTGAGTGAAGAGCGCTTGCTTCTACTCTGGCTCGAGATGTGAGCCTTTCGACCGCCGAGTTTGAACTTTAATAGATCTTTTGCCGTCTTTAAAATAAAATAAATAAATAAAAATAAAATAACACACTAAGCCAGACTGTTGTGGACCCATCTGTGGTGCTCGCCGGTGCCTCAAAGGAATCCCATCCTTGACATAAAGCATTATAATACCATCTCCCGTGAGTGCAGGCGCAGTAGACAAAATGTAAATGCCGCGACGTCAAACGGACACACAGCACAGCACACTGAACAACAGAACAGCCTCCCTGCCTGCCTGGCACTGCCCTCGCATCTCGGGTCTGTGGCTGTTAGGAGGAGGGATGCTGGCAGGCACGGATACCTGCAGGTGGAGGTACAAGTGTGTGTGTGTGTGTGTGTGTGTGTGTGTGTGTGTGTGTGTGTGTGTGTGTGTGTGTGTGTGTGCGCGCTACAGCTAGGTGCGTGTAAGCTGGCCTTAAATAAAATATTAACCTGCAAGTCCCCAGTGTGTTATGAGTTGGCTGCCATGCAGGCAGCCGGGCAGTCATGGAGACAGGCATGCACGGAGGCAGGCGGGGCGGGCGGGCAGGGCGGGCTGTGTGGGGAGCAGGGGAGGCACTCAGAGGTGGCTTTTCATCCGGCTGAAGTCAACCGGGGTGACAGACGAAGCTGAAGTGCCTGCGCTCGCCCCTCATGCTCGCCAAGGCCTCACGCCACACCGCCGTCATCGGACCTGACAGGAGCGGGTCCACAGGAAAGGAGACGGGAAGCTGAAGGACCTGCCTGTCTTTCTCCTGTACCTCCATGGAGGCTCAGGTGTTCACACCTTGTCAACACAACATTGTCAGGTTATCCGGGAGGACGCACGCAGGCACGTCGCACGCATGTACAGTACACACATGCACAAATGGCAAAATGCCAAGTACTGTTTACGTTTGCGATAGTGTTAAGGCCCTACGTGGCCATAAGATGAAGTGCGTCTAATACACTGTGGCCATTTTCAATACCTGTACTTGTCATTACTTGCGTCCTTGTGAACTTTTGATCCGTCATCAGTCACCGACCAAGTACCATTCCAATACTCAAGTTCACATTTGGCCAAGTACAGATCAAATCCCTGGACTTGATCCGCCCACTTGACGATGGCGATGACTACTCCGGACCTGACTTGATGCCGACTTCTCAAAGGAAATTGCAACAGGAGTCCAGAACCGGCACACAACGTCAGCGCAAAAAGAGGAGACCAGCTGCACTTCATAGGCTCATATGCATATTACAGGGCTATCTCAATAGGCTCATATGCATATTATTTTAATAGGGGCCTAAACATGTAAAAACAAAAAATGAAGTGAGGCTGTTTTATTTTTTTATCGAATGTTTGTAGTCCTACAAATAGTTGGAGTTTAGTTGTAGGCATTAAAGCCTATTTTAAATGTGATAGCTTAAAAGATCTGTGCTGAACATAGTAGCAATGCTGTGATTGGTCAATTCAGGTGGAGCAAGCTGAGGCGGTGGCTCCAATCCTCAGAATCACTGTACTGGCTCCCTCCCGTCCCTGGAAGTATCAACTCCACCCGCTTCGACCTCTATCCATCGATTGAATAGACACTTATCAACAGAAATGTTACGATCCAATCGTGCCGGTATAGCAGATATTCAGATACCCGCCGGGCAAGTAGATATTTTGTATTCATTGCATCGGTGGATTACGGATACTACTAGTAGGGCGGGGCGAAGGAAGTTTTACTGAAGTTATGGTTAGGGTTAGGTTAGGTTTAGGCATAAGTTTACTGAGGTTAAGTTTAGGGTTGGGGTTAGGTGTAGGCATAGCCTAGTTTTACTGAGGTTATGTTTAGGGTTTAGGATTAGGCTAGGGTTAGGGTTAGACGGTGCTTTATGCGGTTACTAACCCTAAACATAACTTCAGTAAAACTATGCTTCGCCCCGCCCTACTAGTAGTATCCGTGATCCACCGATGCAATGAATACAAAATATCTACTTGCCCGGCGGGTATCTGAATATCTGCTATACCGGCACGATTGGATCGTAACATTTCTGTTGATAAGTGTCTATTCAATCGATGGATAGAGGTCGAAGCGGCTCTCAACTCTGAGGACAAGAAGTTGCTAGTCTGAACTCACAAGGAAGCAAGAACTGAACTTTTTATTGGAAAAAAAGGCCTGTCAGTGTCTTGCAGTGCTGATGGTGGGAGTGGCAGGAGTGCTTGGGAGGAGTGGCTGGAGATTGGCACACACCTGGGCCTCATCAAGAAGCCAGTATTATATAAGGAGGGAGAGGACGTCAGCTCACTTTCTTTCACCAGTCAAACAAGCTGCTGACTACCCATGTTAAAGCATACCACAGTTTGACCAGTCTGTTGCCAGTCAGACATGTATGTATAGAAGTAACCCTAACCTGTAAGCTTGCTATCCCAGAGTACAAATCTGTGCTGCTGTTTTCACACTATCCTTTGGAAGGGAAGCTGTACTAGTAGGGGTGAGCTGCCATTTCTTTTGTGCCTTGTTAGATCCTTGTTTTTCTATGTTAATCAGAGACATTGTATTTTTTTGTTGGTAGAGTATATATATATTTTTTTTCTTGTGAGTCAGACTGCTTTTTTATTTTTTTGGCCTGGATTCACTCTGAAGCTAGAAGTACATGCTTACCCCAGTATAAATACTTGACTACATACTCTACTCCTTTACTCATTTGTCATCCTACCTTTTTCTTAATAAATGTGAGTGTTACAGCAAAGCTTGTGTGATCCTATGTGTTCCTATGTTGACTGCAGTAGCTTCTATATGTGCCTTATATAAACTGTTCTAAAATAGGCCATTCATTGAAGGTGCGCCTTATAATCCAGTGT
Organism: Benthosema pterotum; assembly: GCA_039105355.1. Taxonomy (NCBI): domain Eukaryota; kingdom Metazoa; phylum Chordata; class Actinopteri; order Myctophiformes; family Myctophidae; genus Benthosema; species Benthosema pterotum. The sequence goes on from CM076979.1 coordinate 39,528,764, forward strand.
GCCATATGGTACACCTTTTCTGAACCAGGCCTGCGTGTTCAAAGGTCATAATAGATAGTCATTCAGATATCATACAGTCTGTTTCTGGTGAAAATACAATCAAGTAACTGTTTTCCAGTTTATTTTTCATTTGACTCGATATAAAACAGTATGGGGAATTCAGAATGCGGGAACGCAGTTAGGATGTGCAAATGATGTCAGATTTTGGTGCTCTGTGTTAACACAATATTGGTTGTTGGTGGTCTCCCTGTTCTCTTGCCTAATGCATAATGTAGGACCACAACTGGTTGACCAGAGCTGCTACTCAAGTCATGGCACAATTATACTGGATCTGTACCCAGCCAGAAGAGCATACTGTCTACTAGGAAATGTAGCTACAGAAAGTTCACAGGATCTACTGAATATGAAGGAGGCAGCACACCGCACTGCACTTTACATACACTTTATTTGGGCATGCCTGTTTGTCACATTCAGTAGATCCATTTGTGGCTAGACGGAACTAAGGATGGCAAGGCATGTAAAACAATTAACACCCACATTTTACTTTCTCTAATGACGTAAAACACCTTGGTTGAAAATAAAACGGTTGTCATTTAACTTCATTCTGCTGTGCAGAAGAGCCAGGTTATGTCTGTGTCCACAGCGTTCAATGACTGTATGCCTCTGCAAGCAAAAATAAATGTATTTACAGCAGCATGTACTGATCAATGTTTTCAGGTTCCTCAATTTGTTGCGTTTTCATAGTGTGGCTCAGTGCCAAAGATGGAGGATGTGTGATGTTTGTTGTCTTTAAACGTGTCTCACCAGCCCTCTGAGTAGCAAAGTGATATTGATTGTTGGCAAGGTTCTCTATTACCTTAGAGAGAACTCACGTGTTAGGTGAAGGACTGCAAATGGGTTGCTGAAGAAAATTATAAAAAATCATTTCGATCACAGTATGTCGTAGATGGTTAATTAGTTTCTTTTTTTGCATGTACTCACTGCACTTCAGGTTTACAGGTTTTCTCCTGTTTTAACCTGTTCTGCCACTTGACCCCTGACCTCATCAAACTCCTGAGTTTGAGGTCTCCATCCATGTATGGAGCTGACCTGTTCATCACATATGTTGATCTGACCTCATCAAACCCTGTACACTGCTCCATATGTTGGTCTGACCCATGTGCCAGTGCTCACTCAGCAATCTGATGTCACGCTTCTCAGCATGATGCTTCTCAGGGTGTCTTTCTAGTCATAACATTTTTTTTTTTTTTTTTTATAAGGCGATATGACGTCAAACAACTATTCCACAATCTCTGAATGCTGCAGATTCTGGAACTACATCTCCCATGAGCTGAGCAACGGAACTAGTATCTGCTTCTCAGACCGGAAAGATATTCACAAACAACACGTCAACCTTCAAAGCTACCGCTGTTAAGGGTCGGGTGTGGTCACACGTGCAGGGTCTACGGAAGCAAACAGGGTTCATCAAGGTTGGATGGGGACTTGGATGAAATAAAAAGGAATGAGGTTAAGAAATAAAGAGGAGTCAGGAAAGGATAGACCTGCGACTAAGATTACAATATAAACCATCTGAGGATGGCCTATGAGGAAAGGATAAAAGAAGGGAGGGAAGTGACGTAACAGCTGGGAAGGGATTACGTCACTCCCAACAGTACTCCCCCTCTGACGAGCGCGTCCGCGCGTGAGCATGGGAAAGGAACGGCGGGCTTCGTCGGAGGCGTCCAGGACAGGTGGGGGAAGCCGACGGCGTGGAAGCCAGACGGGAGTAGAAGTGGGGCCAGGTGGGAGATCGGAGGGCTTCGTCAAAGATGCCCAGGACAGGCGGGGAACCCGACGGCGCTGAAGCCAGACGGGAGTGGCCAGGTGGGGTGTTGATCAGGTACCCCAACGGGTGCGCCTGCGACGGACTGACGATCCTTGGAGAACCGAGATCGGTGGGGGAATGACCCTTTGAGAACCGGCATCGGTGGGAGGAATGACCCTTTTGGAATCGGGGTCGGGGAAAACATGGTAAGGTCTTCAGTCGCGAGGGTAGATGGGATCTGGGTAAGGGGGGATAAAGGGCTCCGGCTTGGGTTGAAGTTGGGGGAAACAGTCTAGGAGTTGATCAAGCTTCGTGGACTGCTGGACGAGAAGGTCAAGGAGGAGATCAAGTGGCGGGACTGTTCCTTAACTGTGGCCTCCAAAACAGAAAGTCTTTGGCCTCAGGCTGAGGCGTCGGACAGAGAGCAGTCCATGATCTCGTGGACCTTGGTCCTGACTCCTGCCAGGAGCTCCAGGGGCTAATGGGGTTTCAATCAGGATTCCGATCGGTTCATCCTTCACAAAGGATGTGGGCTTCGGGTTTGCTTCATAGTTTCCCGCTGCGACCAAGAGAGATGGTTTATAACTGTTAAGGGTCGGGAGTGGTCACACGTGCAGGGTCTACGGAAGCAAACAGGGTTCATCAAGGTTGGATGGGGACTTGGATGAAATAAAAAGGAATGAGGTTAAGAAATAAAGAGGAGTCAGGAAAGGATAGACCTGCGACTAAGATTACAATATAAACCATCTGAGGATGGCCTATGAGGAAAGGATAAAAGAAGGGAGGGAAGTGACGTAACAGCTAGGAAGGGATTACGTCACTCCCAACAACCGCACTCCATCGCAAAATGTGTGTATTGTGTGGCCAATCATTTCAATGAAAGTTAGCAGACACTGTGGCTCTGGCTTGAAGCCCAGTCTGGTATTTGTTGAAGCTGTCCTGTGAGCCAACCAATCTCTCTAAAAAATGTGGATTTATTCCAAAGAGGAAGGGCCTCTGGTATAACCCTTCCAATTATTTAAAGCTGTCTGACCCCAGACTACTAGTAGGCTAGTAAACTCAAACTAGCATCTCTATAATCAATTTATCAATCTGCGTGACACAGTCTGATGCAATTTGAAAAATTCCACAGACTAATATTCCCCTGGAAAATGAGTCTAAAAACATTGAATGCGTCTCATCAACCCCTACACTGCTATCCTGGGGGTGGTCCCAAGAGAGGGACCACCCCAGGTGAGGAGTGTAATTGCATTTGCTTCACTATAACTGGAAAGCAGAGCGACCTCTTTGTCTGACACAATGTAACAGGACAGAACTTGGTCTGTATTTATCTCTTTGAAGACTACACATTCTGCAAATGTGTTAGCTTGAATCTAAAGGGTCTAAATAATGCCCAAAATTCACAACACTCCTTCATTAAAAGAAAGATCATACTAGATCCCAGATAGTAATACAGTAAAATCCTTAGAGCTCCATTTTCGTTACATGCTAAACCCTTATCCGCTTATTTTGTTTTACTATTTTGAAAGACTTTTTGGAATAATTTCAACATGTCAATCTATTAACACGTTGTGATCTACTGAATATGAAGGAGGCAGCACACCGCACTGCACTTTACATACACTTATTTGGGCATGCCTGTTTGTCACATTCAGTAGATATTTTGTTTTACTATTTTGAAAGACTTTTTGGAATAATTTCAACATGTCAATCTATTAACACGTTGTGAGCTTGTAGACTGGCCATTTGAACTACTGAAAATGTGTTTTTTAAATAGTTTAAAAAGGCAAAGAAGTTAAGGGATAAGGGGTTTAGCGGTAACGAAAATGGAGCCTTAAGTGTCCATGCATCCATTTCCAGGTCAATATCCTTTACATGCTCTGAATTAAATGAACACTGAGGGTATTTTTTTACTATGACATAAAGATGCAAGCACATAAAATACCCCCTCCATCTTACTTTCACCATTTTGCCTTGTCTTTACTATTTAAATCATCTTGTCAACACGGCTCGCTCACTCCGCTTTGGACGGCTGCAAGCGACAGAGAAAGACCTCTCTGCGTTTTCCCAACTCGGGGAGGTAGCGGTGCTTTGTTAGCCTAAAAGTTTGCACGAGGAAATTGCACCCATGGGAGAGGCAACGCAGGCGTATACGCTGTGGGGGGAGACAGAGGCAGGGCAGGGTTTATTTATAACCATCTCTTTGAGTGGATGCTAAGTCATCAGAGAGACCTTGTAGCGCGGCGGAGCAGAATAGTACCCTAAATGGTGTCGGGAGTGAGGGAACAAAATGCTTCTCTTTCTCCCCTCTCTCTCTCTCTCCTACATTTAGCTACATTTAGGCCCCCATGGCAGGTTTGCAACAATTTGGTCTGTTTTTAAACTCCCTCCAAATATCCGCTGTTAGCTTGATTCCTCTGTCTGGCTGTGAAATCACACTGGAGGGACAAAATTGGGCGGAGAGATAAAGATGATGATGGCAGTAGTGAGAGCATTTGTGTCCCTGTTGGTTGTCGTGTATATTTCTGTACACACACACCGGCGGCTCATTATCCTGGTAGGATGTGACTCTCAAGCCCCATTTTGAGGCCCATTATAGGGAGGGAGAAGGGATGGTCATACATATAGCTGTAGAAATAGGCTTTGTAGAGCAGGGCAATATTGGGTTCACCATTCATCTCTGGAATATAGCTCATTTTTTCAGTGTTATTAGCATTTGGGTTATATTAATTCCCTTGTTCCTTTTCATCTTATTAGTGAAAATGGACTATAGATTTACAAACTTTCAATGTTTCACAATGCGACATGTAATGACTTTGTAGGTTCTTGTAGACAGCTTGTAAATCCCTCCTTACTCTACCGGAATGCACACTTAAGCCACTTTATGCTGGCATTAAAAAGCAACCGCCACCAATCATGTCTTAAAAGTCTGATGATCGCACCCTACAAACCCTACAGCGTGCTCCAGCGCAGCCCTAAAAACGCTGGGACAACGCTCCACACACACGTCCCAAATACTTCTCTCTTCTAGGTCTAAAACTATGGAATGCACGTCCCAATGGAATCAAACTGCAGATTTGCTCCCAATCTTCCGCCACAATCTGAAAAAAGCACCTCTTCAGACTCCCATCTTAGCCCATCGACCTCCAGCAGGCATATGCAAAGGCTCATCTTATGTATCTCAGATTGTATGTAGACTTAGACCGCAGTTCACGAAGACTTATAGCATTGTGTAAACATTGCACTACATACTGTACACAGTACATGTGTTATGCGTAGTGCGATTATTTAGATTTTCCACATTCTTAGCTTATGTACAGTATGGTCCATAATGACTTTTTATATACGATGCATTGCCATGCTTTTCTTTCCTTCATGCTTAACATAAGTGGCTCTGGATTAAATTGGCTAAATTGGCTAAATTGTAAATTGTGATGTTGTATAATTGACAAAGTAGCATGTGCAATACAAGTGCCATAATGACGGCATAGACATGTACTGTATGCACAGTACGCAAGGCTTTGGAGAATGTGTGTGCGCAGTTGCGCACCGTATCCCAAAACGCCTGAGTGTTGTGGGGCGACTGCCCATCTGCCCGCTGCTCTCTTTAATGAGATTATCAGCAGAGGAGTGTCAGTAAGTAGGAGCTAAAATGAAAGCCGTTATGGGGCATTATCAGAGAGCAGCACCCCCTCATCCATCTGCTGTATGGCCACCCACACAGCCACTAGCCCCCTGACTAAGGCCACGATTAGCACAGAGAAGTGCTGCTTAATTCAAACACCTCTAGAGAACATGTGGAGCTTTCCGCTGCTGCGGTTGATGAGCTGCAGCAGCATTGGAGCAACACGTTGGAGGCTGGCGTTGGATTCTATACTCCAGGCACTGAAACCTTGCATGCACTTCTATCGTTTTTTTTTTTATTATACTGTTCTTTTTTTTGGAACAGCTCCAAATTGTATTTGACCCGAGGCGTGCATGATCCTGTGCCAGCCCAGTCATACCCGATTTACCTCCTTGAACTTCTATGTTATGTCTGCGGAAATATGTAAACTTATGTAAATTTCCCTACCAGTAACGTTTCTTTCAGAACACACACAGGCTGCAGACAAACTGCAGTCTGTGTGATGCATACATACTGATGTGCATAGACGGTAGTATTTACACTGCATTCATGCAGAGACACGGTAGGCCATGCAGGTACTCCTAGGGAGGCGACATCTAGCACTAGAGCACCATAATCATTCTTGCTAAAATGTTTAAAACCAACACCACAAACAGCGTTGCCACCAGCAAAACCAAACATTATGGGTTTGGTTCAGTAACATCGGAAGTGTTTATGTATGCATTTGAAACTCCAGCAGTGTACACATGTGAGCAAATGGACTCTTACAGCTCCATTTTGTACCGTTTCAGTGTTCAAAGGAAACATAGATGATTTTCATCCTAAATCCTGCTGTTCTGTGTGATAATGTGGTGGGGTACAGAATTGTGGCATTCTTTCCTTTTCTTTGATAGTAACATTATCGGATGTATGGAGATGTGATGTTTGACATCATTTCACAGATAAATTGCACGACATCAGTGGTTTTCAACCGGTGGTCTGGGGACCACCAGTGGTCCTTGAGAGGGTTCCAGGTGGTCCCCAGCTAAGTTGGTTGACCAGATGTAACTCTTGGACCCTTTCGGGTCCATTTGGTTTCATTTTTACACTCTCAAGAGTTAAAATAATCATCATCTTAATTCGCCCCAAGTCTACACAACTCGAAGATTAATGGTCATGGACAGAAGCAAAAGAAATCTTTAGTTTTGGGCTCCGTGGGGCTAAAATGTCCTCCAGTGGTGGTCCGTAGCTCAAATGCTGAATAAATGTTGGGCCCTGGTGTCAAAAAGGTTGAAAACCCCTGCAATACATGATTGATATATGATTGATATATCCTCACATCGTTTTTGAGGAAACTACCACTGCTTCCCCTTAAATTGATGCTGAGGATTTTAGCGAAGGTACGACACACAACAGCATTCGTCGTCGTACCTGTGATCTTGTCGCGGACCAGCTTGCAGGACTCGATCTCTCCGATGCTGCCGAACAGGCTGCGGAACTCCTCCTGGGTCATGTTCTGGGGCAGGTAGTTGACGATGAGGTTGGTCTTGCTGTCGTCCGTGACTCCGGTCTGCATGGGCGAAGGGCAGCCGCGGCTGTTGGTGGTCGGCCCGTTGGCTGTCGTGCCCCCGCCGCTGGGGCCATTTGTCACCGGGGCCTCCATGTTACTGATGATCTGCGATGGGGAGGGGACAACGGAGGAGGAGGAGGAGGAGGAGGCAGCGTTTATGGGAAAGGGCTACTTTGTTTTGGGGAGCACAGCATCGTTTGTGTGGCAGTACAGTACAGTACAGTACTGCCACACAACCACAAAACAATTCCAATACTTTGAATCTGTTTGTGTGGTACTATTGTTATGATATATGATACTGTTCAAGCATGCTGCTGAGGAGAAAGTGACCAGGCTATGATTCCACCACCTAGTTTACTGTAGGCAAAGTCAATGGTGACAGTTAAGTTTTGTGTATTTCATATTTACAGTGTTTGTTTTCTTAAGCTTGTTCATTGTTGGTTCTGAGTTGATTGGCTTATGAGTTAAATGAGTTAAATCAAAAATTGATTTTAAGATTGCCCATTCATTATTATTATTTTAATTATTAAAATATGTGGTACTATAATCAAAGTGGGTCCTGTGGGGGTCCGGGGCTAGTGAATTATGGAATGCGTGAGCTTATTGTAATCACAGAATTCCTTAATTATATTGAATCATTCAAAGGCTTTTGAATAGAAAATGAAACAAACTCTAGTCACTTCCGTTTAGAGCACTGGAGAGACTGCGTATATGTGACAGCTGATGGTCATTGATGCTTGTTAGCATCGACAAAGGCAATTAATGTTTCTGCATTGTAAAAATAGGTCTCCGTCTATGCTAAGGTGCCATCTTAAATTTTAGCAAAATTTGTGAAAATGTGATGTGACTGAACAGCATTGATAAATAGTTCCAATACAGTACATGTAGGTATCAGTGTCACAAGGATGAGGGTGAACTTGGAAATTAATTGTCCCATCCATGGGGTACCTATAGGCAATTTGAGACCCAGAAATCGAGCATCAATCAGTGGCTCTAACAAACCTCAGCAACACTGACTTCACTGAGTCTAGTACACCACTGCTCTTACTTTCATACCCGACTAAATTAGAAGAACAATAAATGGCAAAACAATGTTTCTCTCGAGGCAACACATTGTCGCAAAGTAAATACACACCCACAGAACCTATACTCCAGGCACACCCATAAATACCACAACAACATACACAGAGAAGATAAACGGCTAAATATTCATGCACATGTTGTGAATGTGATGCAAGCTTCAATTCTAGGAGGTAGGAACCACATCTAACTGACTGACTATACACTGTAGACATACGGCCTGACATACAGACATGGGCAGGCTGTTCTTCTACATCTTTAAATACAGTAAATCCCCATTTCACTTCAGTACTTAGTGGTGTGTGTACAGTGTTTCCATCCCCTTGCATATGTTTTTATCAAATTATCTGGTTTTGTTTTGGGTTGTCGTTGGAGTCGGATGAGAAAGCAGAGCATTAAGAGCTTTAAGCAAAGGGTGCAGTGTGTTTGTGTGTTTCTGTGATTCTGGCTGGGGGTTACATTCTGTTTAATATCAGTGGGCCCCAGATGGAAAGAGCAGACACATCTAAATCTAATCACAACAGGGGTAAGATGGAGTGGATTTTGAAACATATAAAAGGACATTGCTACAAATGGTACAGGAAGACATTTGTCCTACTGTTTATGCTGCCTGAGAAAAAAAAAGGTTGGTGTGTGTGTGTGTGTGTGTGTGTGTGTGTGTGTGTGTGTGTGTGTGTGTGTGTGTGTGTGTGTGTGTGTGTGTGTGTGTGTGTGTGTGTGTGTGTGTCAAAACCGCCAACATAAGTTGCAAAGGCCTACTGTACATAATATACTTGCTGCGGTGAACAAAACAATGTGTTTTAATTTACAAACTATAAACGCTGACATATGGAAGAAAAGTATGATCCTTAGGCCTATAAGTGTTCAGAATATTGCCTAAAATCAAACCCAGTAGTTAATGTGGATTTCTTCTAACTAAATCAAATGATAACTCTCTTCCCAATCCGTTTTAACAATCAGCAGACTTTTTTTAGTTGTTTGTTTTTAATCTACAAAGCCAGATGTCGAAGCCGGGTAGTTTTGAACTATTATGCATAGCAAACAGCTACTATCTGGATCATCTGGATATATATATAAAATATGTTCTAAATCCTGTCCTAAGGTATTTATATAGCAGCATCAATTTGGAAAGAAATATAATTAATTCTGTACACACTGTCCAGAAGGGTTGCATTAAGTAATTCAATTTTTAGGGGGTGTTTGATTTGTATTTATTCATGCAGAAATGTCCGGGTAATAGCAGTAGTACATTAATGTTGCATAACGTAGACTATACATTTTTATAGCAGAGAACGGCATAACCTTGAACTTGGATACATTTCATTTCATGAAATAAATTGATTCTGAAAACGGTAAACAACCCTTATTTATGAATAAGGTGCATTTGTTGTAAATCTCTATAATGCTTTGACATTTTCTGTTATTTTTTCCCCATTTTATTCCTATCGGCTACCCCAAAGTCCACACACATTTCCAGGAGAGAGTATAAGCCACATGTCCACCTTTGCGCCTGCTTCATTCCTCTCCTTACACACACACACACACACACACACACACACACACACACACACACACACACACACACACACACACACACACACACACACACACACACACACATTCCTGTAGCAGTCGAGAACACGCGGATACTGAACAATGCCCCAACCCCACAGCTGAAAACAAACAGACAGGGAGCCGTCTAAAAGCTCTCAAGATGAGAGCCGCATGCAAATTGTTCTTTTGACAGTACCCTTCTTCACTCACTCATCACTATCACAACACAGAGAGAGAGACACAGAGAGAGAGAGAATATAAAGCATCTAGCCATAGCAGAGCTGATTGGAGAGAGGGCCTTATTAAATCTGTTTACGTTTCCCGCTGCGCTACATTCTGTCAGGGAGACTTTCAACTCTGTGGGACGTATTCTGAGGAGTTTTCACACCAAAATGGCCACCGCTAATTAACAGGGACCTGCCGAGTCCCGACGGCCAATTATATTCGTCTCCTTGTCCCTGCCCACCAGCGCAGGCGCAGCTCAGCGGCCCGCTTGGCTTTGGTGGTGGTCTCTCTGGCTCTCCCCCCGCCCCTCCTACCGAGGAGTCCCGGCGATACGGACGCTTCTCACTGCATGTCCCCCTGATTAGGTACAACAAAACACATCTCTGCTTAGCTGTGGGGAACACGAGTCACCCTCAAGACACAAGCTATTTACTCACACAAGAAGACACACAACTGACTGACTACTGGACAGAACTAACCATGCAGCATCGAGGCTTTGGTGGTGCCGACGTTGGCAGTGCTTTGTTCGAAGCAAACTGGATTGTGACTCATTGCGAGGCTATTTCTAGCTATAGACCTCGAGAGCAAAATGGTACAGAATGAAAACCGAAACTAACCAACAGTCCTTCTTAAAGCCCAGCGTGTTGAGAATGAGGAGTTGTTGGAATGTCCTTATAACTGTAACAGCGGTGCAGTTTATAAGAGGAATCTAACTCCCTCCGTGCTTATTAATAGTAGCTTAAATGCTCAGCTCGAGAGAGAGAGAGAGAGATAGTGAGAGAGACAGAGTAAAGAAAAACCTCAAAGGGCCATGTGCCTGGAGGTCGAGGATGGAATACTTCATTAGAAATGCCCCTGGGCTTAGCACCTTCCTGAGCGTTATTGATTCGTAACAGTTTTCTTAACTATTTTTATATATATATTCGCAGTCCCCCTCCCCCCCACTAGGACTATAGGGTTGGCTTTGTTTTTGCCCATTACTTGCTTCAAAGTTCACCATTTATTTACCCTCTGAAAAGGACAGGAATGGAACCTGCTTTCTCTGCACAAACTCCTCTCTACACTCATTCCATCAACTTCACCCCATACATCCATGCTCCAGCTGTCCCAGTCAGCAGCATCACCTCCACATATACTGTATACACATACGCGTGTGTGTGTGTGTGTGTGTGTGTGTGTGTGTGTGTGTGTGTGTGTGTGTGTGTGTGTGTGTGTGTGTGTGTGTGTGTGTGTGTGTGTGTGTGTGTGTGTGTGTGCGTGCGTGCGTGCGTGCGTGCGCGTGTGTGTGCAGTACAGTACAGCACAGCAGGGGCGGATATAACTTGTCCCATTTGGGGGGGGGCAAGAGAAATGTTGGAGGGGCAAAAGAAAATGGTATGGGGCGGCTTCATCGCCCGTGGCGCTTCGCGCCACATCCAATGAAGCCGCACCCATACCATTTTCGGTTACAGGTTACAGGACTTTTCAAGTCAAGTAAAACATCAATAATAACATCAGTCGTTGTTGAAGTTGCAACAGACACGCAGCATGCGTAAAGCTAAAGGTCTGAGTTTTCTGTTTTCAATGATGAAATGCTGTTGGTTTAGTGGTGCCCAAATTGTAGTTAGTATAGCAGTAGTAGTGTTTCAAATCATTTTAAATATAAGCACTTTAATTTGAAAAATCTTGTTTTGCATGGCATCGTGTTTGCAGGGGGGGCAGACTGGGTATTTAGGGGGGGCATTGCCCCCCACCTTGCCCATGCCTTAGATCCGCCCCTGCATGAGCACAGTATCAGATCATATTACTTCATGGTGTGTAAAATGGCTGGAGCCATCCATTTGGCGTGCATAGCGGTTCTCCTTACCATCTTTGGCTGTGTCAGCAGTCCCTTCTCTGCCCAGCCCTGGAGCTGTGGGAGTTCTGCCTGACGCCACTGTGTCTCTGTCGACCCCTATGGAGCGGAGCACAGGGAGGGAGGGGGGACGCAACGGCCCATTGGTCAACATCACACACTCACTTTACAGAGGGGTTATTTCAGTGGGGAGGGGGGGGGGGGGTGCAGGGCGGGTATCGAAGGAGGTGGTTGATTACAGAAACCTCGCCGACGTTGCATCGCCCCAACGGCGACTTAACCGCGAATCGAACCCTAACAGGTGGAAGTGGAGCCCGCAGTGGAGTCCACACTTCCCTTACTTCTGGTGCGTTGGATGTTACGGCTCCTGCGATTGGCCAATTGACTATTCTGATTCACACCTTGTGCCCTGTTTTACAATGGGTGCTTCAGTTTTCGCTTTGTGTAAAATGTATGCTGTTTTAGAGGATGCCAGGTTGAAAGCTGTTAAAGATGGAGTGCCATGTGTGTGTTTAAGAGGTGACAGTACTTCATTAGACCCCATGGTGTTATTATTGTGTGCAATGACGTCTTCCCTTAGTATGTAGGGTTCCTTCTTGAGACTGAAACTTTGACAGTCAAATGTACCAATGAAAAAAAAAACTGTAATCTAGTGACATCATCAGCCCCTCCCCTAACTCCTCCCCCTTTATCAACTATAGCTGGGTGTGTTTGGCTTCAATTCCCACCAGGCAAACCAGGTGGAGTTAATGAACTGGTGGGGTTATCTGCATAGAAATGACATTTTCATAAATACTGTACAGTTGTATAACAATATAGGGTGGGGAGAAAAACAACAACAGAACACGGCATTCCATCTTTAAAAGAAAACAGTGAAACGCCATCTGCGTCCCTTTTAATGTCAAACTACAAAGTGGCCTGAGCTTTGATACAGCAGACACCTTGGCAGTCACGCTAAAACAAAGATAGGTGGCTTTGTTGCTCCTTTTTTTCTTGTGTTAGTAAACCATGGCCAAGACAGAGTACCATATATACATTTCTTGGCATTATTGAATTTCGAACTCACTTTTTCATAGATTTTATTTATCTTTGACTGACAACGAGGGTTGAACTGACAACGAGGGTTGTCAAAAATATGGTATACAACGGTTAGGACACTAGCAGCTGTAAAGGTTCTGTCTATTTCTTCTATGTTCAGTACGTTGCTAATCCCGGTATATACAGCACTAGTAGCCTTAAGTGTCCATCATTTCAGCAGCTTCACTGAGAGCTGCACATGTGTGTGTGTGTGTGTGTGTGTGTGTGTGTGCTTGTACGTGCGTGCATGTGTCTGCTGTAGCAGACTTGTGCGGCGACTAAAGTGACCTTGGCAGAGTTTATAATGAGGGTTTCCCTCTCATTCTCTGTGGGTAAACAAGCCGCTGGTTGTTGAGACAGAAGCACCACAAATGAGGAGGAAGTCTGTTCCTCTGGCTCTCCTGAGCGAGAGCGAGAAGGGCTAAAAAAGAAGAAGAAGAAAAAAACGGCAGTAGCTCATGGCTGCAGCCACTATGAGCAGCCAATTTAGCCGGAGTGAAGACTGAGAGGAGGGCTGACCTCTGCTTTCGTTTACTCCTTCACAGAGACAGGGATGGGGGGAGGCGAGAGATCAGACGGAGTAGGAGAGAAGACGCAGGAGAAAGAGAAGAAGAGACGAAGGGGTTGAAGGAACGGGGGAAGACAATATTATACTTCCGATACTTCAAAGGGAGGGAGAGAGATGGCGGAAAGGAGAACAAAGAAACCGATGGAGAGGGGAGCGAGACTCTGCATGTTCTGTTGTCAATGTGTCTTGTAAACTTAAGCATAGAATGCATAATGGGGGTCTAAATGAGAGTGAACTGTCAGCCGGTAAAGGGAGAGCGGGATACAGAAGGGCAGGGAGGTTAAGTGAAGAGAGAGGTTTCACCGTGTTGTGTCCTCTGCTGACAGGTTAGATACAGTACTGGGAAAATACAGTATAGTGCTATTCTTGGTCTTTTGTTTTTTTTTTCTGTTTGTTTTTTCCACCTTTGCCACCTTTCTTTTATACTATTCCTTTTATTTATTCATTTCTCTCCACCACCTTTGTTTTAGTCTGCGTGAAGGCCGAAGGGTTACTGTATAGTGTACATAATTTAGATAAAAAGGACAAACTGGCTGTATAATATAATATAATGGACTCGCATACTACTGTATAGTAGTGTAATGGAAAATCCCAATTGAGTCAAATTGTTGCCCATGAGAATGCTATAGCTTCCCCCATATGTATTTTAGCCAGTGTTTAATGTGCTTTGGCCACCTCAATGTTAAAGTGGCCATAACCGGTACTGTGATCCGGATTTGAACTGTTTGAAGCAGGTGCTGAACAGTAAGCCCAGGACAGCTACAGCACCCAGGCACACCAGGTTTAAAGGACCACTTAACTAATTTTCAACCTATCTTCATATAATTGGTCCTCACTCATTTCCCCCCTACCCAGCCTGTGTCTCATAGGAGGGCCGAGAGCAGTTCACAAACCTGTCCACCATGCGCATCATCACTAACCATATATTTATTTGAAAAAATATTTTAAATGTTTTATTATCTTGAGGACGATAGCTTCCATTTGCAACTTTACCGGAATAGAAAGCCTGCATGGATTCCCCATCGATGATGTGCACGGTGGACGGGCACACAGCCCTCCTGTGAGACACAGACTGAGTAGGAAAAGAAATGGTGCTGTTTTATCATGAACTAGTGAATTAGTGAGGACCAATTATGTGAAGAAAAGTGGTGAAGTGGTCCTTATGTTTTAGTTAAATTGTTACATTTACCAAACATGAATATCAGGCTGACCAGAAGCAAGGGCAAAGTATTTCACCACTGCTGATAATATATGAACAAGAATTGAGACATCAATTAATTAATTGGCAGCTGAAAGCTGCGTAAACAGTGTGTGAGCGCTGTTTCCTGCCCCCTCAATGTCACAACCTTTTGGACAACCTCTTAGACACTGGGATCATGCAAAGTCCTTTTGGACACTGGGATCACACAATGTCCAAAGTCCCTGTGCCTGTTTATTAGGCAGCCTGCAGCTGCCAATAAATACGTAAATGGCCAGATATCAAAAGCACAGAGGATATGGATTTACATCCTTCCCAGGAAATTGAAGCCTAAACCCATAGGGACAGAGCAACAATGTGAGGCCACCAGATATTGAGCGTATTCACACAGGACCCATGCCGATGGGTTGGGGCTCCCCACTCCCTCAGTGTGACATAACAACCAAAATGGCCGCCGTGCAAATAATAGCCTGTTTTGGACCAATATTATTATTTTTTTTATTGCAGAGGGCAGAGGACTATATATAGCCTGCATTATATACCTGGACACTGTTTTTCATTGACCTTTACTGTAAAAATGTCACTTGAAAAATCTAACTCCTGAAAAAAGGAAAAAAAAGTTAGGCAGAGGTGAAACAACAAGAGCATTATTTTTCACCCATTCTGCACATCAACTACATACTGTACTGTGTCAGTGCAAAGAAAAAATAAAATGAAAAGAAACAAAAAAAAAACGCAATGGTGCGCCGCAGCAAGCAGACAGTGTGCAGTGTTATTGTGGCATGTTGAAAATATGGTGATAGGAATGCAGGAAGCAGCAAGCGGATGCACATGGGTTTCCATTTCAAAACAGTCTAACGAGCAGCGCAAAGGAGCGTTATGTATGCCGGCGAGAGGAAAATTACGCTTTCGCACAGAAGTGTCTTTACGAGTGTCTCTGTATTCCATTTTTCCAAGCAGCGCTATGTTCAAAACGCAGTGCTCAACCATTCACTAACTGCATAGTACAAAGACATAATATGCACATAAACACTTGTACCCATGCACACACACACGCACGTCGCACACACAGACGCATACAATACAAACAGTAGACAATACATAGATACTGGCAAAACAACACAAATTATCAAACACACGCATGCACGCATACACACACATACACATACAACACACACACAAACACACACACACACATACACACGTGCACAAACACAGTAATTCATCTTTCTTCATTTCCTCTCTGTCTCATAGGTTATCACATGAACACACATGTGAGTGGGCTGATAAAAATCGTCTCAAATAACACCAGAAATATACAGGCAAACGCAATTACATTCACAAACCACTGGGATGAAAAACCTGCTCATGGATGCATTTTCAATTATTCAGGGAATACATTTCAGTCGGCGCTCAGATGCTGGGGGAGACTTATTATATAATCAATACACTCTATAGCGCCATTAATATTTGATGCCACAAAGTGCTTCCTGTCTCCTCAGGGCTCCCCGCCAATGGTTTCTGGGTAGTGCAGTCAAACAGGACAGCGTGCGGCGTGTCCTGCCTACAGAGACGTACTGTACATACAGTACTGTACACACACACAGTACAGGGTTGTGTTCTAACAGGCTGCCGTGCTGCACAGGCGCCAAAATTCATGGCTTTAATCTAGTTTTGTACCAATACACTCCACCCTGGCAGGCGATCCGCCATTCTCTCTCTCTCTCCCTCATAAAGTCAACCCTTACATGACCAAAATTTACATGACTGAGAAGTAATTTAATTTCCCGTCCCTTGCTCGTTTTTATTCTCCTCCGCAATCCTCAGCCATTGTGACTTCATAAAACTATCACCTTTACGACTGGCCTGATGCCACCCACCCCCAGCTCACTGTCCTCTCCTCCCAGGCAACTTCTCCTGTACAGGAAAGACCATCCGTTTGACCTGACTTTGGCAGGGTGGATGGAGGCTGTAGACTGCAAAAGGAGGACCTCTATGGTGCACACATATTCAATAGACCTTTCAGTAAACCCCGCCCTCTCCCCAGTGTTCATGCAAGGCTAGGACACTTTCCAGCCAGGCTCATTCATTCCAATGTAAATATCCTGGACATTACACATTAAATAATGGTTCATTTTTGGAACCGGACCTTCACAATCTCTTCCCAATCCATCAACAAGGCATGCAGTGGAAAAACGTATGTGTGACATTTACTTTTTTAAAACAATGTTTTATCATATAGGAAAGCTATTGGCGGAGAGGTTTGTCTATCACATGTTATGGTTAGCTATGATGACCATAGCAGTTTGGGGAGGGGCGGGCTGAAAGGTCTGCTAAGTGCACTCTGTGTGTACAGCGGCGATCATCAAACTTTTTTGTCAACGTGTGTCATACGAAAATGTGCATCATGGTTATATTTAATGGCAAATCAAGGCTAGAATGTAAGGAAGCAACAGTGTGACCTTCCTGACTTTTTAAATTCTACTGTTTCACTTGATAACACAATCTCAAACTATTATACTGAATGGAACTTCATAGATTACACAAAACAGAATGTTAAGAGCTTAGGATTTGAGTGAGTAGTGGCTAAATCAAACGAGTTGTGTTGTTGGCTGTTCTTGAATGTTCCCTAAAGGGGAACTCCACCCATTTTCAACATTTTTTCTGAGAGCGTACAAATGCAACCAAATGAACCCTAACGGGTTCATTTGGTTTCATTTGTACGCTCTCAGAAAAAAGAAGCGTCTAAAGAAATCCATTAAATGGTGAAAATAACATCTTTATAACATCTTGATGACATCATCAAGATGTTTCACCATGTTAGTGGTTTTCTTCAGACCTCCATTTCTTGGGAACACAGAATGGGGGAACTTTTTTATCATGTCCACCCAGCACCTCTAGGGTATACTAATGACATATTAGAATGTTGAAAATGGGTGGAGTTCCCCTTTAAGGTTCTGTGTGCGGTGGAAAGAAAACAGGGACCCCTCACAAGGAGGACCCGCGTGGGTCCCTGGGCCCCATGTTGAGAAACATTGCACTACAGTACAGTACTGTTGTATGTGCCCACAGAGCTCCTGCACATTTCTTTTGCGTTCTGTCGTATTCTAAAGGTAATTCTTGTTAAGAGTCATGACTTGCAGTTGCTTACTTCAACGTCTTAGTGACCTTGCTTTCATCTATATTCAAATCTGTCAGTAAGACAAAGAGGGTAATTATACATTCGCGTGGAAAAGCATTAAAAGGCATTTCGGCAAGTCAAGTGAACTGACAGAATGAATACTGCATATTCCACAGTGAAATACTCAATGTTAATTTACCCGCTCGACTAACTCCGAGAGTGTGCAAAATGTACCTCTGTGGTTCCATTGAAACTCCGGATTTTTTTAGACCGCTTTGGTGAAATTAATTTAGACGTGTTTGACATGGTGACCTCGTGTTCCTCTGTCTTATGGGTCCAAAACCCAGTGCCGCTAAACTCATTCCAAAACTAACTCCTTCCAAGTCACGCCACAGCGAGAAACTATCAAACCGCGGAGACACAAAGAGATTAATACCACTTTACTATCTGAACTCCTGGCCACAGAAGTTCCCTTAATGCTGTCTGCTCTATTGATTTTTATTTTTCTCTCTTCCCCTTTCTTCCTGCTCCCCTCCCTCCCTCCCTCCCTCTCTCTCTCTCTCTCTCTCTCTGTCTCTCTCTGTGTCTCTCTCCCTCCCTCGCCCAGTGTCTTTCGGGGCTCTCAAACGTCCTGCAGGTCAGACAGATGCTGCGTTGGATCAATCAGGGAAAGTAATCTGGGACACCTCATGCCCGCGCACAGCGGACACAGACACACACACGCACCCGCATGTGCGCACACACACACCAGCTCACATACATGAACAGTACACATATGCATGCATGCTGTCTCTCTCTCACACGCACACACAGACACACGCGCGCGCGCGTTCGTGCATACATATTAACTTGCACACGCGCCTCCTCCCCATGCACTCTGGCCGGCCTGCCTCCACCCTCATCGATCCGCATCTACTTTACCAAATGGATTCTCCACTGCTCCTCTCTCTCTCTCTCTCTCTCTCTCTCTCTCTCTCTCTCTCTCTCTCTCTCTCTCTCTCTCTCTCTCTCTCTCTCTCTGTCTCTTTCTCTCTCCTCCACTGCCTCCTTCGTCGTGACTCAGAATAATAAATGTTCCAGACCTCACCAGACGTCTGCGGAAGCAATTTTTCATTTCACTTTGGCTTGACTTTCTTTCTTTTCTTTTTGCTATCTCTCTCTGTCTCTCTCTCTCTCTCTCTCTCTCTGTCTCTCTGATGCGTGCTGCTTGTGTGTTTCTTGCAGGATCGATACAGATTTCACACACACACACACACACACACACACACACACACACACACACACACACGCATCCCAACCCCCTTCTTCTCAGGGCCCTTGAGTAATCCACGCACACTTACATGGGGTCAGAGGTCATGAGATGACAGGGTACCGCTGCTGCCTCTAATTGCCAGAGGGGGAGAAAGTCAGCCTGGCTCTTTATAGATACCTTCTATTGACTTTCAACGTTTATACAAGAGAGCAGAAGCAGCCCTGGCTCTCACTGAGGGAAAACCCATGTGTTCTTTAAAAAAAACAAAAAACAAACAGACCGTTTGCAAATGTAACCAGATGGACCCAAATCAATCCATTTGGTTATATTTGTACACTGGGTTTGCGAACAGATGAATTAACATTTATTAATAGGAGGACAAAGTCATATTCACGATTAAAATTCATGCGGTATGTCTTATTTGAAAAACTCAAAGAGCAGCTTGGCTTTCACCTTATTCTACATTTATATATAGGCAGTCAAAAAGGCCGAACAGTCTGCATGACAAATCTCCCCCACCCCCCCAAACCCACACACACACACACACACACACACACACACACACACACACACCACACACACACACACACACACACACACACACACACACACACACACACACACACACACAAACACACACCGTCCGCAGTCCCCTTTTGCTCAGCCAAACTGTAGGCGGAGAGCTGGAGCCATTTGTCCACTGGCCGAGTTCCAGCTCTGCACCAACGCATGCAGAAAATTGGTGAGCATCTTGACTCTGGAGATGACACTTCAATTTGTGCAGCTCCAGTGACTGGTGCTCCGTGGTCCCTCCCCTGTGGGGGTGTGAGACCAGCTGGACACCTGCCTATACAGTAGTATCTGCCTGGCTGAGGCCTTTTGCAAGCACTAGCACTGGCCTGCATGGGGGCTCTGGGAATTGGAGGCCGTCGCCTATATGCCTGTCCAAGTCGCCGCCGTCTCTCATTTCTCTCCTTTCCCCCCTCCCTCTCAGGTCCATTTCCCCTGCTCCCAGCTCCATTCGTTACCTTACTGCCCCCCAGCCGTCCCTCCGTCCCCCATCCCCCCTGTCCCCCACCAGGGTCGGATTGACCATAGGGCGTACAGGGAGGTCTCCCGGTGGGCCACGACCCGTAGGGGGCCGTGGTATCACGTCATGATGAAAAGCACTGGTTTTCAACCTTTTTGATCCCAGGGCCCACTATTCATTCACAATTTTGAGCTACAGACTGGTCCACGATTTGATAAACATTTTAGCCCCACAGACCCTAAAAAATATATTTTGCTTTTGTCCACAATTCCAGGCTGGATTTGGGGAAACAAAACAGTCAAACATACAGACCAAAAGCGGTTAATCTTCTACATTTTCTAAATAGACTTGGGCCAATTTAGATGAATATTTTAACTCTTGAGAGCGTTAACATGAAAGCAAATGGACCCGCAAGGGTCCATTTGGTTTCATGTTTACGCTCTCAAAGAGTTACATCTGGTTAACCAACTATACCAGGTAGAACAGGTCCATCACGCACTGGTTGTGGTGGGCCGGTCTAGGCCAAATCACGCTAAAATTGCCCGGGCCGATTTTTTTGCCCAGTCCACCACAGTCCCCCACACTCACACAAGTCCATTCTCGACCCTGTAGCGCCACGACTCTAGCCTTCACCCTTGAACTGCATCAAATACCCCAATCGACAGACAGCCCCATGCATGCAGGGCAGGGCAGGCAGCACTCCGCTCGGCTCGGCTCGCTGCAGAGCTGGAAGCAACCAGTACCCAGGCAGACAGGCACCCAGCTAAGTCAAATCAGTGAGATGACTTGACTGTGTATCGCCGCATGTCCCGCTGTAATCCCCCTGGGCTTGACAGGCGGCTGCGATCACTGTCATGTTTTAGCGAGGACTTCATGGTGGATTAAAAAAAAACGGCTAAAGCCTTGCTGGGTATTCCCTCTTCAATTAAATGTCATCAAAGTGTTTAAAAGGTTTTTAGAGAAGTTTATACCTTATGTGTGTGTTGTGTGTGAGAGAAGAGATGAGTTTTATGGATGGATGGACAGAGAAAGAAAGCCTATCTATGCCGTATGACTCGGGGACAGCGAAACCATCCACCCTTGCAGTAAATTCTTTTGATGCACTGTGACATGTGAGGCAGTGCCATCGCTACCTCTATGCGCAATGTGTACTGCGACTCACTAGGGCAACATAGGGGTGGTGCAATAAAATGCTCCAAAAAGTGCCAAGCTGACTTTCTACCAATAATGATAAGCGGCTGTATTGTGCATTCTCACAAACAGCGGAAACATCCGATGGGATGAAGAACAGCAGTGCTCTTGTCGGGAGGGGGTGGGGGGAAGCACAAATACCCTATGAGCAGGCCATCTAAATGGTCAGCTACATCCCTGATGTGAGGCTAGACCGCACTTGCATTTCGTTTTACTGCATGTTTTGAGTGGTGCATGGCATACCATCTCCGACATGTGACTTTGTCTGTCTGTCTGCCTGCCTGCCTGTTGGTCTGCCAGTCTGTTTGTAGTACAAACAGGTGAGAAAGTAGCACTCTTTTTAGTGTAATGCCAAAGTCTTTCCGAGACTATAAAACAAATAATAAATAATCATAATAATAATAACAATTCACCGCTCAGACGGGTCGTAATTTTTCCCCCACCAGAAACACACTGACAGAAAAGGTCATACTTGATTACTAAGGTCTCACCTAACTGGATGACTTCCACAAATTGTTTTTTGTTTGGCTGATTGATTTTGCTGTCTGCGTGACTGACTGTGTAAAGTCACATTGCAGCGTCATCCTTCAAACTCAACTAGCTTTATTACATCAATACATTTCCTGCCTAACCCTGGGCGTGGTCTGGGATCTGTTTTCTGCCTTTTCTTCTGGGGAGGGAGCTGAACTAATTCGGAAATGTAATCCATCTAGGAACAGCCCGGACGGACCAACAAACATATAAGAAACGTCAGACAGCAGCAGGCACGGATGTAACATTTCCTGATTGGGGAGGCAGGCAAAAATAGTATGGGGGCGGCTTCATCACCCATTTTCGGTTACCAGACTTATATTAGGCAAGTAAAGCATCAATCATAACACCAGTTGTTGTTGAAGTTGCAACAGACACGCAGCATGCATAAAGCTAAAGGTCTGACTCAGAGAGTTTTCTGTTTTGAATGATGAAATGCTGTTGGTTTAGTGGTGCTACAATTGTAGTTAGTTAGTTAGTAGCAAGTCATTTTTTTAAATTATAAGCACTTTAATTTGCAATATCTTTGAAATCTGGGTTGTTTGCATGCCATCATGTTTGGTGGGGCAGTCAGGGCAACTAGGGGGGCATTGCCCCTCCATTCCCATGCCTAGATCTGGCCCTGGACAGCAGGGGAGGTAGGCGTTGTTGGTCCAGAGTCAGCACCAGGTGTGGTATGAGTGAGGACAGCGTCAGCCTCTCCACTAGTATCTGGCAGCTGAGAGCAGACCTCACACCTGCGCAGGAACCCGCCAGTTTGAGATCTGCCTCTTCCATTACGCTCCAACACAGTGGGCTCCCAAACTTTCTCATGCCAGCCCAGGGACCCCCCACAATGACACTAATTAGTGTACCGCGGACCCCGCCCATTTGAAAACATATGCCAGGGATTCTCAACCCTTTTCAAATACAAGGGGGACCCCCACTCTGACAGGCTATAGTCTTACGGACCCCCATTTACAGTATGTCTCTCTTTGGACCAACAATTTTTATTGTAAAATCTTTAACTCTGAGAGTGTACATTCTAAGAGTTACAGACCCCATAAGGGTCCATTTGGTCCCAAACTATCATTTAGCTGGAGACCCCCAGGAACTCCCTCAAGGACCCCCCAGGGGTCTTCAGACACCACTTTGGGAACCATTGCTCTAAATGTAAATCAGGTCAGAGCGCAGCAATTCAACAAAACAGTGTTATTTCACCATTGCCGACCATAGCTAAACTACATTCCTGTTTGCTGCGATCCTACTGTACACCTGTCTGGACTGATGTAGAATTTCCGACTAAAACCCGCTCACAAGTACTTAGTATATTTCACTGGTTCAGCTGAAAAGGAAACCCGAAACTCTTCCATTCATCGGCAGTCTTCACAAGCTTTTCACAGAGTTTTAATTAAAGCCGGGGTGCGGCCTGCAGAGGAGTACTGTACTATAAGCTTTTTGGAACAAGTTCTTAAAGTGGTACAAACATCCTCCTGCCTGTACGGTGTGAGTGCCAAACCTAAAACACAGCAAAGATTTGTCGGGATAAGGATAGATAACCAGACACAAACATACACAAAAACACATGCATGCGCATGCACACACACACACACACACACACACACACACACACACACACACACACACACACACACACACACACACACACACACACACACACACACACACGGCCAGAGGTTGCTGAGCAGAGGCAGAGCTCCTTCTAATCTAATCACTGTTTCCCCATCAGCTAAATCTTACACACAGCCTAGGCGTGCATTTGTGTGTGTGCGCGTGCGCGCGCGTGTGTGTGTGTGTGTGTGTGTGTGTGTGTGTGTGTGTGTGTGTGTGCTTGCATGTGTGCTTGCCTTGCAGTGGAGGCAGAGAGCTAAATCACATAGACACTAACCAACTGCTATACTTGAGAATTGATTCCAGATCCCAAGGTGCTGTGTGTGTGAGTTTGTGCTTATAACCATGTGTGCTGTGTGCGTGTGTGTGTGCGCGAACACGTGTGTGTGTGGGGGTCTTGGAGCTAATTTGGTTATTGATTCAGCCCTGAACCGGAGCTCATAATCAAATAGCTGCAAGAGCAAAGGACAGCCGTCCATATTTCTAAATGAGTAAATAGTTTGATGGAAATGCTGAATAACTAGGAACTACAGCAGATGGAAAGAACATGGCTAATTCACTGTTGGGGGGACTGCTGAACAACAGCAGTACGTCTATCTAGACATCCACCATAGCCTCATGGCCATACAATTCTTATAATGGATATAGCAGCATACAATTGTTCCCCCTTTAGTGGTAATATAATTTTTGACGCACCAAATAATATTTCCAGCATTTGCGATGCAGAGACAGTTATCAGTCACGTCGATGCAGCGGTTGCGAATGTATCCCTGTTTGATTGGTACTGCGCTGATATTTCCACGAACAATATCAAGCATTGTGTACAACAAAGTTAGTACACACATTGCGGACACACGCGGCAAATGCATTTTTATGCTGATTACGCATCTTTGTGTGGAAATCGGTTTCCAGTGCAACTTAACGACAGACTGGTGCAATTCTAAATGGCTTCTGCTGCGGCAGCAGCCAGGAGAAAGAGAGAGAGAGAGGAGAAGAGAGGGGTAGAGTAAGACACAAAAGCCTAAATGTATACTCGCGCAGCTAAACAGATAGGCCTGCGGCATACCAACTAAACCGCCGAGTGTGGCGTGCATTCAAACGAGCAGATTAATCCCCCCTACCGCCGTACAGTGCAGAGTAATTGAAAATGCCCGCAGGAGACTATCTATGCTCATATACCGTAGCATGTGCCAAGCGAGGCAGCGCTACGTATAGAAAGGAGGCGCGGGGGCTGATTGCCATAGAAAATTCTGGAACGGCGTTTAAGTTCGACAGCGCGCGGCAGGGTGTCGTGCATCTGAGAGATAGAGTAGATCTATCTCACTGTCGTTCCCATTTCTCTCTCTCTCTCTCTCTCTCTCTCTCTCTCTCTCTCTCTCTCCCTTTGTCCCCCCCAACCCCCTCTCACTCGCTCCGCGCCTCGCTCGCCTCCCCTGATAGCGGCTTGACGGGTGCTTTTCGAGCCCGCCGCTGACGTTTATCAGTCTTGATAAGCATCTGAAGTCACATTTCCTCCATTTCCATCTAGTTATGCTGCAGGAAGGGGAATGTTCCAGTCAATTTGACGGGAATATGCATTTACCGCTGGAATACACATCCCTTATGGGACAACTGCCTTCACTATCAATATTACAATCTCAAACTACTGTCGATAGCTGCTGATGGGACCGGCTGCTAGCTTACCTCTGTCTCTTGTTAACGTTGCGCGCACGCACACACGCGGACACGCAGAGTGAGTGACAAGAGCAAATAGGCAGGCAGAGTGACGACGGTACCTGCCACTTGCTTGTTTTCTAATAATTCATAAGGTATAGCACATAGACGTGGGGAAAGGTTCTGTCAGTTTCTAGGATTATGATCTTCTCGTACCAAAGGCGCCTATATTTACGAGTCAGTGGTCACAGTTGACTTCTAAATGGAACTCTCGTCTGTTCTTGACCTGCCCATATCCTAGACCTCTTGCTATATATCACTATACTGGAGTGGGACTGTTTTCAACAGCGTCGCTGTTGTGCAGATGTGTTGAAACAGGCCCCACCGAGTCGGCCCTGGGAAGACGTAAGTGGGAAAGCTGGTTGTAGCATTGTGTATACCCCTAAATATGTCTATTATCCGGCCTCAATGGTGCCACTTTGTAGCATGTTCAGTGGCGTGTTCTTCGATCTATAATTCATCCAGTTACAGAGATGTATAAATGTTTAATATTGCTGGGAGTCAGTGAGGGAAGGCCTTCGCCCTGCGTGTCGAAACGGTGACCTTGAAACGTCCTTTAAAAACATCACACGGCCACGGTGCGTGGGGCCGGTGAAGCTGGCAGAACCAAAACAACCTATCTAGGCAACATGCGCACACCCGCGAATGCATGCACACACACACATGCGCACCGCACAAACACACACTCGCACTACTGCGCGCATGCGAACACACAGTGCAAAGACACACGCAGAGCCTCCTGCCTGCCCGCTGATGCTTTTGGCTGGTTTCTGTTCTCTTTCTTTCCGGCTATGCAAAATGCAGATGAGACGACTCAGCCGCTTGTGCATAGTCTCGGGAGAAACTGTCACTCAAATCCAAAACGTCAGTATGAATACTAAAACACACACAGCGTACAGCAAAGGATGAGAGGAAGAGAGGGAAGGAGGGGAGGAGGGTGTGTGTGTGTGTGTGTGTGTGTGTGTGTGTGTGTGTGTGTGTGTGTGTGTGAGAGAGAGAGAGAGAGAGAGAGAGAGAGAGAGAGAGAGAGAGAGAGAGAGAGAGAGAGGGAGAGAGAGAGTAGAAAAAGTAGATAAGAACACAAGTGTTCCTCCATCCTTGTGCATCTTTGATGGAACAAAGACTTATGCACATGAATATCTCTTTCCTCCCACTGTATTTTCCGCCGGGATATTTATTCTGAAAAGCAGTGAGGCACAACAAGGGCTTGGGCCTGTGTTTGCTAGCGGGTTGAGAAGCTAACACTCCCCAGCTGACTACATGTCTGTCTGTGGCAAATCTGAGCTGTTGCCAAGGAATTAGGTCTAGTATTTCTGAATCCTACTACTCCCCTCTCCAGATTTCTAGCTTTCTAAAGGGTGGGGGGTGGGGGTGGGGGGGCGACAGACAACATTTTAAATAAATGAAGGAAATCACTGTGGAAGCCTATTAAATTTTCAACGTGACCGTTTTGTGAATCTTCATGTGTGTTTAAGGCTCACACAAAAGGAATATTTAAAAACCAAGGCATGTTAATTGGGGCAGAGACTGTTACAGTGCCTTCTTATTCAAACAGGCTTTTGGCTCATTAACCGCTTGCATTCAGCTTTGATTTAAAGGAAATTGGAGGAGACATTTAAAACCTATAAAATACTGTACCGTCGTTGCATCCCGCCAAAAAATATCGAACAGAATGCATGTTAAAAGAAAATAAAGCAATGGCATTATACTCGCATTGCTTTCTATTTAGCTGCTAGCAACACATTGGCTGCCTTCAACAATACACAGTGACATTTGTGCTAAATGTTCAGTATGTATTTTCATTTAATGTCAGCAACACATTAAACTTGAACAAAGGATTGCTTTAACCATTAACGCCTTACATCAAAAATAACAAAAAATGTCTTCTGTAAGTCCTGACAGTTTTCTGAAAACCCTTATGTTTATGTATCAGTGGTGCTATCAGGGGTCTGCCGACCCCACCACAAAGTATGTTTTTCCAGTGACCCCGCCAGAAGCAAATATTTGAATTAACGATACTCTCTCTAACAATTTAAATATATTAAGGATGAGAGCTAAAGTCCAACATTAATGCTTAGAACACCAAGAGGCGCTCCTGCCCCTAAAACGGGTTAATTAAATGAGTCTAGATTGAGCTAAAGTACAGCTAAAATAGAACATTTTGAAGTTAATTGTGAAGTGCAATTGTATCTTTCTGTATATTATATACACTTGGACATACAGTAGGATATTAAATATCCTATCCCACACAGCAGAGCACAAATTTTGTGCTCTGCTGTGTGGGGGGAGACGTCCCCCATAGTGGAAGAGATCCTGATGAGGTGCAATAATTGACGAATATAGTGTTAGTCTGGAGCTCATTTCTCCGGCTTCTATATTATCACCTGCTAATTTAACCAGGAATCCAGCACTGAACCTCATTATAGTCTGTGGGCCTAAACACAGTAAACATCTAATTATCTAACTGGCAACTGTCTCCGTGTCTCATCTCGAGTCAAGCCAACCATTCATAAGCTACGAAGAGGGCACACACACACACACACACACACACACACACACACACACACACACACACACACACACACACACACACACACACACACACACACACACACACACACACACAGGCACAAATCAAGCCGCCACAGTCAGACACAAACACGCAACAACAGCAACTTGACATTTTCCCATGCTGTAGATAATTACTGTGGATGAGCTAGGACTGCGCGGCTGGAAATCCAGTGGGCACCCTATGCATGTCAACACAAACATCAGCAACATCAATGTTTGCAGCGCCGTGATTATACACAAGTCACACAGTACCGGAGTGCCAGAGGCACTTCACTCCGCTTAGATGGCACCCATCCACTGTAGTCATGCCTGGTACACAATTGTATAGAAAGAATTAAAGAATTCTTTTGCTTTTGTCCACAATTACAGGCTGTATTTTGCCAACAAAACAGTGTAAACGTCTTAATTAAGTGGTGCTAATTCAGATGATGAATATTTTAACTCTTGAGAGTGTGAAAACGAAAACAAATGGACCCGCAAGGGTCCATTTGGTTTCATTTTCACATTCTCAAGAGTTACATCTGGTTAACCAACTTTCCATCATTTAGCCTGGGGACCACCTGGAACCTTCTCAAGGACCACTGGTGGTCCCCGGACCACCTGTTGAAAACCCCTGCACTATAGTCATGCCTGGTAGGACATTATTACAGTAACATACACAGTAATTCCAGCAAAGTAGCTTCAAGCCAAATTTACCATGAGTGAGAGTATTTCATAATAAGCTACCGGTACCTATAGCAAACTATAACCAACGTCACCTTACTTTTTCAGCAAGAGCAAAGATACTGAGGCGATGGAACGCATTGTCCGTATTGCTTTGTTTTGTGCTGCTCGGTGCAATGTCGCAACCAAGTCAAACATTGAATTAGTATGTAGTCGTGCTGATCAAAATCAACCTTTTGATGGTAATGAGTGAACCTTAATGTTACTATAAAGCTAGAACTGAAGCATTGCAAAGCAAAGTGAGTTTTGGTAAGGCGTACGGTTTGTCTGGCTGTGCAATGTCACAGCATGCAGGAAAAACTGTAAAATGAATAGAAATCAAATTACTTTCATGGGGAGTGTCCATTGTGTATCATTGTAATCATTATTTATTACCACCCTTGGAACTGCCATTCCGTATTAAATTGATGAATCTGGTTGGCAGTGGAGATACAGTAGTTAAAGCATAAATTCCCCTTTCAAGCTAATTTAAAAGACCTGGCACTTCTGGCCAGTGTCAGCAAAGCAGATTGAAATAAATGCTCCTTTTTTGCTGCCTGAAGTGTACAAACACATGATATGAGCCGCCTACAGTATATCTCATGTACGCCTTACATTAGAAGTTCATATAGGGGAAGACAAAGGACAAGAATTTATTCTGTCATCAGCCCCCTCTGTTCTGTACCTCTCTTCATTTGTCTGGGATTTAATCAGGCTCTAGTTAACCATGTCACTCCATATCTAGACACATGTCACTCACACGGCCCCCCACCATCACACAGGCTGATGCAAACTACTGCACACACACACACACACACACACACACACACACACACACACACACACACACACACACACACACACACACACACACACATCATACATACACATAACACACACACACACACACACACACACACAACACATGCAAGCATAGCTTGCTGTACAATTTACACCGTATTTTGAGTATACAGGTACATACTGTATAATGAAGCAACAACCTCAGACTCTGTGCATGCTGCCTAATGAATTCCTCACATCCCACTCTGTTAGCATTGATGTGTAACCTTGGAGCTTGACAGTGGAAGCTGGACAGAGAGACTGTGCTATTCTGCCTAAGGGTGACTATATGGCACAGTGTGTTTGTGTATACTCTTATGTGTAGTTTGTATTATTACGTGTGGGTGTACACACATGTGTGTTTGTGTAGTGGTTATAAAT
>CM076979.1:39563220-39623220 GCA_039105355.1 Benthosema pterotum
ATACCATTTTCACCTGCCCCTCCAATTGGGAAATGTTACAGGGGATGCAAGAGAATTTGTTTTATAGGCAGGGACGTGCACACACAGACATTATTAAAGGGGGATTTACCTTATATAAAACAACAGCTCTTTCCAAAGCAGCATTTGCTTTGCTATGCCGGAAAACGTCACTCCTTTCCATGCCATGGCCGGATCTAGGCATGGGCAGGGGGGGTGCAATGCCCCCTAAAGGCCCTGACTGCCCCACCAAATATGGCATGCGAAACAACCCAAATTTAAAAGATATTTCAAATTATTAAAGTGCTTATATTTAAAAATGATTTGAAACACTACATTACCGACTAACTACAATTATTTGTTGCGATGCTAAACCAACACTATTTTATCATTCAAAAAATAAAACGAGTCAGACAGCTTTATATATGGTGTGTGCCTGTTGCAACTGATATTATTGATGCTTAGGCCTACTTGCCTAATAAAAGTCCTGTAACATGTCATTGCCCGTGTCGCTTCGTGCTACGGGCGAGGAAGCCGCACCCATACCATTTTCGCCTGCCCCCCAATTGGGAAATGTTATATCCGGGCCTGTTCCATGCCAGCATTGTTTTTTTTTTTACTGATCTCAAGTTGAACACAGCATTTACGTTGAACAAACTTGTTTAAATCCATGTTGTGTGTCCCATATAAAGGGTTCTCGGGGTTGCGCCCCCAAAAATATAGCTGATCAACAAGCTCTCTCAGCGACGCGTTAAGTGAGCTGGTGAATTCAGCCCCTCTCTCTAACATACTGCACATGGTGTTGATTTGGTATAAGAAGGAGATAACGTACAGTATAAGGATTGAGGGGATTCGAGAGAATGTTATTAAAGGTATAGCCCTGCTACCAGCAACCTCACTGTTATGAGCTTATTGGTTATATAACTGTATTGAAAGTATAGGCTACAAAATCCTGACACACACATCACCATGTTGCTGTCAGACAGAGGCATGCATGGCGGGTGTGAGTATAGTAGAATCAGTGTGTCTGAGAGTCTGACATTGATAACCACACCTGATTAGCATGCAATGGAGAATAATTAATCACACCGAACATCTTTATCTACAGCGTTGCAGGAATGATTACGTTTCTTTCTTTCTTTCTTTCTTTCTTTCTTTCTTTCTTTCTTTCTTTCTTTCTTTCTTTCTTTCTTTCTTTCTTTCTTTCTTTCTTTCTTTCTTTCTTTCTTTCTTCAATTTGAGGAGACTATAGCCTCTTTCAGTCTGGCCAAAGTTAAACCACATATCACACCCATGTCCTCCCTCACCCTTGACAAAATCACACTTGGGCCACCTGGGCCTAGAACCTAAAAAAAGGGGTGAGTGAGGGAGGACATGGGTGTGATATGGTTTATGGTTTGGATGCCATTTCGAAATAGGCATCCATTTCGAAATGGATGCCTATACTTCAACATAGTGCCATTGAATTGTATAAAGAAAAAACTATATCTCTATTAGATATATTTTTAATCCTCGTATGTAACAACAGTCATTGCCAGGCAGCAGAGCTCATTTCCTCCAGGTGTCTGACTCTATCTCATAACAGACAAGAAGAGGGAGCCATTGCATCCTGTAACTCCTGTTACCTGGCAGCCAGCAGTCCTATGCCAAAACCCTTCCTCACTATAACATATACACTGACATAATAGGCAATGTACAGACAGAGCACACACCAAAACGCCAACGCACACGCACACAGGCATGCAGGCACACACACACACACACACACACACACACACACACACACACACACACACACACACACACACACACACACACACACACACACACACACACACACAACACACGTGACACAGTAAAGAAAAACCTGTCACCGATAACACTCATACCATACACTGGATATGTCTTTTTTTCTGTCACTTCACAACCAGATCAAAACATCCTGGTGTTTTCCTAGACATAATCATTTCTGTCTACTGCTCGGCAGAGACAGTCTGGCAACAAACATCTCATTCTCATGCTGGTTTGATTCAATTAAACTGGAAGTGTATGCAGCCTCCGAGCACCAGCACAACACATTCAAATGCGTCTCTTGCTTATACTCAGGGTTGTATATACGATATAAATGTGCTGTTATAGTGCTATAAACATTTTATAGGTGTCTAGGCGGTATAGGTGAGGCACCTAGTATGTGATGAAGTAAACAAATAACTAAAATTGTATTTATTTACCGGTATGTCACCCATTCAACGGACAACCTGCCAAGCACTTTATGTAATTCAGTCCAGAAAACAGCTCAATTTCTGCTAGTAGACCCAAACTGCAAATGACATTCTGAATCAAATACAAGGCACAATCTTATCAGTACAAACATTAAAACAAAGCAAAGACATTGGTTGGCAGGTTTACAATGACTTTCACAAACACACACATGCATGCACGCACGCACGCGCGCACACACACACACACACACACACACACACACACACACACACACACACACACACACACACACACACACACACACACACACAGTATAAGAACATACAGTAGGTGACCGCTAGTCTAGTGAGTAGTATGAGGGATATTGCTGTGACAGTCATAGTGATAATTTAAATAACTGTTTATTTAAGAGATTCCTATTGCTTTTGTTTATTCCATGATATTTTCATCACAGTTCTTTACATGTGTTTCATTGTAAAAGAAACAACTCATTTCGCTCTTCCTTTGCCATTAAAAATAACCTAATCTACAAGCCCATTGTGAGCTATTTTCGGTGTGCGAAACCACCCTACGACAAAGTATAAATTGTGCTTGAAGGCAGCATACAACCTCTCCACTTCACCTCTGGCCTCTCCACCTGTCTATTGGAAGAGTACAGCTAGCTAGCATAGTGACAGCATGCCGGTGTAAGGCTGTGTGTGTGCCTGACATATTAATGAATCTTCGCTCTGCACTCAATTAGGCAGGCCTGAGCAGGATTTACACGCACTCACTATAGACACACGCACGCGTGCCTGTGCATGCACACACACACACACACACACGCACACACACACTAGGGAAATGCATGCACATTCATTCACGAACACACACAGGAGATGATGCGTTGAACAGCTAGGGTTTGCTATTGTTTGGTACAGAATAGAATTTGCTTGTCCTTGCAGTCTGGATGTGAATTATGCCGGGGCTTTGTCTGAATATCCGAATTATATTGTATATAATGGAGCATGGAAGTAAGTGCAGAATTAAAAAAAAAAAAAACACACGAGGAAAACACAAAGGGAACAAATTCAAAATAGTAGTGCGTCTTTGCTGATTCCACTGGCCCTCGGTGTGTTGGGCTGAATGGTACCATCTTCCACATGCGCTCACTCACTTCCCCATTACTCTTTTATTCTGCACTGACCTTTGAGTTTCACAAAACCTCTGGGTTGAAGCCCAGAGAAACCATTCTCCAGCTCACTGCCTCCTGTATTCCCTCCCAACCCCAGCTTTAAATAATGGGAAATGAGGACAATGAGGATGAATGAATCATAAGGTATAGTGCTGGTTTCGTTAAATGCCAGCAACTTAACTATTGATGACAGAAGGAGAAGCTGTGAAAAGGAAAGATAAAACAAACGTTGGGGCGATTATTTCTCCTGTCTCCTGGAGGACAGTGAAGTGGGAAAAACAGAGGTTGCTTTCTGTCTCTTATAATCTAATCTAAATAACATTTTATTTGCGGCATTGGTGGAGTTACTTTCACAATGTAATGAAAAAGAATACATTATGTTAAATTATGTTACAAAATAAGTGTTTGTGACAAGTAATGTGTTGTATTATGGTTTGCATTCCTTCACAGAACACCCCCAATTGTAGCATAAAAGGCCCTGTTTAATATTTAACAGAAGGGATGGCTAAATTGAACAGAGAAGGCATAATGATGCTATAGGTAGCCTTATGTTTTGCAACCGAAAATGCAAAGTCACGATGATGCACAAACCACTCGGAGGCAGCAGCATTATAGAGGAAACAAAATTGCAAATGTTAAACAAACTGCATTGTCTTTAGGGTGCATACACTTGTGATAAGCATTACAATAATAAATATTTTTATACTATTTTCTTGTTTCTTCATGTATATAACGCTATTAGTATTGTGTTATGAAATGTGCTACACACCTAACTCTATCCTTCAGTGAGCCCATGTGTGTGAGAGAAAACGGAAGCGTGATGGTGGGACATGCTGTATTTCATCATTATCAACACATCCACAATAGAAGGAACTGTGGGTTGGTCGTGTACTATCGTAATTAAGACACATTTCATTAAAATGTGTGGACAGATGGAAGGAGTTGTTTGACTAGATGCTGTACAGCCTGGATGAGATGATGGGATGTTTTCTACCGTATAAACTACGCAGCTAAATCTGGATACTTGTAGCTTGATGCATACACCCTTTCAAGTGGAGTGTCATGATTTTTGTATATGTTTTCCCCAGTTTTCATATATTCATGAGGTGACAGTAGGCCACAGTAGGTTATATTTGTACCCTCTCATAGTTAAATTCACACTTTAATTTCAGCCGAGGGTGCAATCTTCTTCTGGCACCCACTTCAACGTATATCCATCGATTGAATAGAGGCATAATCACGAGTAATCACATGATCGAATACAACGAGTAGACGCAGATAACAGATACCCACCGGGCAAGTAGATATTTTGTATTCACTGCATCGGTTGATCACGGCTACTACTAGTAGCGCAGGGCGAAGGAAGTTTTACTGACGTTATGGTTAGGTTAGGTGTAGGCATAGCCTAATTTTACTGAGGTTATGTTTAGGGTTTAGGGTTAGGCTAGGGTTAGGGTTATAGACGGTGCTTTATGCGGTTACTAACCCTAACCATAACCTCAGTAAAACTTCCTTCGCCCCACCCACAAGTAGTAGCCGTGATCAACCGATGCAATGAATACAAAATATCTACCGGTACTTACCCGTTGGGTATCTGTTATCTGCGTCTACTCGTTGTATTCGATCGTGTGATTACTCGTGATTATGCTCTATTCAATCAATGGATAGAGGTCAAAGCGGCTACTCCTTGTCATTATCAGCTGTTTGCTCCCACCGCCACCCCAGCACCACAGGTGGGCTCTGCTGTTTCTGTTTGCCCAGTCTATTTTCCATTTATCTGACAGAAACTTAGTGATAAGGAAGTTCTCAATTGACTTGATAAATTGCATTGCCGTTTTGTACGACATTGCTGGGAAATTAAACCGTATTGGGCATGAATACTTTTGGCTTTTCTGTTGATGACTGATGCATTTTTTTCAGCGGATAAATGATACATTATATTTCTTCTCTGGTCTTCAGTTTTGAAAGTTAAAAAGCTTTTGTGGCTGAAACCCAGAACTGCCAGCCATACAGTCAGCAATGTGAAACCCCATCTCATTGATTGGCTTTGGCTCACGCACACACACACACACACACGCACGCACGCATGCACGCGCGCGCACACACGCGCGCGCACACACACACAAAAACCTGTACTCATGCTAGCTGTCATGCACACAAGCACACACACACACACACACGCACACACATAAAACACACATGCACACACATGTATAATGGAGTACATAATGTATGGACACAAGTCCTTACACATAACGCACACGCGCGCACACACACTTCAGTTCCTGAAGTGCTTTTTGTTCTGACACTGCGACGGCCGTAGAGCCAAGGCTTAAACGTCCAGGCCCCAGCAGTATGCTTCAGCCTGTGCTTAGAGCCTGCTAATTCACAGAGCAGAGAGCTGGCTAATTGTCATGAACTCCTTCTAACCCTCCACCCCTCCCTGAGTCTGCACACCAAACCCCTCCCACTCACTGCCCCTCGTGGATTAACTGCACGCTGCAGAGTTGATTTGCTACACTTATTTATTTATTTTCCGTTGATGCAAATGATCAGATCAGTCTTCAAAAGGCTGCTGACTTGACTTGAATTTCAACAGATTTTGAAAGATATCTCTAAATACCTTCTGTCTTTTGTGTGTGTTCTGCTGCTGCTGTTTGACTCGTTCTGCCTCTGCTCTTCCCTTGGATTAAAGATGAAAAGGGGAAAAAGCACGCAGAAACTCACTACGATCTATTCATGCCACTCCCTAAAAAGATTTACAGTACCTAGTGCTTATTGTTTGATCTGGGGTCGCTCTAAAGTCATATAGGAGTTGGACCTGTACTGAATAATATTTCTTAGGCAGCACTGACTACACATTGTGAATAGTCGTCACACACAATGTTACCATGGTACAATACATGTGCTATTCTAGCAGTAACAGAAAAGTCAAGAATGAGCCGGCAGAGGAGTGAACACGTTTGAATATGCAGCGCACAGATGGAGTGATAATTGTGGTCGCTCTCAGTTTGAGTCTTGTTAACTGTCAGACACGACATCTTAACACCTG
Organism: Benthosema pterotum; assembly: GCA_039105355.1. Classification (NCBI taxonomy): domain Eukaryota; kingdom Metazoa; phylum Chordata; class Actinopteri; order Myctophiformes; family Myctophidae; genus Benthosema; species Benthosema pterotum. Next base: position 39,569,667 of record CM076979.1, read on the forward strand.
TCTCATGTTTCACTCTGCATAATAAGGTTTCTATTTAAAAGCAGAGAAGTGAAGATACCAGCCAAGGTGTCACCTGAGAAAATTCCTTGATTATGGAAAAAGAAGACGTCAAACATCATCTTGCGCCTCGTAGTGAAACTGCTTGCGGTGCTTGCAAATACTCTAATTAAATCAACATTGAAATAATCAAGATATAAAATGGCCTGAATTGAATTATAGGTGTGCATTGTATTGTTTTACAATAGAGCACAAAAAACAAACAAATGAGAACAGCATGGCAATGGGAAAAGGAACAATACAAACCCTTGTCATCAGACAGGTCTGTTCTTACAGCACCGTCTTACTCATAGGAACCTAATACATTTAATCGGCTGACTCGGCCCCAGACTCTGCTCAGCATGCAAGTGCTTACTTGGGACTCCTTTTGATTTCGCCCTTGAAGGATCCATTTAGTTTCTGTATTGAAGTTCTGGCAGCAGCCTCATCGAGCCGCGCTACTCAGATTGATGATCACCTCTCCCCTGGCAGGTGTCCACCCTGCCTCCGTCGGTAACAATCAACAAATGGGTGTCAGAGCCTGTGACTCTCATGTCTCCCTGGCCAGGGACGAACCCCACATCACTTACTGTCTCCCAGACACCAGACAGCCATTAACGCCATGCTACTGTATCCAGGAAGAGAGACTGTAGGGTTTGCATTGAATAGACCCTACCTTTGGGAATGTTTTCAATAATACTGTAAGTAATGCCTGAGACACTGTAATGAGCAAAGTCTCGCCGTGGAAGAACAAATATCGTCAGATTCAGAGATATTCCCATTAGTACTGCCAGCGGTAAAAATATGCTGTACACAGACCCAGGGTAATTTGGCGCATTTTGGTATATGTCAAAATGTATCAAATAAAAATGCTCTGCTGAGATGTAGCTGTGCTACTTCTCTATATGCCAAAAGGCATCCGCGGTCATTTCAACCCAGTGTTAGTCCCTTCTCTCAGAAGACAAGCCTTTCGGTACAGACATGAATTCTTCATGTTGATCCTGGAACACGGCGGCTCTGCGTGTGTCACAGCATGCATGTCTTTCCATAACAACTGGAAGCTGTTTGCTGTGGATATAGTGCTGCAGACAGCAAAGACGTGACAGCAGCTGTCTGAAAGCTGAGGCCAGATTATCTGTCTCTAACTGCGAAATAGGGAGTGAGAGCTCGCTCAGGATACTGAACTAAATCGAAACGATAAGCAAAGATGAACCGTTTAGCATGGAGGTGGAAAGTTTAACAACATCCTTGTATCTTGAAGTGCTCAATTAAAAAAAAAGAAAAAAAAGAAAAAAGGAAGAAAAGAAATGGTAGTAAAAACAGTAGTATTTTTCTCTTGTTTTTTGTTTCCATTGTTGTTGTCTGAACCATCTGTTCTCAAGGAAAACATTAGGCAGCAGCTTTATATTTTTTGTTAAAGTTATAGTAAACACTATCATAATTAGAATTGTAAGGAACCAGACACAGTACTATTGACACATTCGCAGGGCAGCCATTTTGCTCTTAATTCATACTCAGGGGTGAGAAATGAGAGTAGTTGGTCCCAGGTTGGAGCCAGAAATGAAAGGAAGCTTGCGGGAGTGCCCAGAGAGGCTTAGCTATGCATTGGCTGTTGGGCCTGGCAGGGATATTGGCACAGAGCATGTATTCGCAACAGGACTGTGGTGGATTAGAGTCCATTTGGACAACAGAGGGGTCCACAGTTTGGGATGACATTCAACACCTCAGCCTGTATCTGCTTCTGTACGTAATGATCATAGGATTCTGTTTTTGGTTTTCAAAGTTACCCATTGCAAGTGACATGTTACAGTACTTTATTTCAATTAGTTGATAACATGAATGAAAACATGAATTTATTTATACAGTCTGAGTCCGTCCCATAAAGTGGGTAATTGACATTGTTATTAATATTTTATACTGAATTAGATCTGTGATCTTTGTGAGATTAAGCAGTGGGCATATTGCAGTGTGGTGGGTCCTTTGGTCATGGGGTGCAGTGGTAGGTTTTGGGACAGAGGGGGGGTGGTAGAGGTGGCGGCAGATTTTACGTTTGATCCCGGTCGGGGAACAACCATGATCGCAGGGTGACCACTGTGGTCCATCTGGTGGAAGGCTTTAATCACGACACCCCCGCCACACACATACAGGAAAACATGCATGCGTGCAGGGGCGGATCTAGGCATGGGCATGGGGGGGGGCACTAAATGACCAGACTGCCCCACCAAACATGATCGGGTTCAAAACAACCCAAGATCTGATCGGGTTCAAAACAACCCAAGATCTGATTGGGTTCAAAACAACCCAAGATATTTCAAATTAAAGTGCCTATATTTAAAATGATTTGAGACTTTATGCATGCTGCGTGTCTGTTGCAACTTCAACAACAACTGATGTTATTATTGATGCTTTACTTGCCTAGTAAAAGTCCTGTAACTGAAAATGGTATGGGTGCGGCTTCATCGCCCGTGGCGCGAAGCCGCCCCATATTATTTTCTCCTGCCCCCCCCCTCCTGCCATCCGCCCCTGCATGCGCGCACGCACGCACACACACACACGGCTGCTCATGGGAGAGGAGATTCTCTCGACCGTTGCTTATTTCCCTGGCCTTTCTGTCTTTCATGGGGATTGTTTCTTTGCTGAGGCGCTGTAGCACTCCAGCACAGCATCTCCTCCTTGAAGCCCTCAATAAATCTGTGTGATAACACTGCCTGATTTCTGCCAAGACGGAAAATACTACTTCTTCCAACACTCTCAGATGTGCCTAAATGGTCATTTTTTTTGTGTGTTTTGTTGTGGGAAAAGAATGTTCTTTTTTTGGAATGAGGCACATGCAGAATTCTACACAGGGCTGCTGCCCCACAGACACTGCTGTGGACTGAACCATGCCCACAGCGCAGTGGACTGAACCATGCCCACAGCGCAGTGGACTGAACCATGCCCGCACTGCACAAATCCACTTCTCCAAATGTCACTTCATGCTCAGCTGCTCTTTCTTATGCTTGACAAAAACCGAGTAAAAGCGAGTAGATCACACAAAAAAACATCAACTCTCATTTCAGTTAATGTCAATATAAATTGACAGCAGGAAAAATACACACTGTATTAATGGACTGTGTTTATATATTGCTTCTCAATGTGTACTTCACATTGTACCACTTTTTTCGAGTCACATGTTCAAATACTGAATTGCGATTTGCTTAAGAACAGTGGTGAATAGGAACATAACCCTTGGAACTTCAAAATAACAACAAATGCAGTACAAATACCTGCAGATTGATCGCAATTCCGAAACAATTAATGATTGTAACTAAAGATCCTTAATAATTTAGCATGAAAGGTCGAGAGTTGGTGGCTGATTTACCCGCTGTTTCAGGGTTGTTTGCCACTCGGCTTCCCCTTTGGCACAACCCTGAAACAGCGGGTAAATCAGTCCCACAACCTTTCATGGTAAATTCCTTACTTCGTCCACACATTCACACCAGGGCCGGATCTAGAGGGTCCACCCAAATGTGCATCCTGCCCACCCAATGAAAGGTAATATCAGTGGTTGTCATCAGTGGTCCGGGGACCAGTGATCCTTGAGAGAGTTGTGGAAAGTTGGTTAACCAGATGTAACTCTTTGAGAGCGTAAAAATGAAACCAAATGGACCCTTGCGGGTCCATTTGGTTTCATTTTTACACTCTCAAGAGTTAAAATGTTCATCAACAGAATTAGCCCAAGTCTACTAGAGAATGTGGAAGATTAATCCTCATTTTGATCTGTATGTTTGACTGTTTTGTTCCTCAAATCCAGTCTGGTATTGTGGACAAAATCAAAAGAAATTTTTAGTTTTGGGGTCTGTGGGGCTAAAATGTCATCAAATGGTGGTCCGTGGCTCAAATGCCGACTAAATAGTGGGCCCCGGTGTCGAAAAAAATGGAAACCACTGCTACAAAACTTTGGAGTTGCCCACCCTGCATTCTTCGTGCCCACCCTAGTAGGGCTGGCTAAATCCGGCCCTGATTCACACACACCAACGTTGGAGGAAACCATGCATGCAAGGCACCGACCTGCTCGTCTTTCTCATATGGGACACCTTGACACCTTTGGGGGATCCTGGGTTCCAACAGGGAACCTGATGTTTTACCAAGCAGCCACTCTACCTCTTGAGCTACTGCCGCCATCATATGCAAGCCTTGATAGGTAAATCTAATGTGGTGATATGGTTAGATGATGAGAATATATATACCAGTAAAAAACAACTACATTCCACTGATATATTTCAGGACCTCCAACCACCATTAATGAATTAATTCCTTCACTTAAAAAATGGTCACAAATGCCTCAGCTCACGGCAGACTCCATGGTTAAACATTCAAAACTAAACGCTGCTGTTAGAATATATTAATTATTAATGGGACTGGATCGCTACTGGGTGATACCATTGCTGCATCTTATTCAGGGTTACACGGAGAGCGGTTCGCTGTTGGCAGCACCACTGGCAAAATCCTGAGCAAGCACTGTAACTCCAGCCCTGATTAGTATACAGATAGATTGTATAGCTGTAGAATAATAACGCTAATGTCCTACAGTATATTGTCTACTGTAGCCTTTCTTAGCTTGTTGTAGAAGTAACATTTATTATGTGTACAAGCTCCTTTCTGACTAATCAAACATAATACTGTTGGAAAAACAACTATTGGACCCCAAGTTTGTCTGACACTTAAAAACAATTAAGCATATTTTATCCATGGGGTCTGTCTATTAGTTATGTTGTTTTGGTGCTAATAGTTCCAGCTGCCTGCAACTTAACTGGCCACTCCTTGGTGATAATATGCGTTAATGATATATTATTTATACGTGGTAGGAGTAGACACCACCCACACCAGCAATTAGTGAATCAATAAAAACACATTGGCTTAGAAACTATCACTTCTGAGTGTTGTTGTGTTCGTAGTCGTCATATACGCTCTCCAATGTCATTAATGATATAACATAATATTCTGTATTTACTATGGCCCTTAAAACGGCTCCCAAAAGACAAGCAATGCCTGAAAATAAGGTAGTCTTAATGAAAAAAATCATTGTAATTAAATTAATAGCTGTCTCTGTTTAATACATAAATAAATAATCAATAAAAAAGCTGCTCACAGGGATTTGAAGTTGGATTTAAATAAGATAAATTAACTGCAGGTGTAAAGATAATGTTTGTTTTTTAAACCTTACGAACTTTGCCTTGTGGTTAATGTCATGACATCCTCATAAATGCTTAACCAATGCACACACATATTAATATGATTTAAAAACATTTACACAGCCACGCACTTCTCTAATGTAAGGTAAGACTGTATGTCCAAGAGCGTATTTAGTGGGCGGCTAGACTAGAATAGTTGCACAATACAATGAGAAGAGAGCTTGTGAAATGTCTTTTTTCTGTGTGTGTCTGACATGTCCGGCACAAATCAGACCCTTCACAGTTAGTGTGAAACGCTCTGCCGCCCTGATCCTACAACTTTTATACGGATGAAATTACAGGTCATTACTTCCAGGTCAAGGTGACCAAACATGACCTTTGCCTCGGTGTGGGTGTTTGCGTTGGCTGTTGGTGTTTATGTTGACTGTTGGTGTCTGTAGCTGGGCTACAAGTATAGACAATCATTTATGGATCCCTTCCCCACCCAGCTTTCTATTTTTCTATATAGGCCATCATCGCTTATAAAAACATAACTAATGGTAAAGAAAATGGTCATTTCGAAACCCACACTGAAATGTACCCAGTGCACACCATTGCTACCCAAACATTTTATACTGAAGTACCACCTCAGAAAATATTTAGCAATCCAAGTACCACCATAAAATATGGGAACATATACAGTACCTGTTCCTTTTTGTTCCATTCCTAATCAAATAATGCTGCTGCTTTGACAAAACTCTGTCTAATCACTAATCAGCACAACTGATGATATTTCTAATGTGATTAATCCGTTCTAAAATCTCCGATTGATGGCTAGGAGTGCTGTCATGCTCATTTCAGCACGTCGTCTGGAAAGCCTTATTTCAAGCGATTATCGCCAGGAGAGCTACTGTAAAGTAATATAAATATTTCTTTCCACTTTTTTAATTTTTTTGTGTCTGTATACGACCAGATCATGTATCACCAGTGGTGTTAGTACCAGTGTTTGGGAACCTCTGCTGTAGACAGTGTAAATTATAGGGTTGTTATGTGATAAATATGGACTCATCGCATGCTGCAAGACTGAGACAGACAGCAAGTTTGCTGTTTTGCACGCATGTGTTTGTATGTGTGTGTGTGTGTGTGTGTGTGTGTGTGTGTGTGTGTGTGTGTGTGTGTGTGTGTGTGTGTGTTTGTGTTTGCAGACACCTGCTCCACTCAACAGTGACGGCTCCCAGTGGGGCACCGGCTCAGCTGCTGATCACTAGGCCCCCCCTGCAGCACTGGTAGTCCGACACACACACACACACACACACACACACACACACACACACACACACACACACACACACACACACACACACACACACACACACACACACACACACACAGGCCGAGTGGCCGTATAGCTCTTCCAACAAATCTGAAGCCCTCAGGCCAACTTTGCAGTATCCCTCAGCCTTTCTTTGCCCCCTGTAACTGACACACCACATGTGCTCATATCCAGCACGGCGTGCGCACACACACACACACACACACACGCACACACGCACACACACGCACACACACACACACACACACACACACACACACACACACACACACACACACACACACACACACACACACTAATAATAATAATAATAACAACACATTTTTCTATCAACTAATATAACTGCATCCTTTCCATTTTCAGCTGCAATACGTTTAAATAGAGAAATATCATAACCTTTACAGTAGCCTGTATAATTTAATCTAAATCATGTGCTGTGCCCTAATAGTCAAGGAGAGAGAACTGTAAGACGCTGTTGATAGATATGTTGAAAATGAATCCAAAATATCTCTGTATATTATTAAGAAATAACAATATGTTTAGACACTGTTGTTTGTTTTACTCTTGTTTCTTTGAGCTATGATTCTGTTGAAAGGTAACAAAGCCATACATCATGTACAACAAATATACTGTATATTGAAGAGCCAATGTAGGGACGTCAGTTTTAATGTAACTACTTTCCTCCCACTGTGTGGCTGTGTTTTTCCTTCAGTATTATTGTTAAGTGTGCTGCACCTGTTTGTGCCGTGGCGACGGCATCATACATGGTCGCGGTGCATAAATGGTCCAATTTCCTACTTATACACAACAGTATAATCAAGGAAGGGGGAAATGCTGTGAGCGGCAGATGGAAGGAGCTAATCATTGTTGTGAAATAGAGATGACCCCTAACTGTCTCCTGGCTTTCACTACAGCTACATGCATTTGCCAGATACCCACTCTTTTTCACCGCAGCCTGATGGTGACTGGTGAACCCCCTGGGATGAGTTTGAAGGAAAACATATAAAAATAGAGAAGAGGGGAAAAAAAGAAAGGGGGAAAAAAACGTTGAAAAAGACACTTGAGTTGCCAAAACAAAACCCAGTGTCACACACAGAGCAGCAGCTGCCGGCAGTAGGTAATCAGTGAAAATTCTCTAGAAATGAACAACATTCAGCTCTGCGGCGCGGCAGGCGCACTGCAGGTTCTAAGATATGGGGCTTGGGAAAATTACATCTCAGTGACAGAATTAGGAAGTCATTTGCGATTTGTCTCCCTTGCATGTTCTTTAAATCCCACCCACTTCCCTATCTGAGATGCTACGGAAAAAGATCTCCCCATCCTCCCTTTGAAACAACTGCCCTGACACTGCAGATGCTCATTTTTTGAACAAAGCAACATCAGTTTGCTGATTCCAAGTCACAGGCTTTGTGCACCACTACACTCTGTCTGTACGGCACTCCTGCCTTGCTCTGGCTTATGATAGATAACAGTACATATCAAAGATGTGTCTATAAAATTACCTTTTACGTACTTTCATCAATCTATCAGCAAGATGTCCAAAATAATAAAAGAACGCACAACATAACACAAATACAAATATACGGCTACACATGCACGTGTGACTGCACACACGCATATATACACACACACACACACACACACACACACACACACACACACACACACACACACACACACACACACACACACACACACACACACACACACACACACACACACACACACACACACACACACACACACACACTATATATATATACGCAAAACTACTCAATGCCAGAGCTTCCATGCAGGAAGCATAAACTGTAAACTTGGCTTGTGATGAAGGATGAAAACATGAAATACGTATTTATTCATGCAGTGGTCCATCATTCACAATAGCATGTTGTCTCTTTAAAAGAGATTCATTTCAACCGAGTGTTACACCTAAGTGCATTAACTGTAGATACTTGTTTTCCATGTTATTAATGATATATTTTAGCTGGAGACAAAGTGTTCACAGATTTGGATTGAGTCACAGAAGCATAGCAGTCTTATTTTTCCCCCCACTCTTTTCTTTCTTTCTTTCGATATCAACAAGCCTTTCAAGGCTTTACAAGCCAAAATCACCAGAATCTTCCAGCACATTTATCTAATGTATGCAAATGATCTTGCTGTGCTTAATGAAGGTACCATTAATCACCATAACGATGGTCTCTGTTTTAACCAGCATAATCACACACACAGAGAGACAGCCACATGTGCACACACTCACATTCTCTTTCTCTCACATGCACATGTGTACGTGCCCGCAAACACACACACACTCCCACATGACATGACACACAAACACATGCGTGTATGCGTGTGCACGCACACACACACGCGCGCGCGCACACACACACACACACACACACACACACGGTCACACGTACACACGGTCACACCTCATCAGCAGCCACATACATTCATTATACATATGAGCAAAACAACTAAACAAAAATACATGTTACGTTACCGTTCTTGTTATATAATGGCATATTTAGAGGTCTTAAACATATCGTATTTAACTATTTATTCAACCCTATTCAACCCTAACCTTTGCTCATTGTTTTTTTTTGTTTACATGCTACACTATTTCTGTAACATTTATTATAATTTGATAATGCATGGCACAAACTGGAATACATCGGACCATTTTTAAGTGAGACTGACCAATTCTGTATAATTCTGTCAACAACAGCGCTGATGAAAATGTATCTTAATACCTTATCGCAATCTCAATCTCACATTCACATAATAACCTTGGTTAATTATTATGACCGGTTTCAACAAATGATTTGCAGCCTGACAGCTTCGGGCAAGAAGCAGATAAGAATATACAATAAGAATATACTCGGGTCGGAAAATGGCCTCTGCAATGAGATATCATTCTGCGTGGCGCACAGTCAAGACAGAACATGGTGGCAGACGTCTTTGAACTCTTGCGAGAATTCAAAGCTGGATATGAAAAATTAAGAAAATAAAAAAAACGTGAAAAGTTTTCACAGATTTATTTTAGCCCAGACAACCCCCTACCTCGAGCATTTTGTAAAGCATATAGTAAAAAGCCCCTCAGTGACAATTTTATTCATCTGTAACTCGTGTGTACAAATGTAACCAAATGGACTCATGAGGGATATTATTTCTAAACCCTCAGAGTAAAATTCTCAGTGAGGATTTAATAATGTACAGTCAGCAGCATGACTGAGGTTGGATGAAGGCTCCTGAGAGGCGGTGGGTGGGTGGGGGGGATCTGAGGCACTTTTTGAAGGAGAAAAAGAACCAATGAAGCGCCTACAGCAGATTAGACACCCACAGCTTCATGACGCTTTAACGCAGCGACTCAGGGATCTGTCTCGCAAAAAAAACGCTTTGCCTAAAAAAATGCACATCAGGGGCTTTCACATCACGACCCTGGCAATGCCTTCGCTTTCCCTTTGAATTCGTCTTTACTGTAGAGTTAAATATTGAGACAGATGAAAAATATCTCACTCTTTATCCATAGGTACCTGCTTCCACAGCTGACTCGACCTGATGGATGATTCCATTATATTAAATGAATAGAAATGGTTGTTGGACTGGCTTGAAGGTTAAAGTGTTGCGACAGCTCCTTAGTTTATTGTGAACAGCAGTCTTTTAATGCCGCATACATACTAGGTAATTTGCCCTCAACATTCAAATGTGCAATATATGCAACACTGATTGTCCTTTTATTAATTTAGTTGAGAAATAAAGGGGAAAAAAACAAATGCAAATATTTCACTTTAATATATACTACACGGCAGACACAGACTAACTACACGGTGCAACTAATAACTACACATCGTCGCCACAACAAATGCTCTCACACACGGATGCACACACAGACGCACACGCACACATACACATACACATACAGGGTGAATCGAGCATGCATACCCACGTATACGCACGCATGCATATACGCACACGTGTGCACACACACACACACACACACACACACACACACACACACACACACACACACACACACACACACACACACACACACACACACCTCCAATTCCCATGATAACAGACTGACTGGCAGAGGCTAAAGACAGAGTAGGCGGCCATAATTGAACAAACATAAAAACATAAATATTTACTAATACAATCCGCTGGGAATACAGTCAGGATCCCACAATTGATTTGTTCTCTTCCTGCCTCTCTCTCTCTCACACACACACACACACACACACTCTCTCTCTCTCTCTGTCTTCCATAAACACACAGAATGGTCTTGTTCTCGTTACGCTCGCCTGTGTGTTGATTAAAAAGATGGAGGTATAAATAATATAATATATATACTGTATATACTGTATGTATATTGGTCTGTCTATCCTCTTACCAGGGGTGACCTGTAGCCCAGCTGGGCCGGCGATGACAGGAGATCCCTAGGAAATAGCGGCGAGTGCGTCTCAGGGACGGAGCCTGTGCCACTGGCTGCTAGTCCCGAGAGCTGCCCGTACCTCGCCATCATCCTGAGATGCTGCTCACAGAACACACACAAACACACACACACACACACACGTACACACAAACAAACACACAAACACGCAGTCTCATACACAGACACAGGAGGAGTGGTGGAGGAGGAGGAGAGGGAGGAGAGAGAGAGAGAGAGAGAGCGGTGGAAGAACAGATAACAGCAGGTAGGAAGGACAGAGACAGAATGGTAAAGGACAGAAAGGGGGGGGTTGAGGAAGAAAGAGGAGGCAGAGGGGATTACAGAACACTATGCTCTCACACAAATGCTTGTGTGAACACGCACGCACGCACGTACGTACACGGATACACACGCACACGCTCAAACTTGCACATACGTGTACATGGATGCACACATACAATTGTTGTTGTTGTTTTTTTAAGCCCTCATGGGTGAAGCAGTTTCGCAAGCAAGCCTGTCGTTGATAAGCTAATGTTGCTTTTGTTCAAATATATTGTATGTATGTATGTATGGTGGGGGGGAAGACAAAGTATAGTGAATGTCACATTGGAACAGCCTGGGTCCCATTAGCCTTTCATTGGTTTACTGCAAGCCAGGATGAGAGTGAGAAGCGTAGCAATCCATTTTCTTAATTTTCTCTTTTTTTTGCGTCCGTACCGTCCACTGCACCGGGGCGATGCACTATAAAACCCACTGCTGTTATCATTCAATCAGCCATTCTGTCTACTGGTAATTATGAGCATACAGAAAATGTGCGGACACACGCACACGTGCACACACGCACGCACATCCACGCACACACTCGGCAGACATACCGTACAATAGCACAAACATGACACAGAATGGTTGGCAGCAGACATGACACCGGTGAGGTGAAGAAGAGAATGAAACAAATCCAGATTTCTTTACCTCGTTGCTCAACAAAGCGGCGTTGAGTGTTCGGCTTATTTCGAACATCTTCGAATTCAGTGCCGTTTCTTTTTTTTCCCTCTGCTCCTTATTTCTTTTCTTTGTTTTCTTTTTTTCTTTCAGGTGGTCTCCCTTTCAGTTCTTTTCCTCCCCTTCTTCTCTGTACTTGATGTGAGGAGAATCAGTCCCAGGAACAAAAAAAAAAGCAAAAAAAAAAAAAAAAAAAAAGGAACAGAAAAGAAAGAAAAAATAATAATTAATTGATTGGGGGGAAAAATATAGAGGGAATAAATCCTCTTAAATGTTCTGATTTCGCTCAGGTTTGGTCAGTCCCCTTTTTTTTCTTTACTGGTCTCCTTCTCTCTCTCTCTTTCTCTCTCCCCGTCTATTGGTGCGCCTCTGTTGGCTGTAGCTGTAGTAGTGGCGTCTCTGCCCAGGGTCTCCGCACACGTCTGTGGAGTCAATATGTTGTGTTTTTTTATCTCCCCAGAGTCAGCACATTAAAACAGGCAGTCAGGCAGTCGGTCGGTGGGTCGGGCTGACGGGCTGGCTGGCTCCCTTATCTGTCCCCCGCACACTGGCTCACACAATACGCTCCGATCCTCACACTGCTCACTGGCAGATTAGCCAGTCCCAAAACATAGCTCTTAGTTTAAAACTCTCCTCCCTCTCTCTCTCTCTCTTTCTCTATCACTCCCTCTCGCTCTCTCCTTCGTGCACCCTCCCTCTCTCGCTCGATCTCACCCCTCTTTCTCATTCCATCCCTCCTCGTGTGGCGCTCTCTCTCTCTCTCTCTCTCTCTCCTCCTCCTCTCTCTCTCCTCCGCGGCTCACACATTGATGCAGCTACAGTTCGCTGTGTTACCACAAGGTGGGCAGACTGTTCTAGGAACAGTGACACCATCGCCGCCACATCCCTCTGCCTCTCCTGTTACTCTACACACGCGCGTGTGCGCGTGTTTGTGTGTGTTCGTCGCTCTGCACTCGTATGGAATGACAATAAAACTCCTTGAACGTTGATATACAGTTATTTATGGCACACGGTTATGCAAACAGCACATTTTACAGCAGTGCCCTCTATATTATCTCACTAGGAATTATTGAGATCATTACAAATATTGTACAGTTGTGTTGCAGTGGCTTGACTAATTCGATCACTAATTGCTTTGTTATCAAATTCGGGCCATAACAGAATGAAGTCATGGATTAAATCGTTGGCTATCGCAATCCGTAGTAATGTAGTTTTTAGCTCTAGAGCTACATTATGTATTCACTGAAAAGTTATATAGCTCAGTTAGTAGAACATACTGCACAACATTAAGGGAGGAGGGCACAGTGACATCCTCTCTGCACAGATGTAACCTAATTGTGCCTTATGCGTCCATTAGTTCACTCTCAGAGATAAAGCAAAACAAAGGATGTCCCTGCAGTGATATTGAGCAGAGGTAGAGAATATCACTGAGACGCTGTGACTACCTCCAAGGTCAGCTGACCGTCCTTCTCTCAGCCTGTCAAACAGCAGGGTGTGGCATGGAGGTGACGAAGCAGCTCGTCGCTACAGCTGCATGGCTGGGGTTCCCAGCAAATGACCCAATGAGCAGGAATGGGGCAGCCATGTCATGATGAGATCAGTGGCAATGTCCAGTGGTGGGGGAAAAAGTACTCAAATGTTTTACTTTAAAGGTAGAATGAACCGGAAAGGGTGAGAGTTTTATTATGGATTGCGGAGAAAAAGAGACGTCTCTATGCTGTGAAAAAGAGACGTCTCTATGCTGTGCTATACTAGATGCGGCACATGGACTGTCTGTTTACAATAGTTGCTCAGCTCTGCCACTTTCCTGCTATGTGGCTTATTTCTACTATATATACATTTCCTATAGTGAAAATAGTACTTATGCATAATGTCCCATTTCAAGTGTTAAAATCGATATAATTTTTGAAAATAGCAAATCGCAAATAGCTATTGTCAAATGACCAAAACATATTAGGGATTGCCAGAAAGGGAAATTCTTAAACAAATCCGAATATAGGAAACAGTTCTCCAAAAACTGAATACCAAATAGCCGAACATGATTCATATTATATTTTTTTTTCCTACCATTTGCTGTTATGGCTGCACCTTAAAGCTATCCAATTATGGCAAAAATATATAAATAATAATCACTATTATGGGTCCATTACACATTTATTCAGCACTTTTGAACGCACAAATTGCATACACTATTCAGTGATTTATCTCCGGCCAATCCAAGCCAAAACAAAATAGGGCAAAAATGCATTTTTAGACATTTAGACATTTTCTGCAGAATATTTTTTGTGGATGAATATTTTCTGCGGATGAATATTCGATGCATCACTAAAACGTATTTAGGGCTGAAATGGTTAAAGTATGTTTCATAATAATAATAATAATGAGAATCTATAGTAGGTATAATCTAGTGGAGTAAAAACTACATTATTTGCCCCTGACATAACATGTAGTGAAGTAGAAGTAAAATGCATTACTTACAGTACTTTACACCACTGCAAAGCAACGAAGGTGTGGGAGGGGACAGTCATGTCATGATGAGATCACTGACAATGCCATATATCCTGTGTGCATCACACCTGTCAGAAAATAACAGTCCATCACATCTATTTAAGACTGATGATTCCCAGTGTAGGCTGTGTTTGTCTGCCTGTATCGCCATTTTGGCAAGATGTGTCACATTTACAGATATTTTCTCAAAGACCAACAGAGGTGAAATAGTTTGAACCTTTTTTTTAAGACTGACAGAAAATAATGTCATCGTCTTTTTGCGATTGATGTACTGCATAGTTCACAGTTTGGTGTTTGTACACAGCAGCACAGAGTGTTCTAGGTGATGGTGATGTGTTCTAGGTACAGTCACACTTATATGTTTACTTCATGAATGTTAAAAATGGCCCTTAAAATTGCATGACTACACTCTAGGGTTAAGGCAAAAGCTCACTGTTTTGCTGTGTAGGACCCTCAGTGGCATTGGTGCTATTTATCCCTAGTGCTTTGGCGTGTTTGTCCTCCCTTGGCCCAGAGAGGGACGAGTGGCCAGTTAATAGCAGCCTATTGACACCGAACCATCTGCTGTGGTGGACCATGGCCAGCGACACATGAGAGAGAGAGAGAGAGAGAGAGAGAGAGAGAGAGAGAGAGAGAGAGAGAGAGAGACGGGCGATTGGGGGGTTTAAAGGATAGCAAAGGAATGTAAATGCTATTTCTTATGTACAGTAAAAGCAATGAGGAAAGCATTATTTTGACGAATAACCTTTGGTAGTGTTTGCACTCACAGCCATTTATACGTCTCCCACCCGCCTCCCCAGTATGAATCAAGAGGAAAATGGCTGCTGTGTGAATATGGTCAATAAACCAATAAACGGCATCTGCAAGAACATGAATATCGACGCCGTTGGGTGGAAACCTTGTATGTCCAAAAATGTTACATTTCAGTGAGAGGGAAAAATTAACCTGTGTTTGAATGGATCGTAATGGAATATAGTTATTTAGTCACAAGGTCTTACACTTTTCATTGCTTCAATACAATACAGTACAATAAATTGCAAATTTGTAAATCTGCTAGTTTTGCTTCAATTACAGTTTAGACATTCATCATATCCTCGATCAGACTGATTTACAATAAGCAAGGAGTAATCACATTACTCCTGCATAACAATGCAGTTCCTCAAAAAACAATCCAGGATAAACCTGGGTACGGATATATTATCAGTAAAAATATGTAAATTGAAACTATAGGATAGCACGCAAATAATAAACCTATTTGTGTAACACTAATATGAAGGCATTTAATTTGCATAATAGGGTTTCTGCCCAACAACAACGATATGGTACACATACCAATCAGCAAAAAAAATGCCTGATTGTTATTACTTCTCCACTTTTATCAGCCTTCAGCATGCTTTTCATCATACCTTTTCTCCATCCTGCACCCCAACACAAGGCCGCTGGCCACATCCCTGTTCCTCACAGGGATGCGCTGGTCCAGCAGAGCCCTGGGGGGGAGCTGTCAGTTGAATCATCCACAGTGAGTGCTGATTCCTCAGTCAGCTGCCTCTCAAGTCCTTCCTCTCTGACCCGCCCTCGTTCCCCAGAGCCCCCTGACTGCTGTCACCATAGTGATTCTCTGTGTCCCCGCTCATGCCTCACGTCTCCGCTGCACTACTCACCAGCCCATCTCCAGCCTCGCCGCGGCCTGTGCCCAGTCTTCTGATTTGTGCATTACATGTGGATGTCGTCTTTACATGGCCAGAGTAAAAAGGGTTTCCCTGTACCTGCAGAGACACAAACACACATGCACAGTGCAAAAGAATGAATGCATGAGCACACACGTGTCGCAGTGCACATATAGTGTACTGTACCCAAACAAATACATACATACAGTGTAGCCACACGCCCGGAAAGAAAACAAAGACATTTTCTGTTCCAGTTTTTACATTTTCTGCTGCAGTTGTGGTTCCTAGCTATACTGTAGCTATAGCAGTGCTGACTTTTAGTTTGATCACTTCACAGTTTATAAGAAAGAATGCCATTCAATAACAGTTAAAAGGAGGGTTTGAAAACGTCTTTTTAGTAGTGAAGCTACACTTCCTTCCCCAAGGGGTTTCAGTTGTGTTCAGCTCGCGGTGTGTCCTCCAGTCGCTAACAATCCACACTAAAAATAACCATAGAAGATAAACTTACTGATACAGTATTTCACTGTGACAGGGATGTCTACATTTGAAGCGCATTCATATGTTCGCAATTCACTAGAGGTCAACACTGTTTTCATACGAAGAGGAAAAAAATGCATTCTCCTGAGAGGTAATTAGAATGTAAGGGATCACGGTATGATTCTTTTGTTTTCCATTGACAGATGTGTTCATTAAATCATTCCTGCAGTATGCAAACTTCATGACAAGTAGTATGTAACACACACATACAAATGTTAATTTATTCCAAGACAGAAAGAGTGTGGTGGTTGGAAGATTCCATCTTCTCTCATGTTTTACTGTAAGAGGGACGCACCTCCAGTAAACAACAAGGATTCTACTCAAATTAACTGAAATTTATTTGAAAAGTTGAAAGTGTCTTTTAGATAGCTATACCATACAACGATCAATAGAATGTGTACACCAAATAGCAACTCATTGAATAATATAACAGTAATCCAACAACCCAAAACAACACACTGGACTCATATGAATTAATTGGAAACAAATTCTCAACTTTTTGAATTCACTCATCTACATACTGTGCTACTACATAATGTGTTTGCCTTCTTCAGAGGATAAAGTAAAAATTCAGATTTTATTAGTAGCCTAGTTCATTTTTCAATTCTGTATAGGGTAAGTACTGTCAAACATTGCAAACATATAGCGTAGCCAATTCATTCTTCTCATGCCTCTTTCAATCTACCCCCCTCGAAAATTAATGATTGTACCAAGATGGAGCTCTTTAATTGGCCCAATGTTAAAGGAATGACATACCATGAAGGACAGATTTTCAATTTTAACAACATATTACACTGCAGCATAGGATTCTCTTCCTGTCATCCGAAAAATAATCAGGCTGACCTATCTGCTCAGCGGCCTGTTGATGCTTGCCATCAAATACAGATCACACACGGAGAGAAAAATCATTGCCCTCCCCCTGGTCTTATTCATTTGCGCCTGTTACACACAGCTTATAACCTGTAAATTAGCAGCAGGCTGCTGTACGCCTCTTGCTGCAGGAGTCAGTCGTGAGGCTGCTCATTTGATGCAGTTAATCAGGTGCAGCCGTTGTAATGGGAAAGGAATAGGGCCAGGCTTGATTGGCCTTGATGACATCTATGCTCCAATTGTCTAGAAATCCCCAAGCTTTAATGGATCTGTGGGTTAATTCACAGGCTATATGGCCTAGCCGATTTGTACTCGTACTATACGCTGTCGAACATCACAAATAGCCGATCTACAACGTACAACAAGCTCACAACGGGTCGCATGGTGAAATTGTGTATCTTTGGTGTGACACTATTTCCTGTCATTTTATGGTCTAATCAGTCTCATGTGAAAACACCAGACAGTTTATAAGTTACTACATTCACTATTTAGATATTTGATGTTAATTTTAGCTCCCCCGTCCCCTCCTATTCAAACCCATTATAACTTAAAACTCCATTTTAACCATGACAGATTATTCGAAAACAACGCATCTTTTTTCTGTTTACTGATATTTTCCTCCTAATACATGAGAGGGCCGTGGAATTTCATTTACAGTTTTCATTTATTTTTAAAATATTGTTTTATTCATTTGGGTTGGTATACCCTAATATGGAGGCAGCTACATTTTCCAAACAAATATTTTAAAAATAAATGAAAACTGTAAATGAAATTCCACGGCCCTCTCACGTATTAGGAGGACAATATCACTCACCAGAAAAAAGATGGGTTGTTTTCGAATAATCTGTCATGGTTAAAATGGACTTTTAAGTTATAATGGGTTTGAATATGAAGGAGGTGGATACACTAAAATGAACATCAAATATCTAAATACTGAAAGGAGTAACTTATAAGCTGTGTGGTGTGTTTACATGAGACTGAGTAGACCATAAAATGACCAAAAGTTTTTTTGAAAGTGGAATACCCCTTTAAGCATGTGCTTTCTTGGTTTACATTGTTTCACAGAAAAGATAGGTAGGTATGTATGGCTTCAATGAAACTCAGGCATAAGCATATTGGTTTCAGACAAAGGAATGTGATCAATTGTATGCTGCTGTGACATTTACAAGTTATTCTCGCAGTATACGGTTTCCATGTGCTTCCATCAGCAACTTGTGTCATACAGTAAATAATATTAATTCTGTTACTGCTGGAAAACTGTCAGCCAGGTTTTGAAGATGGTAAAATTATTCTACAACAAAAGTGCCACATTACATGTCTTGATTTGTTCTGAGTGACAAATTGATAACTCAGGCCTGGACATGGAATAATGAAAAATAACATACACTTTATGAAACTCAAAAACTTGACTGACGCTAGCATTTTCTGATTATACACGCTACACTACAGCAAATACATCTGATCTCTCTATTTTAAACAAACAATAACTTAGTCTGCCGATCAAAATATGAGGAAATATGTTTCGCCTAATTTGTAAAGGCCTATTAAGAATACTTAAATAACTATTTTGATTCACACTAATATAACTCATTAAATGTTTCTTCAACTGTTAATGCACCTGATGGTACCATACCACCACAATGGCTCTGCTCAACTCATCCCTGGGCATTTTGAACTTGTGATGCCCCCGGTACGGTAGTAGACTGCTTGCTTGCAAAGGGCCTGGTCTACAACATAGGCCTACACATCTATTCTACACCACAGAGACACAAATGTGCAACGCCCTAATACTAAACGAATGTGAATATAACATTGTAAGTAAGTAAGTAAGTAAGTAAGTAATATAACATTGAATTGATATTAAATTGATAAACACAATTAAAACACTAACCTTGCAATGGGTTGTATATCGCGCCACAAGCCGTGTGGTTAGTTCTAGAACCGGAACTATCCCGAAATGCAATGAACTAAGCTTTAATGATTATATATTTTTAAAACCAAGTTAAAATGATAAATACAAGAGTTTTCTTATTGATATCAATGGAGGCGAGGTGTCAGCATCGCAGAAGGGGTTTGCAGTGTTTCCATTGGGTTCTGAGCATCGCGGGTGGGTTGTTGCCCCGGTTTGCCCAGAACTGGCTTAGGGGGAAAAATCACTCCACTTACATTACCTGTGTTACGGTAGTTGAACCTTGGGACCGCCCCACGCGGGAAGTGAACCCCGTTTCCTTTTTCCATTCTACGTTTGACACACACGGTAAGGTTGAGTTAAATGAGCTCTCGTTTATCGTGACAAACGCTCCGCATTTTACTCAATTCACGTTGGACATGAACACTGCACAACCATTTTTTTTTATGTTTAGCTCTGTCACTGTAAACCGTATGAGGCTGCGCTTGTTGTGGCAGTATCTATCTCCGTTTGTCGCCATGTACATGTTATTGTATAAAGTAAGACAACTCTCTCTTCCCATTCTACCTTTGACAAACACATGCCGTGTCACTGTAAACTGTACGAAGCCGCGCTGGTTGTGACAGTATCTGTCTCCGTTTGTCGCCAGTAAATAAAAGTCTGAGTGCTCAATAACAACACAATGCAGGCGTAGTTCACACGGTTATACAAACACATGCTTAAAACATTTCTAATTTCTGGTTCTGGTTTTAATTTTCGCCGCCCTGGCGCCCTCATGTGTTTCCAACTCTAGGTTGTCCCTATTCAGGCTGCATAACCAGCGCTCAGTTTCTGAACCCTCAATGTCGCAACTCTGCTACTAGATTGCTCGTCTGTGTTTCTCCAGCACGCACGACGCACACACGCCACGCCACTACTGTACGTCAGGAGCTTCTTCCTCGTGTGCGTTGCCTTGGCAACACTCTGCCCGCGTCGACTCCTCCAGTGAACACAAACGGAGAGGAAGATGGAGGAGAATATTAGGGACATCGACACTGGTGTGTAAAATGTGTGACTGCTGCTTGCACAAATGCATGATGATGTTTGGGGTGTTTAAGATCAGACGCAGCGGTCTGAAGCCTCTCTTCAGCGCGGTGTTTTATCTCTCGTTGAAAACGTTCCATGCAACCAGCTGCATTATTACTAGCATGCTAGCGAGGAGGAGCAGGTGCATGATGTAAACACAGCCCACCACGGGTCACTCACTGTTGTTGTTATGATGAGGGAATGCACTAGCATGTGTGCTAGCGTAGGGAAACCAATGATACTGGGATGAATGACACATACCCGACATGTCTCTACACGCAGTGGGTTTTCAACCAGTGGTCCGGGGACTACCAGTGGTCCTCAGTGTCTCCTTGCTTGAGGGGGTTCCAGGTGGTCCCCATGCATGCGGCTAAATGATGGGAGGGTTGCATGATAACCAAATGGATCCTTATTGATCTCTTGCGAGTGTATTGCCAAAAACAATGCAGGTTCATGTGGTTTCATTTTAAACTCTCAAGTGTTATATTATTGTAATCTAATTATGCATCACTTAATGTGCAATGAATAATGTTGAATTTAATGCTTTATTGATATTAACATTGGCCTGCTATTCTCATATGCTACCACATCAATACAGCATTGAATTGTGGACAAATCTTGTCCAACGATAACAAAATATTATTTTTGGGGGGTCTAAAGAGGCTAAATGTCATCAAAAGTGGTCCGTGGCTCAAATGCAGAATAAATAATGGGTCTTGACATGAAAAGGGATGAAAACCACTTCTCTACAGTAACACTGTACGGAACCCTGACTGACAATGTACAGTATGTCTCTCTTATGAATAGTAATGTATTCATAAGAGACGTACATGGTCACTCGGTAGCTAAATGGTAACTGAGAAGAAGTTTCTCGGTATATGCCTGCTGCTGGCATCCTGGTGTTCCAGATATGCACGCTCCGTCCCCTTATAATTTCTACTCAACATAAAGAATTAACTCTCAGGATTTGACGGTTTAATATGATTTAAAGTGTGACACAGGTTGCGTGCATCGTCCTAATCTTTTTGAAGGACACGTTTAATGCATGGTTCTATATGTTGGCTGTCTGTCTCACAAGGCCTTAAGTTATAAGCTTCCTTTCCTTTTCACTATAAAAACTGTGAAAGAGCCGATCAAGCCTTTAAAGCATCACTATATACTGTAGCTAGCCATTTGTCAGACCTCTGTTTGGTCCCTGACCCGGCCTGACTAACCAGCATGCTCTTATTCCTTGTTCCGCCCTGGTTCCACCTTGTTCATGTTGAATTTGATGAAACATCATTTAAAATACATAAATAAATACAAACATTACATGTACTGTGACTGTCACCAGGGTGACCAGATCCCAACTCACCAGATGTGGGACAAACAGTGTGTTTGTGTGGGACAATGTGGGACACATGCGGGTCGTGCCGGACTGTCGCACAAATGAATAAATAGTACCCAATTTAGGTGTTTCTACTCTTCCCTTCACATACCACCACTATAGTTTGCCATCTGTTTCATCCACTAATAAGAGGCACTTAACAGAAATGTTTTTAAATTAACCATTTAGTGGACATTTACACCTGGACAATATAACTGAACCAGGGCCAAAGCAACCAATAACAAACGAATAAAGACATATTAATCAATGTATCTTCCTCCTAACAAAGACAACTACTGCAAGTCTGAAATTGTGGAGGCACACAATGAATGAAATAAATAAAACCAGAACCATAAATAAAAGTTTGGTTAGCATTAGAGCCATCAAATTGTAAATGTCTGTCATAGCAGCATGAACAGGCTATGCACTTTTAGGTTTTGTCCATCACAAACCAAATGGACCCTTATGGGTCCATTCTGGTTTCATTTTATGCTCTCAAAGAGTTACAGATATACAAGGGTCCATTTGGTTGCCAATGGTCCTTTCTAGGAAGGAAGGAGGACTCTATCATAGGAGGAAAAATGGTGAAAAACAAGGGTTTTATCTCTGGCGCCTGTCAACCAATTTCACACCAACTCACCAGCACTTTCACTAATTTTGGCGCTAGGGGGGTCTGGAAAAAAGCTAAATATAGCGACAAATGCGTCAAGTTGGCAACACTGGTAAACAGAAGATAGTTCAGCTGCCGTTACCTTGTTTGTGTTCGAATCTTGTTTTGGTCGAGCAAGACGTTGCTTGTGAGTCTCACATTGTCACTGCAGACATCACAGTAAACTCTGTCAGAATCGCAATTCACTGGTTTCACCCAGGAATACATGGTCTCCCAGTCCTTATTACTATATTTACTTTTGTTTTTAGTTTCGTTCGGCTCCTCCTTGTTTCTTTTCTTTCATGTATTCATTCATTGCAACGCACGCAGCTAACACGTTGTGAGACAGTGCTGTTGTGTTGTGGTGGCGTTTACTTTACTAGTAGGCGCATTGATTTCCCAACACGGAGTATTCAAACTCCAGTTTGTCCCTATACAGGCCATTCAAACTTGGACACCTCAATGTCGCGCCGCTTCTACCGAGAATACAGACAGAGTTACCCATCTCCGTTCACTTCATGGGGTCAGTCCAATGGCGGCTGTTCTACATAGACTTCTATGGGAACAGGGACAGCAAATAAAACCGTCTCTCTCACACAAACACACACACGGCCCGCCCCTTTCCCATTTGGACAGGCTTCGCTGCTCACAGGCAGGCTGCCGCGGACCAGTGACAGTGTTGACACAATATTTTGCGAATTTGCGCAAATTATGAAAATTACAGCTTGTCAATCAAAATGCGGGACAAAGTCTCAATCGGCGGGACGCCTTAAAAGACAGTGAAATGCGGGACAATCCCGCACAAATCGGGACATCTGGTCAGTCTAACTGTGACTGTCACCATGCTGCACCTGGGATGTTCCTTTTTACCAACTTTACTGACACTGACTTTAAAATAAGAGTTGAGTGCACATCATTACCAAGCAACTGAAAACCCCAGTATTTATTTTATTGGTAGTGAATGGAGAGAAATATTTGGCAGCCAATCGTACGAAGAAGGGCACAATCATGGGCGGGACCTGGGCGGGGGCCAGGCTATGGCTAATTGGGGAAATATTATATTAGGTGTAAAAAATATCTTCTGATTGACCTGTGTTTTCATTATTTTTACTGGTACATTAACAAACTTGAGAAAAAATCTGTTAATTTGTCCATGTGTAGCAATGATAGTCTAGAAAGTCTTGGACTTACTTTACATCCCTTTACACTGTGCATTTGTGTTCCAGGCAGTGAGGCTGGGGGAGAGGACGTCTTGGTGGGTAATGTGAACAAACTACTGATGACTCCACCAGGTTACCAAGGACCTCAGCGGAAAGGACACCTGCTCTTTGATGCTTGCTTTGAGAGTGGTGAGTACAAACCAAATCTAAAGTCACACTTTTAAGGCCTTGTCCTACTTTTTCATTGAACTCTGAGATGGTTGGGGGGTGGTATCTGAGTTACAGGTTGGTCCATTTGCACTCTTCGTGATGGTCCAGAGAGACCGAAACGTCTGTCAATTTGAATGAAAACTGATGCTGCTGAGCAAGAGCAGTTTCATTGCTGCAGTTTTCACTGTTCAATGCACCTGTATCTGAAATATTTGGATGTGCGGATAGTTCCTTTACATGAACTCTTAATTAACAGCCAGGATAAGGTGCATATAAGTACATTCGGCTTCTTTAAGGGCTGTCCGAGACCAAGCTGATCAAGAATGATGACTATAAAACTAAATAAAATGGATGGCGGAGTCCACAATACAACAATAATGATGGGAGACGATAATAGTTGTGCAATATCAGACTACTTCAGAAAAGGTTTAATGGATGATAGAAACGATGTCTGCCAATCAAAAATGAATTCACAGGGTGTCATGTTCAACAAATCATTCATTGTTCATTAGTTTGATGATCAGTGTGATTTAAAATCAGTCTTCTGTATAGCGGCAATGTTGTAGTTACAGTATCTGTTGTAAATATACTATAATATAAATATTATTATAAATGAAATGTCTGTATCATTTAGGCCTATTATTATATATATTTTACATAAGAGCAGTTACCAATTTTTAGGTTTAGAGTCGTTATTCCTTTGTTTGACACTGTAACTGTTGCACCGTTGAGTGACGGGGCTGCTGGCCAATCAGCTGCGTCTGTTCGGATTTGCCTTTAGATCAACCCCCAACTCCCACTCTCATTGGTTAAATACATCTTGGTAGCGAAGGAAATCAGATATTGATAATAGAAGGCCTGATCAAGAGACACAGTCCTATCTCTATTGTTTGGACCAGGCTCTATAAGATATGCTTTTATATTAGACAGTCATTTAGCACAGAATGAAATTAATACAGTTGAATGAATGAAATGTGCCCTTGATTTTCCAGTTACACTCAAAGTTAAAACACAATCTTGTTGAACCATCTGGCTTTTATAGCAGATAATATAGGGCACTCCAGAAAAGGGTGAAGTAAAGTAATTGCCCTGTTACATTACCTGGCTTTATTTTGCATATCTTTTGTTGACATTGTGCATGAAACAAAGCCAGTGTGTTCAAGAGGCCTTTTCAATGACCCGAATGGAAACGCATCCACGCACACACACAGCCTCTTGGCGCAAAGCAGTGAATCAAGGAATCAGCAGGTCTCGTTGGGACTGCATCAATGTGTGGAGATTAGGTTCAGATGGGACTCAGATTTCTTATTTCTCACAGACAGATCATTTTATCTTCTTTAGATTGAGATGATCTTGAACTTCACCCTGTTCCTTTCTTTTTAACGCCTGGCCCAGCTGTCACCAAAACGTTATCCTCTGAAGTGGATTTTTATTTTTACCCGTTCCAAATAATATGGATTTCACCTTGGTCCAAATATCACTAAGCCTGTCTGGTCTTTTTAAATTATAAACTTGTTTTTCAATGACCTAGACCTCAAAGAAGAAAAGTACATTTTGCCTGAAAGCCAGATTTAGCCTGACTTTAGTTTAAAGCTCCAATCCAGAATTCATTCAAGTCGTTTAAATTTAATAGTTTTTGAAAATACCCCAGTGGTGTGGTGGAAGGAAGATGGTAACACAATAAACAGCCACCATTGTAGACAGTCGACTAGACGACTACTAGAAAATATTTTGTCGCATAGCTGTGTTGCTTGCCAAAAATAGCAGATCTTGCTTTACTACGGTAGATGCCATCTCTTAGTGTCCCATTCTATCCATCAATATGCTCTATCATGTTGGTCCGTCAAAGACATTTTCATACTGGATGCAAACTACAGTTGCAGAAACTCTATATTCTGTGCCAGGCGGCAGTGGCTCAGGGGAAGAGTCACCGGATAGTAACCACAAGGTTGCCGGTTCAAAACTGGGCTCCCCCAGAGATATGATCGAAGTGTTATCGAGCAAGTCACTGTACCCCTAATTGCTCCTGATGTGCCTTGCATGGTTTCCATGCCAAGAGTGTATGAATGTGTGTGTGTGTGTCGTCTATTGTGAACTGTGCACCTGGCAATGAAGTAAGGGCCTACCCTTACTTGTGCACTTTTTTTTGCTGTGCACTTTATTGCTGCTGTGCACTGTACTACCCACTATTATGTAGCTGGTGATGTGGTACCTAGTATTTTATGTAGTAGCTAGTATTGTATTTATTCTGATGTAATTATTTATAGTTTTATTCCTTTAACGTTGTTTTGGCCTGCGTATATGAGAACCATGAATTTCCCTTTGAGGGCTTGAAGTCTATCGTATTGTATCGATTGTATCACATCACATCGTGAATGTGATGCACAAACTATGTGCCCTGGATAAAGGCAATGTATGAATGCACCATTTACCATCTTTGCTGTAGGCCGGACACCATATCAGTAAGAGGCAGACAAACATACAGAAAGCACAGTTTAGACCTCTAAATGCATCATTGAATGTCTCTTATGTCCAGTATTTAAATGAGAATGCAAATGCAGCAAATGCATTCATAGACGTTAGACACTGAAACTATACAACTGCTGAAGGTGAAAGCATGGAGATAATGCAGGTAAATATATAAATATGTTAAATAATGAGTGTTGCGCTACAGATATCATGATATCAAAATGGTGATTGGCCTTGTTATAAATTGGTGTATTTTCCCAGATGACATGGCCAGAGGAGCTCAGACATTGATTAATGGGTATTGAGCTCCCACACTCAGATCAGCTAACATACCAGTGTCTCTGGCCCCGGATGCATCTCCTGAATGATTTATGGAATTGATATTAATCTCTTTCCAGTAAATGCATTACTAAAGTTGGATTGGGAGCTGAATTGATGTTTGCATGCTAATGTCAAATTAATGTCTTGTTGACGTCTCAACAAAATACAAAACGTTGGTCTTACTTACTGTAGAGATGGGACAATTATCAGTTGCGTTTATTTTATTTTATTGATGATTTGTTTTTTGCAAAAAACTGGCAGCAGTTGAAACCTTTAATACAACCAACGTTTGCTGAACATGGCATAATAATTGTAACTGAATAATATTCAGGAGGGGCGAAATCATTTTGCAACCGCAGCTGTTGTTCATGACCGTTATAAAATGGGTGCGGCGTTGGTCCCACGGTCGCAACTGATTTGTTTTTCTCAGACTGACAGGCCAACGACCATTGTCCAAATGACAATGGTCGCAGCAGTGATCATTCAGCCAGTGGTCACGACCGTGACGGTCAGCGGCTAAGGTTAGGCTTATGCGTAGGATTTACTGAGGTTATGTTTAGGGTTAGGGGTCAGGGTTAGTAGTGACCAGTAGCTGCTCCTTAGGCTTGTTAATTTTAAATTGAACATATTTGCATAGCAACAATATACCAAACCTCTTGCTTGCTAAAAATACCACGCTTTGCCCTTATTCACTGAAAATGAACAATATTTCACTTCTGACACTTCTGAAATCTAATTACCAGACAATGAGCATGAGAGTAAAACAATTTACTTCAAAGTAATAGCTCACTATGTGAACAAAAGAAACAGCAGTGTGGTTGGTGGCAGTGTTTCAAATTAGTGGTGCTTTAGCACAATGACATACTGTGCCATTAAACCCTACCCACTCTAAGCATTACAACAATGTTGCTGTTTTCACTATTGCATCTAAGTAGTCCACTTACTGGATATTAGAACCATGCAGAAATAGCAACACATGATTCCTGAAAAGATGATTGACAGTCTCTAAAAGCCCAGGAGAACGTGCTGCTGTAGTAATCTTGTTTCTTTGTGCTCAGTCCCACGGAAATCCACAAATCTCTATAAAACAGCGGGGTTCTTTAATTTATTTTATATTTTCAAGATGATGTGAAAAAAATAAAAATAAAAAAACAGCCAAATGTTTTAGCTCTGCTGTCTTCTTCTGGGGCTTTACAGTGTGGTATATTGTATCTGCATTTTAAACGGATTATATAATATATTAAAATAGTATTGTATGTCAAACATGTTTGAATAAGTTGATGTGGAATGGTTATACCACGTCACATATTGTCCTTGGGCTGGTCTTATGGGTAACAGCAATTGTGGACATTTTCTGGTACCACAGTCCCACAGAACTCCCCATAAAGATGCCGAAAATATTTATAAAAATGATTTGAAGCCTGGAACCAAGCTATTTTTATTTGAATATTTCAGATTAGTGGGCACTTGCATACCTAGAATGATTGGAAAGTTGGAAATGCATACCCCACCCAGTTATTACTGTATGTCTGTGTTTGTCTGTGCGCATCATACAATGCTCTGATACACCAATGTACTATTTCCATCCGTGCGGTGAAAGTGTTTTTAGTTGTTTTTTTTACTACAACTGTACAGTGGCACTTGAGGCGCTGCAATACTGTACTGTGGCGCTCTGCTACGCATCCAGTGCAGGGGTTGACACTAAGGCCTCCGAGGCACTTGCCCGTCGGGCAAGTGCAAGTCAGGTTCTACTTGCCCTCAGGTCATGGTCACTTGCCCGCCAGGTTCCAGGTGGTCCCCAGTTAAGTTGGTTAACCAGATGTAACTCTTGAGAACGTAAAAATGAAACGTAAAAATGAAACCAAATGGACCCTTGCGGGTCCATTTGGTTTCATTTTTACACTCTCAAGAGTTAAAATTCATCATCTTAATTAGCCCAGGGGGGTATTTCACGAAAGGTGGATTAGCAAATCGGGGATTTAAGCCAAAACCAGGCTTATTAAAGCCTGGTCTGTAGAGCCTGGTTTATTCTGTTCCACTAAAGCCAAGCAAGGCTTAAAATGGGAGGATTTAGCAAGCCAGGATAGTCAAGCCTGGCTAAAAAAACAGCTTTGCTTTTTCTTTCTAGACCCCTTTGGTAGAAGGCAGAATCACTGATCCTTCTTCTTCGTGGGGTGTTATGGAAGCCGGCATCCTTAATAGTTGCACTACCGCCTCCTTATTCTGTATATCTTACTTAGTAGAAGAACTTCCATCTATCCCACAGACTTACTGCTACATTGATACAATGACTTAATCTTCTAAGACAAATACTGATGCCATAATAGATACATGTATTTCCACACTCACTCAAGAGGGGCCACAATGCATATTACTGCCATTGCCAAAAATAGAGCTTGTAGAGTGTCTATTTTTGCTATATTTGAATTGAAATCCTGAATAAAAATCCTCATATTTTTAAATGGAATCCTTAAAAGTAATCATTTTTTATTTATTTTCAATGCAATTATTTATACCAGTAACTTTATGAACTTTATGACACAGTACAATATGTAGTATTGTATGACACAGTACTGTACTCACAGTACAGTGAGTACAGTACAGTATAGTACAGTACAGTATGTACAGTACAGTATGATACAGTACAGAGCATAGAATATAATACAGTGCATTGTGGTGCAATACAGTATGATACAGTATGATACAGTACAGTGCATAGAGTACAGTACAGAGCATTGTGGTACAGTACTGTATGATGCAGTACAGGAAAGCACAAGGTGGTACTGTACTGTAACATACTGTACTGTACTGTACTGTACTGTACTGTACTGTACTGTACTGTACTGTACTGTACTGTACTGTACTGTACTGTACTGTACTGTACGATACTGTACTGTGCCACACTGTACTTCACTGTATTGTACTGCATCATACTGTACTGTGCCATACTGCACTGTGCCATACTGTACCACACTGTATTGTACTGTATAGTTCTTTGGAATATACTTTTTTTCTTTAATGACCAATATGGTGTTATTTATTGATCAGCAATATGACTGCAGACTGATAAATAAGGCAACATAAACCTTTAATAATTGAAGAAGTGTTAAAACTCATTGGTTTGTAATCAGATTGACTGTCTAATGCCCAGTAAAGACATCAGGATTAGGGTAAACCTGACTGTTAGCCTGGTCCGGAGCAGGCTAAGTCCATAGCATTAGTTTCCATGGGAACTAATGTGGCATTGCTTTCATGAAACCAAATCAAGCCTCAACATATCCAGGTTAACTGGTCAAGTTAATCTGGCAAGATTAACCAGTTTTCATGAAACCGAATGAACGCTAATCCAGGATATAATAAACCGGGATATCAGTTAAATCCTGGCTTTTTCCCTAATCCACCTTTCGTGAAATAGGCCCCAGGTCTATTAAGATTAATGGTCATTTTGATGTGTATGTTAATTTGCCTGTTTTGTTTCCCAAATCCAGCCTGGAATTGTGGATAGCTAGAAAGCAGGGAAAGACACAGAGGCAGAGTGCAATGACTGCCTTAAAGACAAATTTATCTTGTGTTGTGTTATAGTGCACTATGTTGCACAGTTGCCCGATCGGGCAACCAGGTAGCAGTCTTCACTTGCCACACACACACACACACACACACACACACACACACACACACACACACACACACACACACACACACACACACACACACACACACACACACACACACACACACACACACACACGCACGCACACATTGTCTATTTTTGTCTTATACCATTGACAAGTACATTGGCAAATAAATAGGCATATTGTCTATTTTACATCATGATGGCATCTCTGTGTAATACTGGCTAGTTATTTAAGTACTGTACATATGATGAGAGGACAGTTGCTGTCATTTTGCTAGGCGTGGTAAAGTTCGTCCTGAGTGGTTAGTGATGTGAAGTAGTAGTGGATGTCGCTTGCAATCTCACGATAGATATGTACTGTATCACGATACGGAGACCACAAACAATATACTGTATATTGATACATAGATGTATCAATGATATCCATTATACGTTAATTTAAAAATATATGACCATGTTCCACAAATACATTCTCAGGCTCACAGAGATCTTTACATTAAAACGTGTCTAAACATCCTATCAAGGGCTCTGGGAAGGGAGTGTATTGCTCAAGATCAATATATCTATTGCCCAGGTGTTCGATCGATATGTATATACAGCATATCGTATGTATATATTGAATACACCACTACTGTAATGTGAATAAACGGCACAACTTTCTGGTTCAGCAAGGCCAGTCCTTAGTGTAGGAATAGTGTTGAAATGCCATAGCCTAGGACAACATTGATATGCATAGGATCATACATGGCCATAAATCCTATTGGTATTTTCCATACAGTCAATTTGATATCTGTGATATCTCAAGTTTCCAATGCATATTACTGATGACAGAAAGGCAATTGGAGAAGCCTCCGATATTATTGACTCGTGCTGTATGCCGCATGTATTACATTCAGCATGTGTGCCTGCTCCTCCCTCAGAACTGGAAATGGTCTTTCATGACAGCATGCGTCCATTTTACTCTCTTCAACCCCAATTTAATAGCTGAAAACACAGAATGGCAAGTTAATTTGAAATTCATGCAGAGGTATAACTCAATGAGCTTTTCTGTTTGGGCCAGCACCTTTTTCCCCCTTCACTTTGGTTGACAGCTGTCAATGGTTCCATGTACATTTTCTGAGAGCAGAGATTCTTATTTTGTTGTTGCTATAGTATCCCATGTAATAAAATCTAATTGGTTTATTAAGATAGACTTTGGTTATGTAAGCTGTTTACCAAAGGTATAAAACCCCTCATTTACATTTAGATGAGGTGTAATTCACTTTCTTGTCAGCCCTATGCAGATTAAGTCACTAGTGGTAGCCTATATCTTTGCATAGGTGACTAGGGTACTGGTCCCGTCTTAGGGAGTCATTCTGCACCAACAACAGCCCTATTCCCCTTTGTGCTTTAAAGATAACATACGAAAATGACCTCCATTATGCGGTCTTTGGTAGAGCTGGCACATAATGACTATTTCTTGAAAACGTCATTAAAGGTCTTATTGATGGCCCCGCGGACAGTGAGGCATGAGGAATAATATGCAAATGTGCAAATGGAGTTTTACCACTTCTGATTATCCATGTCTGCTACTTTGTTCAGTTATAGTTATGAAAAAAAAATAACGGTGGAAAAATGAAGCATTTTGTCAGTTTGTCAAGACGTAGAGATTCACAACAACGATACGAGTTGCTTAATTGTTATTTGCAGTGCAATGCAAATAACACCCTTATCTTGTTTTGTCACGCATGCATTGTCACCCTGTCAGATTATTGACATTTTCAGCTGAATTCCAAATTCTTTTGTGAGTGTGTCTTCGCCAATGTACAGTGGGATTGCTGACTCCAGTGCTGTCTTTATCTACAATGGATGACACTGACAGCGCATGGACATATTGTTTTACTGAATCTGTGGACCGTACAGCACAAGTAATTAAGCGGCCATTGATTAGTCTGACTGCTGTCTGCTGACAATGACTTGCATGGTCAAAAGAAGGCCCCCTGGGGTGGCAGGTGTTTAATGGGGTCTGATGATAAGCTTACCCTACAGCACAACTCATACTCGAGTCATCCTGCTCTACAGTCAATTCAAATCAATTCAATTTAACCCCATTGGCAGAAATAGCACTCTAGATGGACTATACAATAACATATCTCATCAAGAAGTGTTGTAGATACTGGGACATGCAGAGCGTGATTTATAAAATGAATACTTACATACAGTCCTTGATTATGATTGGCTGAGTCCCGTTGTAAAATGACACATGTATCTATCATTATCTCTGTGCAGTCTTTTTTACAGTACACCATAAGATATATTTCTATGTATTACTCTTCATTTTCTGCACATTGTGAAATGTTTTACAAGTCATTTTAAAGGCAGGGTGGTGATATTTAACTTCCTTGCCCTTCTTTTTAGGTTAGATCACTATTGTGGTAGTAATCATAGCTATACAGTGTTTGTTCAGTAACAGGGCTCTCCCTGTCTTAAGTAAACAGAAAATACATCTTCAGGTAGGTGAACAAAATTTCAGCCAATTACAATTTCACTTCTCTAAGCTGTATTCTGACTGAGTTCTCTGTTCTCTCTCTTTTTTAATAAAACTGGTATACCGACCTGTAAATAAATTTTCTGTTTAACAGGGGTGAAATAATTTTGCAACCGGTGGCCCAACGGCCAAGACCGGTGGCCCACCAGTGGCAAATGATATGTTATTTTCCAACTGCCATGAAATTATTTTGCGGTCGTGGCAGGTGGCCCAAGGCTTAAGGTTACCTTCAAGCGTAGGTTTTACTGAGATTATGGGTTAGGGGCCAACAGTCGCAACGAAGACCCACTAGCGACCAATGTTCAGGTCGCAACCACATCGCGACCAGTTGCTTACTAGTTGCGACCAGATAGCCTGCACCTCCTGGGCTCCGTGGGACGACAAGCACATATAGCCACAACAACGGCCTTTAAAGTACTTGCGACCAATAAGACCAGGTCATTGGTCCTTAGTGGATCTTGCTGTCTCTCCTAGTGAGTTCCTTTTATTTTGAAAGATTGTGGGGCATAAAAAGCTGGAGAGACTATGATGTACTGTATACTGTGCATTTGGATAGCAACGTCCTTTCTTTACGCAAGCAAAAAGATTCAATATACAGTACATTAAATTTTTTTACAAGACAGATTTAGCTACTATGTCTATGCTAGTAGTTACTAGCCTAGGTGATAGCTACTTTGCCTTGCAGGTAATAATCTAGCACAGATGGTTTGCGAAGGATGGGGAGCGTTTTCCTTACAAACCCCACCGGAAGCCCAATGGCACAATCCACCTAACCCCAATACACATCAAATCAATGCTTGCAGATTGGATAGGCCAACTACTGTGTTTGTGTGGCCTACTTTTCTCTCTCTTTTCTTGACTTGTGAGTTGTCAACTTGAC
Source organism: Benthosema pterotum (assembly GCA_039105355.1). Taxonomy (NCBI): domain Eukaryota; kingdom Metazoa; phylum Chordata; class Actinopteri; order Myctophiformes; family Myctophidae; genus Benthosema; species Benthosema pterotum. Next base: position 39,603,392 of record CM076979.1, read on the forward strand.
TTGCTATCTGGACGCAGCTTGGTCAACCGAGAGAATTAATGATAAAACAGCATGCAGTGGAATACAGTGACGGTAGCGAACACACGTCCTCAATTCACAGCTCAGGAATGTGGCCATTTATCTTATCTGAACAGTTGGTGTTTTTTCTTGATTCAGTGTGCTGGAAAAGTTATTTAATTCTTTTATATATGACCCAGTGCAGATACTGTGCTCATCTCCACCTCATCCAGCTACACTAATAGAAAAGGAGTATGTCATTTATCCATGTGCCTTCTGATAGAATACTAGTTGTGGAATTGGGAAATCCAAAACACCAAATTGCTTGCTTTCTAGTGATGCAACGAATATTCGTATGCAGAACATATTTGGCAGAAAATGGCTAAAAATGCATTTTTGGCCTATTTGGTTTTGGCCCAAATTGGCAGAAAATATAACACTGAAGAGTGGATGTAATCAATGCAGTTAAAATGGTGAATAAATGTTTTATGGATCCATAATAAGTGATTTTATTATAATGTATTTTGCCATAATCAGGTAGCTGTAGGTGCAGCCTTACAGTTACAGTCCCACAATTTCCCTTTTCGTTGCATCCTTATCTTTTATTGTGGTACAGTTTGTATTCGTATAACACTACAGTATTGCACAATAACAATTCTGTGTTACAACACAATTGTGCTGATGCTAAATGCGCCACGTTTTCCTACTTAAAAAGCATTTGCATGTACACAATAAGACAACAGCTGTGCTCACATGTACGCTCCAAAGGAAACATCAGATTTAGATGTTCAAAGTTCAAACAGCCTTCTAGATTCACGTTACAAAGTGCATGTGTGATGAGTGTGTTGCTTGCAGTGTATGAGAAATGAAGGCAAGACAACAGTTAAGAAGGGCTGAACCATGTACTGTTGCAATAACTAGAACGCTTCTCATAGCCTCCTCAAACAATGTTAAATAATCTTCTTAACAGACATTTCCGAAAATGTCAAACCCTGTATATCCACTCATTTTGGGCCAAAACAACAACTTGAACAGTGTGGTCTGATGTACCGCTGTGTACATGTTAAATTCAAAATTAGTTTCTCTAGTTTCACTGTATTTGCTTTGAATATGCCTGTGAATTTACTCACGCGGTGCATACTTAAAATGACTGAATTATAACTGTGAATATACAGTATATGGTACAATATATTGAGCCAAGCCAATGTGCAATGCACAGTCGTTGGAAGCATTATGTTGAGACTGCAGTTGTGTGGAGATCATGTATGTGTGCACCTTCATCTTGCTCACAACCTCCTGCAAATTGCTGACTGGTCAGCATCATTATCATCAGTTGGGGGAAAAAGACCCACATGGACTAATTTGTGTAAATATTAACACTATAAATGGAGTTTAGTCGACACTGGATATTGAATATATAATTTATATACTGTATGTGCATTAGAAGAGTAAACCTTTGCTTCTGGCCATAATATCATGCCATGCAAAATCAAAAGTAGGGCACGGTTTGTGTTTATGCTCAGTGATAGCATTCTCTCCACAGGCAAAATTAATGTTTCCGCCTGTGACATTATGGAATCTATGAAGCGTTTCTTTGGTTTTGCTCTGTGGGTTTTAACCACCCAGCACAGTAATGATAATGGATGAAGAAATCTTTTCTCAGTCGGTGAACAAAAGACAATGGTAGAAATGGGGGGAGGGTTGTGCCTTGGGATTGGGAGACAGCTAATGAGGATAAACGTTACAGTGAATATCGCCACTGTTCGTTGCTGATGGATGTTTAATTGTTTTGTTTTTTTCTCCCCCCCCCCCCCCCCCCCCCCCCCCCCTCTCTCTCTCTCTCTCTCTCCCCACCACATCCCATTGCAAAGTGGTGTGCTGAATTTATCTGGCCTGGTCTTGGCAGTTGTGTCTCCAAATATACTGCTGTTCTAGCACGAGAGAAAGAGAGTACTTAAACCAGAAGCCTTGCTTACTTAACCTCTTTTATATGGATGTGTAACTGTTTCTGAGACAAAATGCACATTTTTTAGTTTAAAATGGCCTTCCCCGAAGTTACACTTTATTTATTATATTTAATTTAATTTATCCTATTTATATTAAATATACTAGAGAGAGAGGGAGAAGGAAGGCGGGAGAGAGAGAGAGAACAAGTGAACTGACCAGACGGAACACTTGGGTGGGTGTTGTTGGGGGGGGGGGGGGGGGGGGGGGGGGTTGAATGCAGTCAAGCTTGTCAGAAGATATTTATATACTCCAGAGTACCCATGAATCAGGACAGTTGAGTCTCCATTGATTAAAGAAGAGGGGAAACGTTTTTACAATCAAGCCAGATGCTCAGAACGAGTGGCTTGGAGAGGCCCTGAGCCTCGTTGCAACAGCCTTACAGCATTCTCCTCTCTGATGACTTTAATTCCCCGCGTCCACCACGCTGCTGCACTGATTAAAATAAACCACATGGAGAGGCAGCCTGAAGCCTGCTTTATACTTTGTCTTACAACCGTGTCTAGCGCTGAAAATAGCTGATTTACACTGTACATTTCACACACTGGGTGCTTTAAATGGGGAATGCCACCCATTTCCGACATTTTACTACGTCATTAATATACCATAGAGTTGTTGTGTCGGCATGATGAAAACGCTCCCCAATTCTGTGTTACCTAGAAGTGTAGGTCTGAAAAAAATCATTAACATGGTTAAACACAATTTGATGATATCAAGTTGTGTTTCACCATGTTAATGATTTTTCTTTTAGGAACTTTTTTTTCTGAGTGTACAATTTTGTACACATTTGTACACTCTCAGGAACACATTTGTACACTCTCAGGAACACATTTGTACACTCTCAGCAAAATTTAGAGCATGTGGAATTCCCCTTTATCTGTAAATGAAAAAAAAAATGGCATATGGTCGCTTGTGAAGGTGCCGCCTTTCTTTGATCCTCACTTTGTTCTTGTTGTGGGGTTTTCCAACCTTTGAATCTCTCTTTCTCTTAAAGACGAGCCTTCTAAAAGAAGATCCATTGGTCTGAGTGGGAGGGAGCTCTCCTGACGGCTGATGTATTGAGAGGCACTCCCAGTCTCTCTGTCTCTCTTACATGTCCTTGGCACCGGAGAAGCTTCACTGCCCAAATCACTAAATGGCCTCTCTAGTTTTTTTTTTCCCTTATAGCCGTTTTTCCCCTCCTCTCCTCTTCCTTTTAAGTCTGTAGAAGAGTATGGAGATAAATTTATGTTGTCTAGGGACCGTTGGCAACACTATTCGTTTTGATTTATGCTATTTATCAGCCATTTGTATCCATAAGAGATTAGTCTTTATTATTCTTGCATTGTTTTATGTCCATAGTTTCCTTTCTCTTGCTCTCCCTAGGCATTTGTTGTCGGTTTTACGTTCTTCATTTTGCCATACCATGTCATGTGAATTGGGAGGTGTTATATTAGCTTGACCCCGAGGGAAGCATCTGAGTGTAGAGGTGCCAGACATACTAAAGAGGCATACATTTTTTTTGTGAATCGCTACAGTCAAGGCCAGACTAATCCACTTTACACTTCTTTCAGGTCTAAACACTTAAGCAAACTCTACAGATACACAAGTACATCTTGGCCACCGTTTTCCTTGTTTCTCCTCATCCTCATTTGCATGTTTATCTTCAAAGGTGTTCCATGTGAGGATGGCTAATATTTGCAGACAACAGCCTTCAGAGGCTTTATCACAGTGGTCTGTGGTGGCTTGCCAGGGAACCGTGCTACTGGATGTTAGGTGGGAAGTGATATCAGGAGATTTGTGCAAAATGCAGAGCAAATGAAATGGAGCGATAATCCTGTCTGACATTCGGGCCTGTCGGACATGGTTTCCGTCTAATCAGTGAACGAACACATGGGCTCGTTTGCTCTGGTCTGAGAAGCCTCCTCTGCCAGGAAGTAGAACAAACAACCTCAATGTTTTGTAAGTTAATTGTTGATGGCTCAGATACAAGCCATGCATAGGAGAACCCAGCTGGCTCCCCTTCTTCTCAAAATGTCACCAAATGCTAGCAGCAGTCAAGCTGCTTTAGAAATTTTGAGAATTAAAAAGGCTTTCGTTATCGACTGTATACAAGGTTTGGTTTTGTAAAGGTTGAGGGAAAACATATTCATCTACTGGTCATATGAAGAGGCCTGAGTCATGATATACTAACTTATCCTCTCCCCAATATTGTTGCTTCATTTTCGGCTGGAGATCGTAATTCAACCAGCATTAACTTTGTTTTTTTTGTTTGTTTGTTTTTTTTATATTTTTTTATCCCACGATTTTGCAACCCATTTTTTCACCCAGTGCCAATTCCTAATGTGATCCTGGGCTCTACACACCCTCCACCAACCTGGGGAGGCAGCAGACTGGCCTCATGCTTCCTTCAATGCATGAGGAGTCCAAGCTGCCTTCTTTTCACCTGACAGGGGGGAGTTTCCCTGGTTGGACGTAGCGCGTGGAAGGAACACGTTATTCCAACCAGTTCCTGTCTCCTCCATCAGGCGCCCCGGCTGGCCAGGGGGAGGCAGTTTAGAGTCCAGGATTACAGCATGTTTTTGTGAGGGTATCTACCCTAGGGAACACGGGGAGAACATGCAAACTCCACACAGAAAGGCCCTTTCACCAACCCCACCTCGGGTATGGGCACTGATGACGCGGAGGAGCAGACACGCCGCCAGCACCCACAGCAGCGCCCCTAGCGGGAATCGAACACAGGACCTTCTAGCTGTGAGGCGACAGCACTAACCACTGTGCCACCGTGCCCCCACCAGCATTAACTTTGTTGTTTTAAATTTCAGCTTAAAGCTGCTTAAAGCTATTTTCTCATCTGCCAATTGAAATAATGTAGTGTGGAACATTACCAGTCATTGGCTGTGTATTGGCCTGCCTGCTGCATTTACAAGCATGTCTTGACTTTTGGTGAAAATGACGATGCTACAAATACGACTTCTGTATTGCACTAGCGGTGTCTGCGCACTATAGGCTCCAAAGATGGAGTAATCATTTCCAAGCAATTCCTGATGCCATAAACACACTTTCAGACTAGATGTGCAGTTTTTCATCCCAAGCAAAAAAGGTGCAGTTGGTAACATAGTGAGGATTTGTAACACTTTACCAGTTCATGTTTTTTTTTTAAGATGCCTGTGTTTATTCTTCTGGTTTATTTAGAGAGCCTCTCTCTGAGATGAGCTTCATTGATGTGGCAGGGCTTGTCTGATATCATGAATTCATGCATGCACAGAAAGCGTTTATAAAGTGAAGAATGGAATACTGACAGGCCAGGAGCAGAATTTTGATCGAATATATTCTGCTTTCAATCCAGGGAGCTATCTTGTGCAAAGTAAACTGTACAGTACTGAAATGCAATCTTAAGGGGCCAATGTCAGGATCAGGAATCCTCTCTGAGGTTTCAAATAAGGCTGATACTGATCACAACAAAGAGTGTGTTATAGTTTTCAGAACCACATCTGATTTTGTGAATTGGGTAGACGGTAAAAGTATAAATGTTAAGGGCTGTTTTTTAAGGGCTGTGTTTTTGGACATGAGTGCTTCTGGAGCAATATAATTAATATTTGGGGAAACGACTGAATAATGAGCCATGGTGCTTGAGACAACATAGTCACCAAAAATGAAATTACTATATAAACTATAGTAAAATATAAATGATATAAAGTTGATTAATTATTATTTTATATGAGAATAGAATACGCTTTTTAGGCAAGCTGTGTAACAACACTCCTGTAAAGGAGGCATTTTTATTGATACAGTATGTACTTAATTAATGATATGTACTGTAGCTTGCGACATTACATATCACACCCTTTTCACATTGGTCTGTTATAGCGCCACTGACAGGTGGATTTTTTTTTTTTTTTTTTTGCAAAACAACATTTTGGAACAAAATGCCTCAAATTATCTAATTGCCAAGGCATAAGAAGTAATGGCAGACATTTCACATTTGCCTATTATAGCGCCACCAGCAGGCCACAATCTGACTTTACCTGGTGGAGAGACCTGTGCCCCAAGGGGCACTTTTTCTAGTTGTATACTGTATCTATTTGCTGTTTATGTTTAACGATGGTGTTTAATTGTGCTGAGAGAGGGAGAAAATTGCAGCAGAGCCGATCGCCTATGTAAAATATTATATGCACACTTGTAGACTTGGGCTAATTCAGATAATGAATATTTTGACTCTTGAGAATGTAAACATGAAACCAAATGGACCCGCAAGGGTCCATTTGGTTTCATGTTTACGCTCTCAAAGAGTTACACCTGGTTAACCAACTATTCATCATTTAGCTTGGGGACCACCTGGAATCCTCTCAGAGACCTCTGGTGGTCCTTGGAGTACCTGTTGAAAACCCCTGCCCTACACAATTAAATGCAAATGTTCATGAGCCATAGGTTTGGTGGTTATAGTACTCAACCCCAGTACCTAAAGTACAGATATATATATATATATACATATATATATGTGTGTGTGTGTATATATATATATATATATATATATATATATATATATATATATATATATATATATATATATATATATATATATATATATATATATATATATATATATGTATAGCGTTAAGAGAGTGAGGGATTGTGTCTCTGATTGCGAAGAATGCAATCCAAAAATGACCCCTTCATCAAGTCCACGGCAGGTTTCATTCAAAGTATTTTCTCGTTCCAAAGAAAATAGGACCTGCATACTATCTTGGACGTCAGCTCTCAATAGCTATTTGGGTTTTCAAGTGCAGGGTGATGTCTAGTGCCACATTTTTATGCATGGTGCATGCAGGAGATTTTCTACAAATCAGTAGATGTCAAGGAAATATACTGTACTTTCTACACAATACTATTTACTGCGCTAAGTCCTTGATTGCCTGTCTAACGTGACATTATAGAAAATTATTTTGATGACAGTCTCACAACGATAGTGCCGGAGCGTCTACAATCTAGCTGCCATTGTTTTTTTTGTGATGAGCAGCATGGGCGGATGTAACATGTCCCATTTGGGGGGGGGAAGAGAACATGTTGGAGGGGCAAGAGAAAATGGTATGGGGGCGGCTTCATGAAGCCGCACCCATACCATTTTCGGTTACAGGACTTTTATTAGTCAAGTAAAGCATCAATAATAACATCAGTTGTTGTTGAAGTTGCAACAGACACGCAGCATGCATAAAGCTAAAGGTCTGATTAAAGGTCTGTTTTCAATGATGAAATGCTGTTGGTTTAGTGGTGCCAAAATTGTAGTTAGTAGCAGTAGTAGTTTCAAATCATTTTAAATATAAGCACTTTAGTTTGAAATATCTTGGGTTGTTTTGCATGGCATCGTGTTTGGGGGGGCAGACTGGGTATTTAGGGGGGCATTGCCCCCCATGCCCCCCATGCCCACGCCCATGCCCCTGATGAGCAGGAACAAAAAAGCATGCTTCAGCCTGCATAGCGTGTCCACTCCATAGACATTCCCTTAAATTCAGTGGAATATACAAGGCTAGTCTGACGCCAGAAAAGATAAGCGCGTTTACCAACTGTCTGGCACAGTCTCTGTCCGACTGCTTTGGGATGGCTATTCTCATGGTGTCTACCATTGGGACTGGGATAGGCTTTGAATGATGGCTACGCTATCCAATGTACCTTTTATTTCTACTACTTCCTACTGCTAGTAGGCGGCAGTGTAATACAAGCGCTCCCTAAAAACGCGTATCCTAGATCAGGGGTTTTCAACAGGTGGTCTGGGGACCACCAGTGGTCCATGAGAGGATTCCAGCTGGTCCCCAGGCTAAATGGTGGGCAGTTGGTAACCAAATGGACCCTTATACAGTAGGTCTGTAACTCTAGGGAACGTAAAATCCATTTGGTTTCATTTTATGCTCTCGAGTTGAATTGTATGTAAGTTTCTGAATTACTTAATTGTGAAGAATCTACACAATTAGAAAATGCAGAATAATTGTTATTTTGACCAGTTTTTATCGGCAGTTTTGGCAGTTTTTATCTCCTAAATTGTGGACACAAACTTGAAAATCATTAATTTTGGGTCGGAGCGACTAAACAAATGGTCTGTGGCTAAAATGCAGAATAATAAATAGTCCGCCCTGATATGAAAAAGATTGAAAAACACTGTCCTAGATTGTGTGAAATCACACATGCTATGCTTACATGAACAACCGGCGTCAATACACAACACACACCACCACATACAGTACAGTGACAGTACTAAGCAAAGAGAAGTTAGGGACGGTTTGTGAGGGGCTGTGGTGAAGAAGGAGCTAACTTAATTTCTGGTGTGATTATAGTGACTATGAAGGAGAGCCATGTAGGGGCTGATTTTCTAATGAAAAGCGCTTGTTTCATCTGTCTTCTCTGCACCATGAGCTTGGCTCCCTGCTGCACCTCCTGCTGTGCTGTAGAAATCTCCTCCATCCCCAAAATTCTCCTTGTTCTCTCCCCTATCTCTGAAGTATAATGTCTAAATGGAATTGCCACAGCATTATGTATCTTAATCTCCCGTTTCCGATGTTATAAATGGGTATTAATTTGTCATATGGTGGATTTGCCTTTATGATATGGTCTATAAAGAAATGGCGCTTGTTTTTTTCCATGTACTTTACTACTTTGTTACTTTGTCATATTATTTATTGCGCTGTTGCTTAATTTCTCTTAAGTAAATTGCACCATGGTTGGGTACAGTGCCTGGTGAAGTGATTGCACAAAAAAAAACCTTGATCTGCTGCCAAGCCTTTTGAATAGCTTCAATGCAGCCTTTTCCCTGCTCTTTTCATTCTCTCTCTCTCTCTCTCTCTCTCTCTCTCTCTCTCTCTCTCTCTCTGTCTCTCTCTCTCTCTCTCTCTCTCTCTCTCTCTCTCTCTCTCTCTCTCTCTCTGTAAAGCTGGCATTGCATTGACAGTAGCAGCACTTAGTGTAATTCCCCAGATTGAAAAGCTGTTTCACAATGAGAGATTTCCTCTGCGTCAGTCCCGATGCTTGAAAAGCCACCCCGGGATTTGCAGACATCCTCTTTTCCTGACTCGCTCGACTCTCAGATTCACTGTGTCGGTCCCGCTTTCCCCTTCACCTCTCAGCCCTGTTAAATGTGGCCCAATCCGATTAGCACACACAGGACCAGACAGGTCAAGCAAATAAAATGCAGGGAAAAAGTAACTATTGGCAAAGTAAATTACAACAGGGATCCTGGACATCAGAGATGGGAATGGGCATTTTACGTCTTGAGGTATCGGCGATTCTCTTTTCGCTCCCAGTACGGCCTTCTCTAGGTCCAGGTCAAGAGCCATTTACTGGATGAACTCGGAAGTACCTCATTTGAGGAACTGCCACCTCTTTCGATTGGGGTGATTTGTTTGCTCTCTAATGGCAAGGCACAGGAGAGAAGAATAACCGAAGCTTGTATTGTTCAACCCTCCTTGCTTTTTCCCACTGAACAGCTTTTCTTGTTCTTACTTTTTTCATCGGTGACCTATTGGTTGTTGGCCACTGATTTCTGGTCTCCCTTGTTTCACTTCTTTTCTCCTGTTGGTTCCCCCGTGTTCTTGAACTCATTACGGAGCAATCAGCCTCGGGGCCCTGAAGTGTGCACCCAGAGGGAGCAATAACTGTAAATAAGCAGTACTGCAGGCTCTCCGATAACATGTTACCAAGATGATAACAGCCCCCTCCTTAGCAGGCCTGTTGACCTTCTCCTTGCCTTGGGCTCACCAAGGACCCCCTCAGCTGCCCAGCTTTTATCTCCAAACTCTCTCCTCCACCACTGGAGCCTCTGGAAAGATTAGAGAGGATGATGGGGGAGGGGGGTCAGGGCAAATGAGAGAGAGAGGGAAGCGAGAGAGGTAAAAGGAGTAGAATGAGGAGGGACAGTGCTCAGAGGAGAAGAAACAAAACAAGATTGAAGAACAAAGAGCAGACCTGGGCAGTTGCACCCCCCGTTGCACTTTCTGCCTGTCTGTCTGTCTGTCTGTCTGTCTGTCCGTCTGTCTGTCTGTCTGTCTGTCTGTCTGTCTGTCTGTCTGTCTGCCTGTCTGTCTGTCTGTCTGTCTGTCTGTCCGTCTTTCTGGCAATATCCTTTGTAGGGCTCCACATCATTAACTTGTTAAAAGATAGCATGAAATTGGAACAGACTTGTATTTACTCTCAGAAGACACCACCACCAACACACAGGACACGCCAAAAGATAAGGAGGGGGAGAGAGAGAAAAAGGATGGCAGATTGGTTGGTGAATCTTTAGCCAGCCAGCTAACACACCCTTTTAGGCTTGAGAAGCAGATGAAAGTGAAGATGGCGAACCCTCAGTGCGCTCTCTGCCATGCTAATGCACAGCGGCTGACAGTAACGTGTCCAGAGCTGTGGGGCTGAGGCACTGTCTGGATGAGATTGATAATACAATTAAGGCAGTCCCAGTAAGAATGCATCACTATGACCCATTACTACACGGCTTCAGACCCCAGTCTAGCTTTAGGGCCCTTTTGGACGGGGTGGAAAAAGCAGGCAGGGATGGAAAGAAAAAAAAAACTACGAAAAAACAAAACAATTATAAAGGTCTAGCTAGAAAATGTGTTCTCTCTGGAATCTCCAGGCAGGCCTGTACATCATCAGATATGTGTGGGCTGCCTGCATATCTGCCCACCATATCCCTGCAGGCCCAGGCTTCTTCATCTATATCGAGACAAGCTCGACCCAGTGGAGCATAGATGGGACTTATAAACATGACTTTTACTTTATTGTTGCCTGTTGTTGTTGTTGTTGTTGTTGTCTCTTTTCCTCATCGTGCTGCAAGAATTTTGTTACGTTTTTTATCTAATATTAAAATGAAAAAAGTCTGTAATTATTTTGGCACTTTCGTGCATCACAGGCCTTGTTCATCATGAGTTGAAAAAATGCTCCAACAAATTGCTTGTAAATGCATTCATGCAGAGTTTGTTCATAGGATCCCCACGTGTTTCACAAATGCTCTAAACTGTTGGTATTGCAAGGGCAAAATACCAAAACATACTGTATCTCTGAGTGTTATTTTTCAGGTCTTTGTTTTTTATTATTCCATTCAATTTTTGGTTGTGCCCTTGTTATGTGTGTCAGTGTGTATTATGGTTGGTTCGCCGCCTCAGGTCGAAGAGAGAAAGAGAAACAGACCAAAGATAATGTTCTTTATTGAATTGTTCAATCCAAAGAGGCTACTTTTCTCTCTTTACTGGACACCGCAGGTGATGATGGGGCATATAGTTTAACATGTCGTTGTTTGGCATATTTCTGCTCAGTTTTTTTCTCATTCCACCGTATTCCCCTATATTCAATTTAAATTATTTCCAACAAGTGTACCGTTGCTACCGTGTTTTTCTATACCTGCCAGAGAGTTGGCTTGTGCAAACTTGGAGGAGGTGACCTCTTTAATCTTGCCTGCAGATGAAGTGATAAGCCATATGGGGAGGTGGGGGGGTACTTTAAGAAGTCATGAGGCAGGAGATTGATGTTACCTCTGTGACAACTTGCCAGAGAGAGAGAGAGAGAGAGAGAGAGAGAGAGAGAGAGAGAGAGAGAGAGAGAGAGAGAGAGAGAGAGAGAGAGAGAGAGAGAGAGAGAGAGAGAGAGAGAGAGAGAGAGAGAGAGAGAGAGAGAGAGAGAGAGAGAGAGAGAGAGAGAGAGAGAGAGAGAGAGAGAGAGAGAGAGAGAGAGAGAGAGAGAGAGAGAGAGAGAGAGAGAGAGAGAGAGAGAGATGCAGACATTTAGCTGTAGGTCTAAACTGAGACACCTTCACTATGGCTGCTGCTGCTGCTGGCTGGAATCAATTCTCTCTTTATCAGTCCTCTTCTTCTGTGTCCAGGAATCCTCCTCGCGATGCTGGGAAGCCGTGGGGGCAGAGCTGATGTGTTTTCCAATAATGAAATGGAGCACAGAGCAAAAATAAGTTTAAAACGCGTGCCTGCATGCTCTCCCACAGCAGTACAGCACTCTTTTAATCTTAAGTCTTGCACTGCAAGACAGGTACGTAGGAGGCCTTGCCTACACATGGCAAAAGAAAATGGGTTGTTTTATCTTTTCTGTGTCTGGGTGCTATGTGTGTATGTGTGAAGGCCAAGGGCATTCTGAAAATGTGAATGTTTAATTGTACATTGTGAATTTCTTGTGAATTACGCTATTTGGGCCCAGCATTCATAATTGATTTTCTGTACTGCTTACACTGCAGGTAATTGATTTGGTGGTGGTTAATTCTGCAGCAGCATAAACTTAATGCTATTAGAAACACTATTCCATGCATTTGTCGTCTTTTTTTTTTTTTTTTTTTTTACAAATGACATAGCTCACGGGGGGAGTTATACGTCCAAACACACACATGTGAGAAAAACATTACGAAATGTCACTACTGAATCGAAAGCAATACACAGCACACAGTCATTTTTTTATTAGAAAACAACTGCCTACACAGTAAAATAATTAATTGAATTAGCCCATTTGTTACTCTCGGAGATAGATAAACATGGAGGAATTGTTCTGTGTATTACCAAGGCGTGTGAGTCAGTGGCAGCGACGGGCCTCAGGCAGGCAGGTCTGCCACCATAGCATGATCCATCTGCATAGCAGCAACCATCCATCCAGTGGATGGCTACAGGCTGCAGGCCGGCCCATTGTGTGGGCTGAGCACTGTGACTGCTCCCTCTTGTACCTCCGTAATGGGATTACATTAGCCATGTTCTTCTGCTTTCCCTCTCTCCCTCCCTCCCTCCTTCCTTCACACACACACACACACACACACACACACACACACACACACACACACACACACACACACACACACACACACACACACACACACACACACACACACACACACAGAGGCAGGCAGGCAGGCAGTCCATGTGTGAATGAAACACTCCCTTCCTGCACATTTCATGCCTCACCACTTTAGCGTTTACAATGGACAGTGTGTCAGCATATCATAACTTTGTACGTTGCTTATAAGACAACTTAAAAAAAAAAAGCATGATTCATTTTTAGGTTAGTTTTAGGCTGGAGAAAGTTAAAGATGATTTTTACACATATACAGTATATATATTTTTTACAATGTTTATGGTGAATTCTCTATTACTAATTACTATTATATAGTCCAACCAGACCAACGAGCAGCTGACCACTAGGGGGCTGCCTTACTGTGGGCCTTATTTTGATTGTCTTAATTCTTAAAGCGCCGTTCTCGAGCTGCTCGTGGACATCCCGTGGAGACCCCCCCGCCGGTCACGCGGACGGCTCGTATCACGACGAGATGTAGATTTCATTCTTTAATCCAACTATTAGTCCGTGCGCATCGTCTGATGATCATCCCGTTGCTGACTTTCATTTGGGACAGAATTGGGGACAACTTTTTTTTTCCCCTTCCCATTGACATGCATTCAGCCCAATGCATTCAAACGGCTCTCCTCCGGTTTGCCCCCTCAATGTCGCTGGCGCATGGGTTAAGCAGCCAGGGCTACACAGCTCTTCCTGACTTGTGACCCGGATGTTTTTGGGTACATCGCCAGATGATCGATTAGGCAAGACAACAGACACAGCATAACAGAAACAGCACATCCTGTTTAGGAGATCTGAGCTTCAAAATAAGGGCTTTTTTACCGATCGAACTGGTTTGAGCCGCGGCAGTGGAAAGAAAACAAAGAAAATCCGATCGCGCTGAATGAGTTAAGTCCCAGGTCTTGTGACAAAACTTGGAGGTGTGGCACAGCTGTTTGGCTGTTTTGAGTGGCCAAACAGCTCTGCCACACCTCAAAGTTTTGAGGGCCCTGTGTGTCACAGGCTCAACATCTCACATCCTTTGTGGCCAGATGTTATTTCCTGGGGTCTAGTAGGGTTATAGTAAATTACACCTACTGTATGTCTGTATTAGACATACAGTAGGTGTAAAATTGTGTAAATAAAACATATTTAGCCACTTTAAAATAAAGAGGGAATTGAATAAAATGAGTGCTGCCAATAGTGTTTTATCCAACCATAACAGCAAGCATGGCGCAATGCAGAATCGGTGTGGCAGGTACCCGTTGTGCGGCAGCCACCGGTCCCCGGCGGACCAGCAACGCAATGGCTAAGCAGCAATGCACCGCCGGTGATTGCATACATACACTCCTTCTGGAGTTTTGACGAGGCTCAGAGTCTATCTTGTTCAGAAGCAGTGGGGTGTCTGGCTGGGCAGCACTGACACTACAGTACAGTTAAGCTGTTTGCTGAAAACCAATTTGTCTGTTAGTACGACTAAATGCTGTACTAGTTGTCCCTCAAGGACAATGATTGATATTCAACATAACCTGCCAAGACACCACTGAGGCTGAATATAGTATGTAGAGTGACACCAACCACAAGCGGAATTATGCAACAGCTCTCAAGGACTGGAAATTTAGTCTCTTTGCTCCTTGTTTTCTTCATCTTTTCTGCCTCTGTAGTTCATTAGCCCTAATGTAGTCTGTCTGTTTTGCCGAGGAACAGAAATACAGATTTGCTAACGATGGATCTGGTTGGCTTCGTCTTTGGGCCGCTTCCCCACATCATAAAGACCCCACAGTCACTAATCTTTGTTTTATCTAATGCAACTTTAATGCTTTCAGGGGGAGTGATTTTCACAACGATCACTTGGCCATTTGCGTTAGTTAAATACTAAATGATATGGGATTGATTAAAAGAGGGCCAGGCTACTGGCCTGCTCGAGCGTTTGAATCTGGAGGTAGCCACCATAAAATTAAAACGGAGATCAATGGCGTGTCATATCTCGGCTGCTCGGCGGACTGAACATGTAATTCTAACCTTGAGGCTGGAGCCATCTCTCACGTCAGGCCCTATGGCATGGGGCTCAATAACCCAGCCGCCCATGGCTCCTAGCTGCCATTATTGTAACTGCTGCTGCTGCCACTGCTGTTGCTACTACTGCAGAATCAGGAAGATACAAGTCTGATCTCTCTATTTCAATTTGCTGTGCATCTGTTTTTTCCCCTGTTCCTATTTGTTAATGTTATCTATTTATTTATGCCCAGTTTCTCACTCTACCCCTGAGTCAGGGTAGAGTGGGTGGTAACCGCAAGGTTGCCAGTTCGAACCCGGGCTCCCCCAGAGTTAACCTCGATGTGTCCCTGACCAAGACATTTAATTGCTCCTGATGTGCTGGTTGGTACCGTGCATGGTTTCCATCGCCATTGGAGTGTGAATGGGTGAATGTGGTGCACAATCTATGTAAAGTTCCTTGGATAGAGGTGCTACATAAATGCACCATAATTGGTGGTGATTACTAATAACAAGTAAATAAATAGGCTATTAAAGTTGCGGCGAAATGAAAAATGTTTTTCCTACTTTTAGACCACATCCGTGCTCATTATATGGCCATACCCAACAATGCATACCAAAAAATGCATTTTCACATTTTTGTATTTTTATACCAAATGTCCATTAAAGATGATTTACTTCCTGAAAACTAAAACGTGCAGCATGAAGACTACGTGTACATGGCTTTGATTCCAATCATAAATACATTTTTACTGCAATTTCAACTTTGTCGTTTGAAGTTTCTGAACCAATCAGAGCGTGCATCACTTCAGGCGATGGGACCGGTAGCTCTGCTACATGCAGGCCCATCGCAGGACGCATGGAGTGTGTTCGTATAAAATAATTAGTAAAAAAAAAAGTCAGACAGTCTGCCATCTCTGCCAGTTTACTGCTATGTGGCTTATCTCTACCATACAATATTTTTTAAATATATATGATGAATAAGTTTAAATCGAGTTTGGAATTTAATCTTAATCATGTGGGATCCATAATAAAATGTTTCCATTCCATTGCACTTTTAATGTGCATTTCATGAAAGGCATTATATATTAAAAACTAGCATTTAATATATTTATTTACGTTCACATTTTACAAGAGGAATTCTTGAACATGAAGAGTAGCAGATGCACATACAAGTATAGAACCTCTTTGACATACACTATATGATCAGTCTAAGGAAAGCAGTGTCTCCTCTACTGCCTATCATCACAGATAATGAGCAGAATTTTACTAATCTTAAATGCCCCCCCACACACAGCTTTCTGTATTTGCTCATCCAATGACATTTTATGATTTTTCTGCTGTAATTTAGTTTACTGTGAAGTGAACTTGAACATGCCTCCTCCACCCACTCCCTCCTCCATATAAATAAACATGCACATACTGTCACAGTCCCAGGCTCTCCATGCTGCTGTCCATGGTGCTGACAGTCTCAGCAGTAGAGCTGAACCTCAGGTGCAGAGCCCCAGTGGCACGCAGCAGGGAGCATTTAATGGTACTTTTCTTTCTTTTGCAGCATTATTTTTTGTAAGGAGAGAAGAATTGGTTCCATGTGCCAAGTAAGACTATACTATGACTTGTACAATTAGATTCAGTGCACAGCACACTGTGTCCTGGTTTTGTAAACATAATATATTTTATTTCCCCTTTTGCAATGAATGACTGCTGCTGAAACTTTCTTTGAACACAAGTATGGATGTAGGCTTTTTTTGAAAATATGTTTTTGGCTACATAATGGCAAATCTTATTGCTAATCAGAATACTGTAGTTCCAAACATGTTTGTGAGACTAGAAGGAATCCTTGTGAGGGAGAGATTGATGAGCCTCAAGATTCATTTTCTTTTATGTCCAGTGTGGATGTGATTTTGAATTACCGCAGACAGGCTGCAGGAAGGCCAGAGTTTTTTTTACAGCACAATTTAATTTATTATTCTATCAGTTCATGAGGATATTTTAGAGTCTGATGACAAAAAATGACATCATTCAGTAAATCAGGGCTTTCATCAAGTGATCGCCACTCTGTGTGTGTGTGTGTGTGTGTGTGTGTGTGTGTGTGTGTGTGTGTGTGTGTGTGTGTGTGTGTGCGTGTGTGCGTGTGTGCGTGCGTGCGCGTGCGTGCGTGCGTGCGTGCGTGTGTGCGCGGGTGTGTGTGTGTGTGCGCGCGCGCTTGTGCTTGTGTTCACAGTGTTTAGTGCATTGTCTGTGGAAATGTCCTAGGCAGGATTTAGTTGGGCGCCGGACAGTGAATTGAACATAGCCGATTTGCAAGCTTTTATATCAGCTATTTTCGGTGTGCAACACCCATGCTTATCTAATATAGCTCAGGCCGTATAGGTTGTAGTGAGTGATGATCGATTTTATGACACAGGTGCCTCTCTGCTCCCTCTTTTCTCACCACACTCCCTACACTCCCCACATTCTATCTTCACTCTCCCTCTCTGCCTTTATGTCACTGCTTGCTGCAGCTGGGCCTGCATGGTTTAGCTTGCTTTTGGCTTTATCTGTGTTGTTCAATGGCTGTGGATTGGGTTCGGCTAGTTCATGCCTGGCTGCCACTTGTGAGCCAACCAACTAGACGCTATGTGTGTACTATATGAGGTTTTTGTTAAGAAAGCATCAAACAAAAGTATCAAACAAAAGTATCGCAACCAATCAATGTTGTTCTTCATGGTGGTCGCCATTTTCACCTCTGACTGGCTGACTCCAGTAGTGCAGTAGAAACTCTTATTTTGAAATGCCAGATCTCTGAAACCGGATGTAAAATCACCTAATCGTGTTTCTGGTGTTTTAATCATCCTGACCTCTAACCCTCTGTGCAAAAACATCTGTGCGGCGAGTCGCAGGTGTACCGCTCATTCCCACTGAAAACGGCCGCTTTACTGGTAAAGCGTACACTGAGGGGTAGAAGCTGAGATAATGCCATTCGAATGCATAGAACAGAAAGCGTGCAGGTGCATTTTCTTCGGCAAATGATACGTTCGGATCAAAAGATAGATTAAAGAATTTAATCAGTTAATGTACGGATTCATGGTGAGTGGCGCGGACAACATGTAATTATTTAGCTCGGGCGGGGTGTATAATCATTTAAAATATGTGATTTAAACAAAGCATTAGAAATAAATTAAATTGGCAGAAATACAAGAATGGAGGATAGACAATGGAGAGGTTGAACAAGTACACTGCGTGCACACATGTACACACACACACACACACACACACACACACACACACACACACACACACACACACACACACACACACACACACACACACACACACACACACACACACACACACACACACACACACACATCTTTGGTTCATGTTATTTTGACACAGTAAAGGTCATTTATCAACCTTTTCTTCTTGTGTCTGATAAGCTTTAGAATGTTCTCTCTCTCCCTGTCTGTTAGACAGAGAGTCTGTCTGACACCATTACTATCCCTTCTCTCAGACTATAGATTGTTATATACAGTATACCAGGGGTTTTCAACCTTTTTGACACCAGGGACCACCATTTATTCAGCATTTGAACCACGGACCACCATTTGATGACATTTTAGCCCCAAAGACCTAAAACTAAAGAATTCTTTTGGTTTTGTTCACAATTCCAGGCTGGATTTTGCAAAGAAAACAGGGTAGACCTCTTAATTAAAAAGCTAACTCAGATGAGGAATATTTTAACTCTTGAGAGTGTGAAAATGAAACCAAATGGACCCGCAAGGGTCCATTTGGTTTCATGTTTACATTCTCAAGAGTTACATCTGGTTAACCAACTTTCCGTCATTTAGCCTGGGGACCACCTGGAATCCTCTCAAGGACGACTTGTGGTCCCCGGACCACCTGTTGAAAACCCCTGCAGTATACATTATGTGATGTGTTTCATAAGAATATATATGTACAGTACAGTATGTATTCTAGTTTATAGCACAGCTTCAATCTAAGGCTGTGGCTATTGACTATTGGTAGTGACAAAAACGTCAACTATGGTGCATCAATAAAAACACTGTTTTATTGATTGAATACTTTATTTACATGTTTGCATCAAACAGGAATGAAGAATTCAATAGAATGTCCCTCACACTCGGTTCATTGACAAAGTGAAACCATTAAGGGAATACATTATTTCACTTCACTCGGGTGTCATTGTATCATCTATCCAGGCTTTTGTGAACAACCAGACAAGCTGCTCAATTCAGTAATTCAATATTTTATATTTATTTTATTAGACATGTCCCCCGCCCCAAGGCGAGACTCTATAATAATGATGTCCATCCCTTAAAACTTCTTTGTGTTTATAAATATAAGATTGATAGATTGATAGAGATGGCCGCTGTGTGATGCTTATTCTTCTTCTCTAAGTGAGTTTATAAGTTGTAAGTTCATTCCCTGCAGTACTCCACAGTGGTCCACACATCTCCCTCACTTTCTCTTGCCGTCTCTCTCCCTCTGCTCTCTCTCTCTCCTGCATATAATAAAAATAACAAACGTGATAGTTGTCCCAAGAGGAAACATGGATATTCAGAGGAGGTGCAATTGTTTGAATAAGTGGTAGGATGGTAGATATAAGTAATATCTACAAGCCACAGGGTTGATTATAAATCACTTTGAAGACTCATCTCAGCACAAAGATGATGAGAGTCTATTCACATGCACCTCCTCTTAAAAGTAATGAGATGATGAAGTGCAAGGACGTATAACTATAAAACTCTCGTAAAAAAAAAAGAATAAGCGCCACATGCCGGCCGTCTTTATCAATCTATTGACCTTTTATTTATAAACTCCTCTAAAATAAAGATGTTTTTAGGCATGCAACGTTAATATCAGAGACATCTAGTGCTGGTTATTGTCATTGTTCTGGTTATTATTATGATCAAGAAACGGCCAGACAATTGGATGCGGTCTGGGCGCAGTTTACAGTCACATTGCCAACCTTTTTTTGTGTGATCCAAAATTACGCATCTGTGATATTTTAAGGAGAGCTTGGTATCTGACTGCCTGCTTGCTGGCCC
>CM076979.1:39628220-39665720 GCA_039105355.1 Benthosema pterotum
TGTGACAGCATATTCAAAGATTTGCACCATATTTTCAAGTAAAAAAAATAGCAGACCTACAAGTGCTTTGAGCTTGTAGATCTGCTATTTTCAATAGCAAAAGTACAACATAATACTAACATCAAAAGGCGTTCCTACCCAGAATGGATTAATGCCCATGACGATTTAAGCCCAGCCCAGGGTGGTATATTTCTCAGTACTACGGCTATCAGTGAGGCTGTGTGTGCTTCACACAACTACAAATTATGGGAATCTATATATTCTCATACGTTCTGGCAACAAACATCTGAGTGGAGAAAACACCTAATCTACTACAGCGCATCACCACGTCCCTATGGGAACTACAAACAAAAGAGGAGTCTTTTCATCTCGCTTTGCTTCTGTTCACTTGGCCGTCATTCTGACAGTCACTGGCTTCAAATTGGCTATAACTACTGTACAGTCCCCACATGTCCACACATCTCCTAAATCCACCACTATATTTAGAACGGCGGTCATGTGATCAACCTATACCCACCGCCAGGCGTCTTATAGAGAGAGAGAGCTGTGAAGGTTGGAAGCCAGGAGAGATGGCTCCCATTGGACTAATTATAATTCCACTGATCATCTGGATCTATCTGTATGGACAGAATATAATGTATCAGATATGGATGGCTGGAGCAACCCCGTCCGCCTGTCTATCTGTCCCCAGCGGCTGTTCCCTGCAGGCGGTGCAGTGACGATCAGAGCTCTGCCAATGCAGGCAGAGCCGTGTTTTACATACCGCCATGACAGCTATATACATTAACAGCTGCCACATAGTTATAATAATTAGCATTTGTTTGAAACGTCTCAATTGTATTCTTCTGTTTTAAGATCTGCATGCAATTAATGTCGATGGATAAGACTTATTTTTTCTTTTAGCATTCATTCATTGAAGGGAAGATGAAATCGGATGAATACAGAGGATGGATATGGTATCACAGTAACTTTGTGCTTTTATCATTCTACCAGAAATGATTTAATATCTTTGTGTTGTTTGTGGCGCCGAAATAAGTCAGAAATAAGGTTCCGATATAGTGCTACGGTTGCTTTTAACTGTGTCCTTCAAAACACCAAATATAGGCATATTTAGTATATTTACAGAATAACAAATATACCTAATTAACCGTTGCACCGGATTATTCTGACTATTTCATGTAACACTGAAAATAACTTTTTGTTTTTGTAAGAAACCTCGTATCTCCATATAGCGTTTTGTGTGCAACACCAATGTGGACTGGACTCCATATTTTCGCATGTCTCACACAGAACTCAGATACAGATATATGTATATTGCCATAAAAAGGCTATGTGGCAAGTTGCCACATGCTGTATATGGCCTGAAATTAAAAAAGGTATCTTGGCTTTCATTGCCAAACCTTACTTTCCTGACTTTTTTACCAGTGGGTGGCGCCAAACCATTTTTAACCCAATATGCAAAAGGCAGTGAAGCCATTTTTGACCCTAGAATAAGGCAGTTAAAGTGTTAATTCACAACAGTTATTGTTGTCAGAGCCTTTAACAAGTATAGCCTACTTATTTTTCAACAGGTAAAAAAGGGAGTGCTATCCATCAAAACAAACATTTATGACATGAAAACATGAAAACAAAACAACAACACACGCATGTTATTTATTTATTAATCCCTATAATGCCACTATTGGAAGGCGCATGCATGCAGTAAGCTGCTGCCCAATGAGCTTGCGCCATGCCCCCCCCCCCCCCCCCCCCTCTTAAAAAGTAACAGTTTTGGGTTTGGACATAAAAGTTTTCCACAGGACAGTGACGTTATGCTTTCTTCCTACAGGTAATCTTGGACGAGTTGACTACATCAGTGAGTTTGAGTTTGACCTGTTCATCCGCCCCGATACCTGCAACCCTCGCTTCAGAGTCTGGTTCAACTTCACTGTGGAGAATGTCCGCGAAACGCAGGTCAGCAGCTTCATTACTTTTATTCTGTTTGTTTGCTTTGTCCAGTTCAATAGAACACTGCGTTATATGATTGTACTTTGGCACTTTACAATGAAGCAGTAAATTGTAAGTGGATATATGGGGGGGGGGCTGTATGCGTCAATATACAGTGTATGTCAGTGGTTTTCAACCATTTTAATAGCAGGGCCCACTGTTTATTCCGCATGTGAGACCAAATGTGGCACCAAACCAAAGATTTCTTTTGTTTTTGTCCACAATTATAGGCTGGATTTTGGAAACAAAACAGGCAAACATGAATCAAGACTTGGGCTAATTCAGATGATGAGTATTTTAACTCTTGAGAGTATAAAAATGAAACCATTTGGTTTCATTTTTACGCTCTCAAAGAGTTACATCTGGTTAACAGACGTTCGATCATTTAGCTGAGGACCACCTGGAACCCTCTCAAGGACCTCTGGTGGTGCCCGGACCACTGGTTGAAAACCACTGCTGTATGTATTTCATGCGTTATACGTCTTGTCATACAATCTGAGCTCACTTTTGCCAGCGGTGAGCTGTGAGCGTGGGGATTGGCTGAGCCAGGTGGTCACATGCCACAGAGATACAGTGCATGGGAAAAGTGGGGTGTAGCAATGAAGGCATGGGATGGGCTTTATTGAGTTTTTACCCCTCCCTCATTGGATCTCTGCCATTCCTGTCCGCGCTGTCATGTAACTCCTAGCAGAAGACTGTAAAAAAAAAACTGGAAGCTATTGGCATCTAAATCCAACGCCTGCTTTCTAGTGCGTGCGTGTGTGTGTGTGCGTGTGTGTGTGCTTGGCAACTGTAGAGATGGAGCAAATCACAAAGACGTATAAGATACTAATACAAAACGAAGGGGGAAGAGAGTAGTATAGAGAGAGACAGACGTGAACAGTGAGCGGAAGAGAGATACGAAAAAGGATAGAGTGACCCAAGATGAGAGAGAGAGAGAGAGAGAGCGCACAAGGGAGGGATGAATCGGCGGCATGCTGTTGCTGCCGTCTCCCGCAGTGAGCCCAGCCCCATGCAGCCTATATGGCCCTCTCCTCGCTATCAGGCCTATCGGCCCATCTCCCTGCAATGCTGTAGTCAGCACTAATCACATTTTATGGCCCTGAGATGAATGGGAGGCCTCGGCTCGGAGCCGGATCGATCCCACGGCCAGATATACCTGCACACAGGCAGCCCCGGCTGCTGCCTGCCTGCCTGCCTGCCTGGGCCAACAGGATATTTGCTGTTGGTGGTGAAACGATAGAGAGACAGCGGGAGAGAGCAGGGTATGTAAGATAATATAGGCAGATGTAAAGATAAGCATGCTATAGACAGACGCTCGTGTGCATGTATACAAAAGGGAGGGAAAAAGCATGATAAGTGCAGCAGTATAGCACACACAGAACAGGCTATAGGGTGTACTGGCAGGTGACAGGAAACAGGTGGAGGAAAACACATTTTTTACTCGCAACACTTCTGAGTTCTCTGTATATGGACCATCTCACTGGCTCCTTTCTTAGAAATCTATTTCTTATCTGTTCAATTTCCTTTTCCAAAGAAGCCTTGTGTGAATTTAATCTACTCCAGTAGAGGGAGGTCTGGATAGCTGCCGCCTTGCATTTTGTTAAGACTCGGGCTGCAAAGGGGTGTGTGTGTGTGTGTGTGTGTGTGTGTGTGTGTGTGTGTGTGTGGTGTGTGTGTGTGTGTGTGTGTGTGTGTGTGTGTGTGTGTGTGTGTGTGTGTGTGTGTGTGTGTGTGTGTGTGTGTGTGTGTGTGTGTGTGTGTGTGTGTGTGTGCGCGTGCGCGTGCGTGTGCGTGTGCCGTGCATGTGTGCGTGCATGCGCTATAGCGCAACGTGCATATTAGCCTGAGCGCACCGGTGCGTCCCCTACACCTTTGACTTCATTATGGTTTGAAACGTGCCAAAACATAAAATAGGCAAATAAAATGACGGGAATAGAATAATGGTGCGAATAAATGCTGTAAACCAACTAAGTGCAGCTATGTGGGGAGAGGCTGCGCTATAGAGATATCAGTGGGTTCCAGGGGAGAACTGGGCTGTTGGAGTGTTTCATCCAGCTAAGCCTTGCTAACTCTCAGCACCGAGCCAGGGGAATGGCGAACAGTAAAAGCCCGTGATATTGGAAGTGAGATGGCCATTTTGAAGGAATGTAAGCTGGTGAAACAGATTTGGTCTGCCTCAATCAGCTTAGCAGCTTTGTGGAAATTGGCTGCACCGTAGCGTCAGTTATGATGGATGGCTGGATGGATGGATGTCTCTTTTTTATTTTTTTGCGTCTGTTTTTTTTGTGTGTTTAAAAAAAGAAAATCACTCACTCACTCACTCACTCACTCACTCACTCACTCACTCACTCACTCACTCACTCACTCACTCACTCACTCACATCAAAGTCCATCAGTCTCGGTGTGGTGAGACCGGTGCTGGTTAATTGGGTCACTGTGACCGGGTGTGGTAGGTGACGGTATGTGACGGTATTTGACGCTGTGTGACGTCCATGCAGCGCTGCTGAGTGTTGTTTTGTTTTGTTCTCTTTTCCCTACCTTGTGGTCTGCTCTAGGCTATGAGAAAAGTGGTTTTCTTGCACAACAGAATGGCTGTGTCATTTGAAATCCGTCCAGTCCTGTGAGTTAAGCCTTGATATAGGCTATAGGTGAGCGTTTTATGATGAATTTCTGATAGGGCCGTGAGTAAAAGCCAATTCGGCTTTTTTCTGCCTCTTTTCACTTTCTTTTCAGTTTTAATTCACTTCAAAGTGAGTGAAGTTTAAAAGCCACTGATGGGGAAATTGTGCCGCCCTTATGTGGAGCTGACTGCTGTGGAGGCATAGGGACATTATGTTGATGCTCATTTTAAAAGTGCTTATAGTTATAGTTTCAACAGGATTTAAATTATGTTTCAAGTCAGGACTCAATGCCTGCCATTTTATCACCTATACATCAGTTCTCTAAGTATACAATTTATTGTAGCCTACTTAAAAAAGACAGTTGTAATGTTGTCATTACTATTCTTGTGTCACTCTCTAGCTACACATCCTAGCTAGATCTAGAGTATTGGTCTGCTTAAAGGACCACTTTACACTTCCATATAATAGAGCCTCACTAAAGTACACAATAAAATACCACATTTTCTTCCTACTCAGTCTGTGTCTCACAGGAGGGCTCAGAATCCTGTATGTATATATATTTTTGCATTTCATCTTCTCAGGAATAGAAAGCCTGCAGCTTCGATTCCCCATCGGTGATGTGTGTGGAAGACACATTGCTGCTTGGCTGGTTTGAGTAGTCACACAACTTTGCAAAATTTGACCAACAGACTGAATAAAGAATTATATTTGTATTTTAACATGTACATTAGTGAGGACCTAATTATCTGAAGATACGTTGAAAACCGGTAAAGCGGTCCTTTTAAGTTTTCCTCCCAGTTTTCCCTTTGCCTCTGTTGCCGAACGCTTTCTCAGGGGGAGAGAATGTCAGGTCTCTGCTCTAGGCCGTAATGTAACGTAGTGTATTGAGACAACTTGTGATTTGTCAACATAATAACACGTATTTGTATACTTTGAATGAATGCCGACGTCAAAACAGAGCCGCTGGAGTACTCGGAGGGGCCCCGTCCTCCTCGGTAATCACTGGCCGAGTTGATATGTCATTGGACTGCGTGCCGTGTGGGGTTTAGAGCTCGGCGGCGTCAGAAGCGCGTGAAGGGCACGGCTGTGAGCTATTATCATAGGAGCCTTCGGGGAGCCATTCTTAGAAGACAGGCAGTAAAACCTCGCGCCTCGTGCCTTCAAACTCCTCGCCGCTGCTGCAGTGGGTGATTTGCAAGCTTCACTTGTCCAGGAAAAGCTCAGTGCAGGGCAGTTACTCTCCATAATAGGGATGGAGAACAAACCCAACTGGAATGGTTGGTGGCTGTGTCGGTGGCGCCTCCATTCCCCCAAAGGCCTATCACCACTTTCACTTTTTTTGTCTTTCTTTTCTTTTTTTCTCCAGAACCAAGCTCACCCATTGAAATTCATCAGCCATAATGCTGTGTGTAATCTGTCGAGTGGGATAGGTTGAATGGCACATTAAGTTGAACATTAAAGGAGAGGATGTTAAAACTCTGTCTGGGAAGCATTATGGCTTGGTGTCTCGTGTGACGCTAATCAAACCGATCCCACTTTATGTTCTGCGGCCAGTAAGTATAGTTTGCACAGAATATGACTACACTCAGACTCAGGGCCTTACACACAAAATGAAGAGCAGGAACACCACACAGTCGCAGTGTCGCGTTTGAATGAGTTTAAAAGGAATAGAATCATCCTCCGGCTTCTACACTAACGTTACTCAAATGTGTGATTTACTTAACAGTCTTTAAGGAGAAGGTGAAGAGAGAGAGAGAGAGAGAGTCTTTCATTTCCAAGACTTTTCAGGTGAACCGCACATTGAGACAGGAGGGGCGAAATGATTTTGCAACCAGGTTTAAGGTTAAGTTTAGGCATAGGTTTTACTGATTGTTTAGGGGTTATGGGGGGTTAGGCTCTGCCCAACGGTCGCGACCAGAAGTAAAACGCTGCGTTAGCACCGCCTCACTCTCCCTTGACAGGACCTTGATCTACTGTATATCTGGCTGTAAGGAAAGCTGCTCATTCTGCCGTTGGCCAACAGTGGCGACAGTTTTATAGTGGTCACGACCAGCGCAATCGCGGTCGCAAATTGATTTTGCTGTCTCTCAATTGAGGACCCTGTCCCACATTGTGACTGACAGGCGTCAGAGTTATAATCCCAAGAAAGTTAGTCTAATAGTTGGCTTTCTGATGTAAAGCGCTTGTCTCTTTTCATGCCAGAATTGTCTCTGTTAAAATAACATGAGACATATTCCCCTCTAGGCTATAAAGCAGTGGTGGGCAACTTTAAAGGTGGAGATGGGACACACACTCACACACAATCCATAGGGGCCACGTTGCATAGCAAAAAATAGCAGAACTACCGTCTTGAGATGTATATGTTATTTTTTGCTATATTTCAGGGGTTTTCAACCTTTTTGATACCAGGGCCCACTATGTATTTGAACCACAGACAACTATTTGGGTGGCATTTTCACCCCACAGACCCAAAACTAAAGATTTACTTTGCTTTTGTCCGCAATTCCAGGCTGGATTCCGGAAACAAGCATACAGATCCAAAATGACCATTCTCCTACATTCTCTAATAGTCTATAGGCTACTTGGGCTAATTCAGATAATGAATATTTTGAATATTTTAACTCTTAGCGTAAAATGAAACGTAACCAAATGGACCCTTGCGGGTCCATTTTGTTCCCGGACCAGTGTTCGAAAACCACTGATATATTTGAATTTTGTCCCATGCAATTCTTTCGTCCCTCAAATGACCAGTTTGGATATAGAGTGTGAGAGAAAGAGAGACAGTTTGAGAGGCTGTTTGAAGTCCCTGACTTGTCCCAGATGTAATAGATGGGAGGGAGGAAACTGTGTGTGTGTGTGTGTGTGTGTGTGTGTGTGTGTGTGTGTGTGTGTGGGGGGGGTATTTACGTGAAATGACTCGCCATTGGCTTTATATTTCACCCTCCCCTCCCCGTCCTCAACAGAGAGAACAGGCTTCGCTGCAGTTTGTGAGGAAGTCAGCGCCGGTGCTACGCTGCTGCTGCTACGCCTCACGCAGGCAGCGTGTATAGCACCGCGTCACTCCTCCTCCTGGACCGCACCTCGTTGCTGCATAATGCAGGTTCTTATCTGGGCTGCAGGGGAGGTGCTCCTCCTCTGCCGCTCTGCTCGGTCTGTCAGCCCCCCTGGACAATGTCTGGACCCGTGCTCTAGACCCGCGTCCGTCCGTCTGGAACCTCCGTGTTTAACCTCACGCCTCCCATGCTCCTCCTCCAACCCTCCCCTGCACTTTCTGCACTGTCATATTGTCCGCCCCCTCTCTGTGACACATGCACCGTGTCAATTCATTTTTTCCGACGAGAGCCCCGAGGTTGTACAAGAATCCCTCCCCACCCCTCAGCACCGCGCCACGCCCCGCCCGTACCCGTGCCCATGCACCCCCGCTTCCCTTCTCTTCCTGTTGCTCTCCTCCCCTTCACTCCTGCGCATTTGTTTCCTCCTCCCCCCTCTTTTTCCATCCCTCTCTCTCTCCCGCCCATGTGTCAGTGTCCTTCAGCTGTGAGGGGGGGAGACAGGAGAGGCAGGTCTCCGGTGGTGAGTGCCAGTATGGATGAGCATGAGGCTAATCATGGCTGGCACTGTAGTGCATGCATGCCCTGGTGTGGCGAGGCTGGTGGTTGGTATAGGTATAGTGTGTGTGTGTGCGTGTGCGTGCATATATGTGTGTGTGCGTGTACACATTTAGGATGAGACCACTATTGTTACCTTGCTATGATATACTGTAATTTCAAATGTGGACAAGAAATAATACACATTTCAAATTACAATGATCTTTATTGACTTACATTGTATGCTAAAACAGCTCTTCAACGTCACTCTTTTAGCACATAAACTAACACAAAGTTGATTCAGACACATTAGAGCATCACCATAACTCGTTTATTTTTTTTCATTGATTTTATCATTTATATTAAAAAGAAAACCTAGACTGGATCCAGATCACAGATCTTCAAATACTAAAATCATCAGGAAGCTAACACTCTTGACGGCGTCCTGTGGTTATATCATACTGCCGTGCCACGGTAGGGGCTCCATATTGGACCCATCCATGGGTTTTTCCATGGAAAGGAAGGGAGAAAATAAACAAGACTGCTCAAATCAGTGCTATTCTCCCTGTGATGTAGTCAAAAATCACAATAAGGACGTAGATGGTGCTTTTCGCATGAGAATGGATTATTTCGAGAAAACGGTGCAGAAAGTTTTGTTTTCTAATGGATTTATATGGAGAGGAGGAGGACATTATGGGATATGAGACGAACGATAGCAATCTGCCTATAAGAATCGGGATGCAACCGGGGCGTAATGGTGAGTTGGGGGGAGTCGGCTGCTTGTTTATATATATTATACAGAACTAGTAGATGCGCGCAGGCACAGATTTGGCTACAAGGAGTAAAAATTGACTGGCCCATGTTGATAAATGAAAAAGAGGGGGATTTTCTTTTCAGGGATCACCTACAATACGTCCAGACCACTAGTTTAAGACCCATGCGCTACACACCTACACTACAGTAGACCCTATCACCAAGGCCCTTTGCATGGCCTTGTTTTCATCTCTAACTTCATCGCATATGGCACATGCCAGATATGCATACTGTACTACTGTATAACCTACTCATGTGATATGCTCTCCTTTTGGATTTTTTTTTCTTTCTTTCTTCTTCCTTTTCTTCTTTCAACTTCTCAGCAGCCTCCAAAGGAGAGGAATGGGCTCTTGTGTAGTTCTGCCAAAGGGATTATTTCACTTCAAACACACCACACCGGACCAGAAAGTTTAGCATATACCGGTTTTCAAACCTCCAGTGGGAAGTTGTCAAAAGCATTGTGTCCTCTTTGAAAGACATTCAAGTTGTCAAACAGTGTCAGGGAGCATCGGGGGTATCTGGTGACCTTGTTTCGTTAAAGGGGAATTAAGGCATCCTTCTTCATTGTCAGGGCCGATGCGCTGCAGATCACTCCATAATGACATGCACAAAGGGATATGACAACGGCACACAATGAATTTTCAAAAGGTCCTTCCTGATAGCAAAATGAGTTTCCCTGGGTTATCTTCGCTGACGGGCTCGTTATCAGGATTTGCTGCACTTTTTTATACACCACACGTATAGCTTGGTTCAGTGGAAAAAAGGATTAAGGCTATGTTTTGAAATAAAGCAGACCATTTCATTAATCTCATATTTTCCTTTATTTAAACAAGCCGGAATTTGAGGCAGCTCTCAGCCTCCAATTGTAGGACTTGAATAAACACGTTTTTAAAACATGTTAAAATATATTTTAGTTTATAATTTTATAGTTGGCAGTCCTAGCAATATCTGCTACTCTTTAGCGGTTACTATAAACTGGTGGATGTGGATGTCTGTATGGTTGCAACATTATTATGCAATGGCCATCATGGCTGGACACCACAGAATAGGTGTAATGGAGAAACGGAGCACTGAAATTATTGTTTTTAATGGGAGCCAATGGAGAGGAATAATAATAAACACTGCCACAGGAGACCAGCAGGCTGACCGGTGACCAAAGGCACGCTAAGGTAAACAAAGTGTTGAAACAATGATTAATATAACATCTAAGTACGGATCCGAACCTATAACACGCAGCATGAAAGTCTATAGATTAGTTGCAGCATTTATGATTGCAGTAAGTAGTGAAAACGTTAATAAAAGAACAACATTTCGGCAATACAAGGGCTTTACAGACATTACAGAGCTATGGTATGTAGAGTAGTTCTTTGGCCATACACAAATTGTCCAATGATCCTTGGTTTCCTGCCTACATGTTGAAGTGTCTTTGGGCAACATGTTTGTGGGAATGGATAAATGGAATGCATTATGTAAAGCTCCTTGGATAAAGGCACGATACAATTGCTCCATTTACCTTTGACGTTTTTTCTAGAACCGTGGAGATGTTCATAGATGCATTTGAATACAATTCGTCACAGTAAAACATGAATTTGGTGTCTTTTTAGTTTTTCCAGCGTGGGCTGGCGTTTGACCATGGGTAGATGAGGTCAGTGTGTGTGTGTGTGTGTGTGTGTGCCAGCGTGAGCAGCCACGTGCACTTGCTCATCAGGCTATTGTGCATCAGACAGAGCCCAGCAGCGAAGAGCTGTGTGACATGCTGCCAACACCCAGCGCTATCTCCGCCTCTGGCCATGATTCCAAACACCATCACCAAATAGACTAGTACACACGCATGCATTCACAGGACACCAGCATTTAGGTCCATTGAATTGCAATGGCCATCGCCTAAAATAGCCAATATCGCTGGACGATTGCCCGAAGAGATTTAATTATTTTCATGTTTTTGGTCAACGTTCCTCTGCCCACTTTTCGCCATCGCCCGTTCGCCTGCTATGGCGGTGAGGCGCCGCCTCACCGCCATAGCAGGCGAACGGGTCCATTAGGCCTACCCACATCCCCAGAGAGCCTTTCCAACGTTGAAGCGGCCGGCCCTAGTGGTTATAGTATGAACTGCAGGCAGTCCGTGGATTCATGACTAGGAAACCCTGTGCCCCTGAAGTTTAACATTGAGCACTCGTTCATGTGTGCGTTCATGGAGGAAACACTTCCGCATTTGGACACCAAATTTTGGTGCGATATGAGACGAATACTTCCAGCAGTCTTCCAGGTGCTTCAAAACGCCACTGAGCAACTTGTATTGAAATTAATGGGGGGTGGGGCTATGACTCTCGTTAACCCTCTATATTGTACTGTATTACTCTATGGGTCTACCAGGACTACTTCACTGGTCGTGGTCACGACCAGTGAGCAACTAGTTGCTTATGGTCGAGACTACTTGCTTATGGTCGAAACTAGTTTATACTGTTGGTCCATGGAGTTAGGCTAAGCCTAAACATGACCCCAAGCCCGGTGCAGTGCTGAATTTCTAAACCATCTGTAAGACTATAAGCATCTGTGGTGATGCATGTTGCATGTAAACCAGCCTGGTTGTCTCACAGATCACCAGGCGGTGCAGGCCAGAGTTCTTCCGTCCCCTCCCTGCCCTCATGCGCCTCCGGTGCCCTCGAAATGTGACCAGAAGGCCGATCGACCTGATCGTCGTTGCTAGTGAATATTGCCCTACCTGAATTTGTCTATTGTGCATCTTCATACCTTCTTGTAGTGTGGAAGTGGGCATGGGTCCAGTCAGCCTTTGTGGTCCTGGACAGCAGTGTAGCACGGGCAGCAATAGATAGCTGGTGAGAAAATAGATGATGAGAGAAAACATGGAAGGAGGAAGGGGTGGGGGGGTGGTGGTAGAATAATGATTTTCTCATTTGACATTAAAACAGCCATGTAAGAATTAAGTGGATCCGGACTGCGTATGGTAATTAACTTGTGGTAACGACTGCATAGCACATTTTTACTTATGATTGTTATAGGCAAAATATTGTCACTGCTAATGGTAAATGAATATGCGTTTGCACATTCGCAACACTTTTTTCATATAACGTTTGTGTAGCCGCGCGCGCGCACACACACACACACACACACACACACACACACACACACACACACACACACACACACACACACACACACACACACACACACACACACACCATAAAATTGTAATTGTTAATTTTGTACATTAGTGTCTCAGAGACTATAGCAACGTTGCACATACCGCACATCTGATTTCATCATACTTTTTGTAGCATGTAATACAGGGGTTTTCAACAGGTGGTCCGGGGACCACAGTGGTCCCTTAGAGGATTCCAGGTGGTCCTCAGCTAAATGATGGAAAATTGGTTAACCAGATGTAACTCTTTGAGAGCGTAAACATGAAACCAAATGGACCCTTGCGGGTCCATTTGGTTTCATGAGTTAAAATATTCATCTGAATTAGCCCAAGTCTACACAACTAGAGAATATAGAAGATTAATGGTCATGGGATCTGTAGGTTTGACTGTTTTGTTCATCATGTAAACCCCTTAGTTAGACATATCACAGTCTACATAAAGCATGGTGAAATTTAGATTTTCCTATTTGCCTTCCATAGAGTAGGTTGTTAATGGTACGGTCACATATTATGCCAATTATGAAAATTGCTCAACATATGCACATTAGCATCCAGCAGTTACTACATACTGGGGACCCCTACTCAACATTTCTAACATAAACCCTAGGTGTACTCAACATGCCTGGGTCCACATTCTGGCAAATTAAAAACAGTCTTTTTAAAGAAATACCTCAATAATGTGACAGTTGTAATATCATATTAAGCATGTTGAATCGTGAGCTGCATGTGGATTGAACATTCTGAAGGCATGCAATATGGTGATTAAAATCAGAGCAAGGTCATATCATAATTATGCCATCCCGAATAGCAATTGATAGTTATCTAATCTCATATCAAAATATCAATATACTATTGATATATTCCCCAGCACTGAAGCCTTAAATCTCATTTATCTGAGCATTTCCTCTGCTTTAAGGGTCCATCCTTGGGGTCCTAAAACATTCAGAGTGACATTGACAACATACTTAATACTTTCTGTTTCCCCCAGAAAATTGGTTAGTCAAGGTGGTGAGGCTTCGAGTCTGTGCTCGTGCGCGTGCACGTCCGTGCATGTGCGCGTGTATGTGATGTAATTACAATACCGTAGGATACGCTTTGGGGTGAAAAACAGCAACACAGCCCCCACTCATGTGTTTACACCACTCACCTTTATAACAGCTACTTTTCACCACTATCATCATCTGACTCCAGGCCCTGACCTTTTATTCTAAGGAACCAGATAGGCCATTACGTTTTATAATTAATTTCTTTCCTTTTCAGGTATAGGCTGTCATGACATGTCTTTTTCATGACATGTCCTATTTTAACAGGCTTAAAAGCACATCCAGCATGAAAAGACACATTGGGAGAACTTTACAACAGAATGCCAACTGCATGGGACTATTAGGACAATTGGCAACTGTAGTCTCTCAGTCACAATGTGGGACAGGGTCTCAATTTGTGGGATGACTGAAAAGTTTTTGAAATGACTGTCCCATGCAAAGAGGGACACCTGGTCACCCTGGGACTGTCCCAGACCTGGTCACCCTTCTAACAACACCCGACACACACACACACACACACACACACACACACACACACACACACACACACACACACACACACACACACACACACACACACACACACACACACACTCAAGCGCGGTTTGTCGGTAGTCTCTGGCTAGTTAGCCTGTCCGCAGTACTAACAGAAAAGACACAAGTTACCACTAAATGCGTTGGCTGCGAGTGGTGCGCATTTACAAAGCAAGCCCATCTCATTAGTATCCTATAATGAGCTGGGCAGTCAGTCTGTCAGTCTGGGAGCTTTTAGCGAGGCACGAAATGCACAGTATGTAAATGATATGACACATACATCGCAAGCACTCTCTCAAAATCCGTTCCTGCTGTGGAACAGCAGATAATCGACGCTATGTTTTTTTTCCCGTGAGTAGCTGCGCTGCAGTTACCACTGAGGAAATGCGAGGCTGCATGAGGGATTGGCGATCCGTTGTATGTCTCACTCGTGTCTATGCGAGAGTCAGCGCTGTTATAATCATGGTGGATTATATTGTTATATTCCATGTTGGTGGCGAAGAACGTCGCAACACTTAGGGGAAGATCGAGCGTGCCGCGGTGGGTGGAAAAGTAGAGAGAGAGAGAGAGATGGGCCGGGCGAATGTGGCAGCCGGTCGCTTGTGGTCCGTGTAGACAGCGTGTTACATAAGGGGGCAGGGGCAACCTCCCGTATGAGGGCACTTCTGTGTTTAGACATGCGAAAGAGCTGGGGCTGCAGGCCCCTTTTTAATCTGTGTGTGTGCACGTACCTGTAGAGTGTAGAGTAGACTGGCAGCGCGGAACAGTGTTAGCGAGCCGAGGCAGCGTCGCATGCGAAATATAACTGATCTACAGGCTCATCATGCGGCGTTGTATGAACGACACATTTTAACTTTAACTCTGGTTTCTTGTTTTTTTGTTTTGGGAACGTAGCCAAGGCGGGGGCGGCGTTTACTCAAGGCGGCCGCCTTGATAATAAAGCGCTGGGGGAAACTGACAACATACTTAATACTTTCTGTTTCTAGTATTAACATTTATGCCTGCATCTTCTTTAACAGTCACACATGTCACCGTTATTGGAAAGACGTTTTGGGCTGCAAAACGAACCACGTCTACTTGGTAATTAAAATACTGGGCATAGAGTATGATGTTTTGGCACAGTGCAATGAGGATCAAGAGAGCCAGACATCCATTTTCAATTTAAAGGCTGGTGCTAAACTTTAAACTACAAAACTAAAAGACGAAATAAAAGTTTGCACACTGTAGCTCCCTTCTGCATCATTTATTTGTGGTTCCGCCCGAGTGGAGCTGAGTGACGCTCTGAATGGAGATTACATTGTGTCCAACAAGTCCCACATAGAGAACCTGTCACAAATATACAGTATATCTTGTTGTGACTGATTTCGTTTTAGAATAACAATAACACACAATTACACATTTACCCCCCTCACTTCACACAAGGGTCATTTATTTTTTTGCACCTTAAGGAATAATTTGGGGAGAAAAGACTGAAAATGGAGGTTTCACCACCCCCTACAATGCTCAAATTAGGCACACCAGGGCTAATGTGGGATTTCTTCATCCAAGAATGCAGCTTTTAATTCTCCCTCTGGTTGTATACAGTTAAGGGAGAGCCATATAGCTATAGCGATGTGCTGGATTGGTGGCGTTGTGCTGGTGTGGTGAGGAGGGGCCTGGTGCATCCGTTGGTGCATCTGCATGAAAATGATGAGCCTGGGTGTCAGGACATGGATCATCTTTTACACACAGTAATGAATACAGATTGCACACCGGATAGAGATGCTCTGCAATCTGCTCTGCCACAAATGAAACAACTGCCGTTCTAATCAAATAGTCTTTTCATGCCAGCGGAGCAGCCCTCAACTTGGGCTAAATTCAATTCCAGATTCACAGATTTGCGGGCTGTTGTGGGGGGGTGGGGGGTGCGGTGTGGGTGGGGGGTGTTGGTCGGTTGTGCGAGGCAAGGGTGGTTATAAATGCTGTAATTAGACCATTGTTTAAAGGGATGGTTTGTGTGTGTGCGGGTGTGCGGGTGTTGTGGGCGTGCGTGTGCGCGCGTGCGTGCGTGTGTGCGTGTGTGTGTGTACGTGCTGTGTGTAGGCCTATTTGTGTCTTTATGTGCGAGTATGTTTGTGATTCAGGCTATATGAGGGGGTGGTGGGGAGGGAGGCTGGATCTGGCATGATATTGTCGTTAACCACTTGGTATTTAGATAGCATTTGGAGGAATGGGCCAAATCACGCCATGTACGCATGTGTACACACGCGCACACACACACGCACGCACGCACGCACGCACACACACACACACACACACACACACACACACACACACACACACACACACACACACACACACACACACTCAAGCTACTGTAATTACACCAACTAGCGGCCTGGGAGAACACGTTGTCTAGCATTGTGTATTTAGGGAACAGCGAGGAGCTTTGAAGGAGAAGCGGCGGCGGCGGCGTCTCTCTGATGCTGCTTTTGTTTTGTGTTTGTGTGGTTTAATAATTTAATCAAGCCAAACGTCCTCCTTCTCCCTGTAAGTGTCTGTTGTGTGGAGGCTAATTACTCTATGCAGATTGTTCTCCTGATGCAGTAGATGGGACTCTAGATCCAGTGGGGGGGCTGTGCTGATGGCTGTAATTTAACAGTGTGCTGATGGGCTAAGCTGTCTCCCGACCGCTGTTTTATTGTTCTGGGAGGGCTGCTGACGAGCTACTATTCTAAGCCCTGATTTATAATTGGTTTGCAATGCTTTGCCCCTGGCCCTGAAAACAGCTGCGCGATGCTCTGTGAGCTTGTAGATCGTCCTCTTTTTGTGTGTGTGTGTTGCGGCACATGCAACTACAATAAATATAAATCGACCCTTGATACCCCACCGTTTGATGGAGAAGACTGGTACACAGTCGTGCATCGTCTCCCTTTACTTTGCTCACCTTGGAGCGAGAGAGAGTGACATGTACAGTATAGTCCTACTAGTCAATCTGAAAAACCCTCAGTATATTGTACTCACTGTATTATTACAGTAGTAATACCATACCATGGTAGTGAATCGTAGTAATGTATTCAGTAGTACACATGCACATGTCAAATTAAAATCAATACTGGGTGGGTATAGGTTGAAAGTGTGCTAAAATATCCATGTGTTTCAGTACAACAACAAAATTAGTAACAGTACACATAGTATGTGTATTTTTTAAGTGGTACAACTGCTTCATTAAGCAGCCGTGTGTGTTTGTCCCTGGCTGACTATATGTACAGTAGATGGTGATTTGTGGTGTTACAGCACAGTGTCTACAGTAGAAGGACACCCTCGGGACCCCTCCACAGAAACTCTGCTTAGTTCACACAGGTGTGATTTTGTAGTTGCTCAATTCCAATCTCAATTCCATCTTGTATTTTTTAGCAAGAGCTAGAGTGTCTACGGATTGCATTGGTTCTATGGCTTGCATTGACACTGTCGATCCAGTCTCAAACAAGATGGTGTTTTAGTATTTTAATGAATGATCAATCCCACTCATCCACTGATCCTATAGCAATCATTATGATATCATCAACATGATTAGCATGGCATGGCATTATTGATGGTCCATTCAGCCTGGGGAGCTGTTTCTCATATACTGTGAAACCTGAGGGAATAAAATATGATTAGCTTTTTTTGAGGGGGCATTTATGGTGATTGTCTCGGATCTTTTACATGGCCGGTTTGGGTTAGGAGAATAAGTATCCACACTTTTTTATGTTGGTAGGGTTTCGCCTTCTCATGTTATTATATCCACTAAGCCTGGTATGTGGATCAGAGTTCTCAACAGGCCTGAAGTGGGCCATAAATGATAATATGTTGGTTTGGATCGTGCCTGCTCAGTTTGGACAGAATTTGAAAACTTTACACAGAAAACAGACAGAAAACAGACAGAAAAGAACTAATATTTTTATCATAATAAAATAATTAAATAGATATTATATTGTTTTCATGGACCCCTCGGCCCCACTAATCTACATTTTAGGGCAGAGCCCGGCCCTAAAATGTCGTGCCGGGTCTTGTCGGGTTTGGGTCAGGTTGGCTCTAATGTGGATATTGTCTACATTTCTTTTTCATTGATTTGTAACCTGTGTTATAATTACATTATTTCATAATGTTGGATGTGAGTCCACAGAGTTTTGTCCCAAATTGACTTTGGTAAAAGGCGAATGGTCTATGAAGCGATCCTCCCTGTTATATACAGTGGTGGTGGATTATTTTTTGGCTTCTACCACTGGTTAATGGAAGTAACATCAGGATGTTCTATGAAAGCAGCTATTCTAGAATTATCCTTTAATGCCTTGTTTGTTGAAGTCTTTAACTTCTTTTTTTCCTGGTGGTGTCCAAGTTTAGCGAATCAGGCTGCTTGCTTGTGTGAGCTGCAGTGGCGAGAAAGTTTTATAACAAGACCAACTGGATGTTTTTCACAAGGACAGCCTTTTATGATCCATTGTTGCTGCCAGAATGTTCCATTGACTAGGACTTTCATATCAATGGACACACTGGGGAGTTTGATCCCCAGTTTGGGAGCGTCTGTGATAGATGAACACAGTTTGCAAGTGTCCTTCGCTCTTCTCTTCCCCCTGGCCCATTTACATTTTCAACTTTTTCACCACGGGCCTCTTGCTTTTTTTTTTTTTTTTTTTTTAACTCTCAAATTGTGTGCGCTTGTGTGTATATGCACCGGTAATTCCAGCAAGGCCAACAAGCTGCTAGGTGGTCTGTGCTGACTGCTATTGACGTTGTCTTTTTGGTATCGTTGATGTCATGTCGCCGGGTGGCAGAGGAAGAAGCTGTCGCCCTATGCTCGCAGTTAATGTGGTTAAGTTCAGCCAAATATGGCTTGTTTTGGCCGCGTGCTGTCAGGAACACCGGGAGGTAAGCTGGCTGCTCGCTGCCGACCCTGAAAGCATGCTGTGCAGAGGAAAATATGTACAGTACAGTGTGATTTCTTACTTGCAACACAACCCCCACGCACACATGGGGCACGTACTTCCACACACGCGTGCGCGCACGTTTTACTTTCATGAGCCAACTCATTGTCCACTCTGATTGGATAATCTAACAAAATATGTTCACAAAATCCAGTGATTAACACAGTTTCACCTAACAATGACCTATAACATTGGCACTGACTTTTTGGTATCAGTTGCCAAGGAGGTGCTGTTTGGATCAATCAATCTGAGAGTGTCCATTCAGTCACTCATTCAGTCTTAGTCTTAGTACTTTACTCTAGGTTTATATATGCAATACAGATTCATAGTTTTTTAATAATAAACACATAAACACAATCTCATTTTATTTCTTACTATCAAATTACTGAAATAGTAATTTGTAAAATACCCTTATTTTATGACCTGCCGCCTGAAAAGGTATGCAATGCATACTGCAGATATGACATTCAACACTGAAGTCTGAACAAGTTATTATCTTCTACTGCAAAAATATCCATATACTTTTGATGAAGTAATTTATTTCCATTAGTCTTAGTTTATGATTTAGTTTTAGTCTTAGTCTTTTGAAAACACACGTTTTAGTCTTAGTGCCATTTAGACTTATGTTTATTATGTTATGTTTTGTTAAACTAGTCTTAGTCAACTAAATATCAAAAACCTTAGTGGACTTGGTCTTTACTTGGTCTTCGTTGACAAAAACAACACTGATATGGAGACAACCTGCCGACCATAACACCGAGACAGTTTGTTTATTTTTTGACTCCAGTACTTATGAGATGATTATAAGAGGAACTCGTTTTATTCTCCACAGAACAGTTACTTCCAGGAACCACGGAATGAGCCAGTACGTCACAATTTCGATATTCTATCAATTTCACAGAAATCACACGTTGTGCATGTTTATAATGTGCAGCATGTTGTACTGTAGCAACGGAGCACTCCTGTGAACTTGAGAAGCCAGTCTTAGCCAATCAGGATGGAGTATGGAAATTCTGAAATACCCATTTGGTCTAAAGACGCAAGGAAATGAAAACAATATGTTTTTCGCATTTTTAGAGCATATCCATTATCATATAGGCATACCTAACAATCTTTGTGTGTTTTTATAGGGTAAAAGTCCACAAAAATCCAATTACTGAAATGACTTATTTTGAACAAAAACATGCTGCATGATGATGTGACAAGTCCTACATGAATAAAAAGAAAAATATTGATGTCATTCACCTGGCTTATCCTTCTCGCTGCTTTTCCTTAAAAACAGCTGGTTTTGAATACAGAAATACATTCAGACCATGTATTACTCATTTTAAACATAATCATCATGCTAAAATATACAGTACCGGTATATCTGAAATCATTATAGGTTAGATAATAAGATGCAATATTGGCTTCCCATCTCTCTGTGACATGTAAACAAACAAACGCACACGCTACACATGCACATGTAGCGGACTACCATACCCTGAAGGGATACAGTACAGTGTTCTGTATATTTTCAGTATGTTTAGACCTATTTATCAGTACTTTCAGAAACTGTACCTTATACTCTTCATTTGGCATTTGAACCTGTGATATCGATACCTGTGATATCAGTCGTTAGAGAGGATGTCACGTGTCTCTGAGCAAGACACGGATCTAGGCGTAGCCATGGGGGGGCAATGCCCCCCTAAATGCCCAGTCTGCCCCACCAAACATGATGGCATGCAAAACAACCCAAGTCAAGATACTCCTGCTCACTCACTGCTCCTAGTAGTTATAGGATGGCTTTGGATAAATATTTATCTTGGGCCTGTTCCATAACGCACAGAAATAAAATAACAATACTAGACTTATGCAAAAAAGGTTAAAACCAGTATGAATAACGCAGATCTGTGTACAAGGGCATAATACCACAGGCGGTTCTCATTGTTTCGACCTATTTATCAGTGTTGCAGCATGGGGGAGGACACTGTTTGTCGGTCTGCTTGTGCTGGCTTTGAAACTCTGATACCTCGTCCCTGATGGCAACAGTTTGAACAGACTGTTATGGGGGTGTGTGTAGTGTGTAGGGTCTTTGATGGGTTCTTGTTTGTTTTCAAGCTTATGGCTTGAACACCCCAAATATAAAACATGGATCGCTCTTGACGCAAGTCAAACACCAAAGCATTATGCAAAAATATGCACCGAAAATTGACATTGGCAATGGCATGGGTGAGGCAGCATTGGTCAGCCATCTGCAAGACAAAATAAAACATTGCCACCTGTGATCAAAGGGTCAAAATCACAACCAAAATTCTAACTTTTAAGTTCTTAAACACATGAAATTAAAATGTGTTTTCCACACTCCTATAGAGCACATCTGTTAATTAACAATACATGCCTATTGCCTATAGCATGTTCTTCCTGTGTCCCCTAAGGTAGATACACTCACAAAAACATGCAGTAGTCCTGGTCTCGATACTGCCTCCCCCTGCCCAGCCGGGGCGCCTGATGACAGGAACTGGTTGGAATAACACGTTCCTTCCACTTGGGAAACTCCCCCCTGTGAGGAGAAAAGAACTCCTCATGCTTTGAAGGAAGCATGAGGCCAGTCTGCTGCCTCCCCAGGTTGGTGGAGGGTGTGTAGAGCCCTGGATCACATTAGGTAATTGGTAGTGGGTGAAAAAAAATGGGTTACAAAATTGTTTAGTAAAACAAACAAAAAAAAATAGATGCTTAAAGTAAGTAAAAGGTGCATCTGAAAACATTTGATTTGAGAAATAGGCAAGATAAAAGTGCTCTGCCTCTGCCACTGCCTTGCGGTGCACGGCTTACTGCTGACAAAAAGCAGTTTAGTATCCCATGGCCTGAGGGGACGGGGCGGTCGGCTGAGACTGATTGCCTGAGACACAACCAGCTTCCGTTTCACCGCAAAACTTCCAAATTCACAAAAAAAACACTGCAGCTGTACTTTAAAAAAAAAA
The DNA here is from genome assembly GCA_039105355.1 of Benthosema pterotum. Lineage (NCBI taxonomy): Eukaryota > Metazoa > Chordata > Actinopteri > Myctophiformes > Myctophidae > Benthosema > Benthosema pterotum. The sequence goes on from CM076979.1 coordinate 39,649,877, forward strand.
TCAGTTTAGAAAAAGTTTGGAACTTTGATTTGGGAAAGGACCACACAGCGACATGCACACAGACACACTGGGTGTTTGCGTGTGCATGTGAGTGTGTGGAGGTGGTCTCTGTGATAGGTGTCCGCCTCTGCAGGATTCTATCTCCCACCAGCACCTGGCTAGGTGGCTTCTGGACTCGGCACCAACCATAAATCAGGACTGTACGCTCAACAGTGAATGTGTGTGTTTGTGTATGTGTGTGGTGGTGGGTGTTTCTTTTTTTTCCTATATCCAGAAGCAGAATGTCACTGAAACAAAGCAGCAGCCGTTTTCCTTGCTTATAACAGGCTCGTCTGTGTGCGCGCGTGTGCGCACACGTGTGTGTGTGTGTGTGTGCGCAGGGTCAGAGCCCTCGGGAGATGCGACTTCCCGGTCTGTGATGCCTGGGTCTCGTCAGTTATGAATGTTTCATGTCTTACCCATTGGCTATCTGTTATCAATGCTTGTGCACACCCGTACACATGCACACAACAATGTGGAACAGTCTGTTTTCTGAGTAGGCTACTAGCCTTTGTCTTACTCTGAAACAAACTTCCTTGTTGACAGTGGGTATCAGGCTGATATGTGCTGCAGTGATGGAAATAGGTTTTCAATCGAATGAGTCCCGGGATGTAGGGAGGGTCTTTTAGATGAGTCCCAGGGACATGTAATGAGTCCCAATTCAGCAATGTTAGCAGTCATATTTTGTCTTTTTTTTTACATATTGCAGCATTTGGATCAGCAGTGGATCTACAGTACATTACTGGTGCTGTATGTTCATTGTTAGACTACAACAGCTTTTAGTGGGTATTTCGATACTACACAATATGAACATGTCTATCAACAATGAGTAGGAGAGACCACGAAACCTGTTACGACCCTGGTCTAGGTCGTAACAGGTGGCCAAATGGTCGCAACGGGTGGGGACACCATTATAAATTAGTTGCGACTGGTGAAAACGGTCGACCGTTTTACTACCGGTTCCGAATGTTGGCCCTAAACCTAACCCTAACCCCTAACATAAACATAACCTCATTAAAACCTATGCATAAACCTAACCTTAACCCCTGACCACTGGCCCAACTGTGACATAAATTATTCGCAACTGTTTGGCCCCCCTTTGCTGCCGTTGCTGGCGCGACATATGCCGCAGTCCCAAATTGATTTTTCCCCGCCTGAGAGCAGTGCGCAAATACTGTATAGAACCTATAACAAAAACTGTGTTTGATTCAGCAACTGAAAACTGAGGGATTGGAGAGGATTTTCAAACTTTTGTGCCCAAGGTATACAAGAAAATACACCAATAAATAAATAAATACAGTACATCGTTTTTATGAACATTTGCCACATTAAACACATGCATAAAAATGTCACAAAACACCCTACACTAAACATCCATGATATGAGCACACACAGTGGCCATGTAAAACATTTGATGCTAAAACATACTTTGCTAAGACTTTGGTCCTCTCTTAAAAACATCAACAGACTGTGGTGCTCTCAGGTGGTGAGGGAGGGCAGAAGGCCCAGTCATACATGGGAGTACAGCTGTGTGGGGTGAGGGGTGCCATGATTTTTTTCTACCCTAAAACATGATCATCAGGTATTATTGTTATATGAAGAGTAAGTGTACAGTGTTTACAGGGTGGAGATCCAGCTGACTAAAGCCACACCCACAGCTTTAGTTGCATGATAAAGGGGGAGGAGTTAGGGGAGGGGCTGAACACGTGATGTCACTATATTGCAGTTTTTTTTCATTGGCACGTTTGACTGGAAAGGTTTAGCCCCCAGGAAGAAGCCCTAAATACAAAGGGAAGACATCATTGCACATAAAAAACACACCAAAGGGTCTATTTACATACTGTCACCTCTTAAACATGTACAAAATTGGAAAAAATACAAAAATCACAGCACCTCCTCTTTAAAAGTAGAGATCTCCAACCAGAGACGTGAACAGGATGCACTACCAATAGTTTTTGCTACATTCTTGTTCATTCTTGGAGCAATAGTTAGCTAAAGAAGACCACATTCTATTTGTCCTAAAATCTTGTATGACATTGATGTCTTGTATTTAGAGTTTTTTCCTAGAGGCTGAAACCTTGATCCAGTCAAACTTGCCAATGAAAAAAACAAACAAACAAACAAACAAACTGTGATATAGTGACATCACAATCAACCTCTCCCCTAACCCCTCCCCCTTTATCCAATCTTTAAGTGGTCCTTGAAATGAAAGTGGTTTGACAAACCGCTGTTCTGGATGGCTTAACAACTGTGGCAAAGTAAACTTCTTTGGAATTTTCTGTAAAACATGATCCAGATTGGGGGATCACAGCATGATAGAGACACCTTACCGCTTTGTTCATCCTGTGTGTGATATCTCTGGCATGGCAGCAGCTCTGCTAGAGTGTTTGCAGAGAGTAAACAGATGTTGTTTGTCTTCCTGATGTTGAGATTTATCTTCTCTAGGGATGTAACGGACCTGTGCTTTTTCCTCTTAACTCGCTACAGGAAATCAGGAGTGGAAATAGCATGGCCGTATGAACAATTTCTCAACAAGACAATATGATATATTTATAATAAATACATACTAAATGAATACTAATATGTATGTATACATAGTACAAGTATGTATACATAGTATATATCATATAGCATGGACCTGTAAGTGAAGTAAGATAAAGTATAAAAGGCACTGCGTTGTAGAGGTCATAATATGACCTTGTTTCAGTAAATAGTGTTTAACTTTCTACCCACACTTTGATTCTGAACCGCTCTCTCCCTCTCCCTCTGTCTCTCTCTCTCTCTCTCTCCGTCTCCCTCTTTCTCTCTCTCTGTGTCTGTCTGTCTCTCGCCACCCCCCCACCCCACTCTCTCTCTCTATCTAATCAGTTCTGTATTTAATTCCTTAATGACACCAAAAGACAGGGCACGGAATTTCATCTAATCACAGATTCAATTTGAGAACTATAGATGGAAATTCAAATTGCACATGAATTATTTCCTAATTGTCCCTGTGATTAATTGACAGAACCCCGTAGATTTAATATAAGATAAATAGTGCATTAATTAAATGGCATAATATTGGTCATTATGCCCTAATTGCTAAATGGGACCAGATATTAATAGACTGATATGAATGGAAATATTGACTAAGGTAAAACCCACATAATAGTGTCTGTGTATGTATGTGTGTATATACAGCTATACAGTATATATATATATGTAACGCCCGGGATTCGAACCCGGGTCTCCCGCGTGAAAGTCCAACATCTTAACCACTAGACCAAGAGGACATCCCTTTGGTCCGGGGGCAGATATTGGTTTTTCGAGGCCATCACGGCAGAGGCTGTAGCCACCTGCTACACTCACCTCCCTTTTGACCTGCTTCCACGGGGAAACCCGATCCGGGTCACGGCACCAATGTAACGCCCGGGATTCGAACCCGGGTCTCCCGCGTGAAAGTCCAACATCTTAACCACTAGACCAAGAGGACATCCCTTTGGTCCGGGGGCAGATATTGGTTTTTCCAGGCCATCACGGCAGAGGCTGTAGCCACTTGCTACATATATATATATATATATATATATATATATATATATATATATATATATATATATATATATATATATATATATATATATATATATATATATATATATATATATATATATATATATATATACATATACATACAGGTGCTGGTCAACGAATTAGAATAATTTGAACAGTGCAATCGTTAAATTCTTTGAATGCATTTCTTGTGCAGAAAACAAATCGGGTGTTCACCGCACCTGTCCTACTGGTTAGAGTAATCACAGAACTCGTAACCTGTAAAAAATTTGCTCAGCTGAGCTTTCCAAAAGGCCCATTTAGGCCATTTAACTGTGACACTGTTGTTTCATTGAATTAGAATAATGGAGAAACCGTTTCATTGAATTAGAATATTTTTTATTATAATTAGAATCATCACTTTCTCAGTATTTTGTGGCTGCCCCCTTGGCTTGTATGACTGCCTGAAGTCTCCGTGCAGGGGTTGACACTAAGGTCTACGAGGTACTTGCCCATCGGACAAGTGCAATCAGGTTCTACTTGCCCTCAGGTCATGGTCACTTGCCCCCCCAAAAATATATTGTAAATTTTGCTTTTAAGTTTACTTCCTACTTGGGTGCTTTCAACAGGTGGTCCAGGGACCACCAGTGGTCCCGGAGAGGGTTCCAGGTGGTCCCTAGCTAAGTTGGTTAACCAGATGTAACTTGTCTTGAGAGCGTAAAAATGAAACCAAATGGACCCTTGCGGGTCCATTTGGTTTCATTTTTACGCTCTCAAGAGTTAAAAATTCATCATCTTAATTAGCCCATAGTGGTCACAGACCCAGTGGTCCCTGACCCCAGCAAAATGATAGTTTGGAACCAAATGAACCTGGGAGAGAGATAGGTAGATAGCTAGAAAGCAGGGAAAGACACAGAGGCAGAGTGCAATGACCGCCTTCAAGACAAATTTATCTTGTGTAGTGTTATAGTGCACGAAGTTGCACACTTGCCTGATCGGGCAACCAGGTAGCAGTCTTCACTTGCCCCACCATTTTTTTTTACTTGCCCCGGGCAAGCGGGCAAGTGTTACTGTCAAGCCCTGTCCGTGGCATCGATTTGAAGAACGAGCTATCTCTACCTATCTCTCTCGCAGGTCCACTTGGTTCCAAACTATCATTTTGCTGCGGTCAGGGACCACTGGGTCTGTGACCACTATGGGCTGATTAAGATGATGAATTTTAACTCTTGAGAGTGTAAAAATGAAACCAAATTGATCCGCAAGGGTCCATTTGGCTGAGGGCAAGTAGAACCTGATTTGCACTTGCCCGATGGGCAAGTACCTCGGAGACCTTAGTGTCAACCCCTGCACGGAGACTTCAGGCAGTCATACAAGCCAAGGGGACAGCCACAAAATACTGAGTAAGTGATGATTCTAATTATAATAAAAAAATATTCTAATTCAATGAAACGGTTTCTCCATTATTCTAATTCAATGAAACAACAGTGTCACAGTTAAATGGCCTAAATGGGCCTTTTGGAAAGCTCAGCTGAGCAAATTTTTTACAGGTAACGAGTTCTGTGATTACTCTAACCAGTAGGACAGGTGCGGTGAACACCTGATTTGTTTTCTGCACAAGAAATGCATTCAAAGAATTTAACGATTGCACTGTTCAAATTATTCTAATTCGTTGACCAGCACCTGTATATATATATACTGTTGTATGATTTGGACTGACGAGAGGATTGTTATTTCTGAATTTGTTTGTTTTGCAAGGGGGATGCCTGTGCACAGTAGGTGGTTGGGGGATCGGTATGTAAATGGCATGAAAGAGAGCGTCCCTTCTGCTCTAATCGTCCCATCATTGTTGAGAACCCTGACAGCCTATGCGAGTCATCAAATCCCTGTGTCCCCGAGGGAACAAAACTACTACTATTGGTGCTACCGGAGCACACATCGTTCCGCTTGGAGTGGAAGTTTGGAGCATAATAATGAGCGGGTGGAATATGGCGACAGCTGAATTAATGCAGTCTCCCACCACACATGGTAGGCAGAAAAGCCTTTCATGTGACAAATCTAGTAATTAAGGTGATTTTACCACTCCTTTCCCCCTTCATGATACCTATACATGCGGTACACACGCAGACACACGTGAGTGTGTGCGTCTCTCTGAACACACTAGATGTGAGGGGGAACAAAGCACTTTCATGTGCAACTATGGGTGTGATGAGATGCAGACTTTAATTACATTCCCATTCAATTGACATCACCTCCCATCAACGCACGTTTCTGGGTGAATGGCAGTGGGCTATACACTGTGGGCTATACACTGGGTAGGGGCTAGTTTGTTTTTGCATTAACACCATAATAGTTTCTCATTTCGGAAAACACCGGGTGTTAAATTAGTACCACAACAAACCAAAAAATGTCTATTCAGTTTCTTTTAAAAGAGCAAATGCAATTGATTGAAGCATGGAAAAACGATTGAATTCCTGGCTGAGTTTGGCTGATGTGAGATCCACATTAGAGCCACCACATGGATGGATGTATGCCCATCAACTACCAGTCAAAAGATTGACTGGCACAGGCCAGGCTGCAAAAATCAGACTTTCATGGTGGCGTAGCAAGCAAACGCGAAATTCATGATTTAAGGCAATTTGTTCAAAATTTACATTTTCTAAACTCCAGAGAAATACAGTCCTCACCGGTTTGTCCAGTGTCAGAGCTCCCCCCAAAATTGGCCCCTGTTTCAGTTCCCCACTGAGCCCACTTTGGCATATGGAAGTAATGGCACAAGTAGGCCGTGGTGCTGTATGGGGACATTCCAGTGTAAACCTGTTTTACCCACTCAAACCAGAGGAAGGTCCCAGACAAGTTAGATTTTGGGTATGCAGTATGACAGTGATCCGAGTTGCTGATGTGGAGACATCCAGGTCGACTGCTGAGACGGCCAGCTGGCATTATCTCATGACTTGGTCTAGACTGCCAGATGCCACCAGGTAGAGCACTGATTTGGACAAAAAACTGTAATTACTGGTCAACTGATTGAATCCATTGAGAGTAAGTTCAGGTACTATCTACAGTATGTTGTAACCACCAGCAACCAAGAGTTACTAGATTTGTGCACTAAAGACTATAGGAAATACTTGGATCCAAAGGTATTCATTGATTGCCTGAGTCCCATGGTGGGATTTGTTTTGGTGAATGATGTAGTTTTGCTCATTTGGTGAGGGTCACTGGCGCCTACTGTCCTCACTGCCGCCTGCACTTGATGTCAGCCATTGAAAAACTTTGGTTTGGTAGAAAAGTGACATTGAGGGGCAGAATCTGGAGATACAGACCTTTGAAAGCAGACCATGGAATGGCCGTGGCCATGCTATAGATTTGCTATAGATTTGCTCGGCTCAAAAGATGGATTAAACAATGTAAGCAATGCATCACATGTTCAACAGCGAGATCTGTGCTAACAATTTACATCGGATCGTAGAGCTAGGCTTAGAATATGAAAATATTCAGACATGAATAGGTTTCTTCATTACCCTACCTTTTAACAATAGGTGATGAAAACTGGGCAATGTTTGCGACACTTGAATTTCATTGGCTATAGCCTAAATCGCCCAAGTATCAGCCGAAAACCTCAATTATATTTATCTTTTCGTCCAACACTGCCCCGTCCACTTTTTGACCATCTCCCGTTTGCCTGCTATCACTATCACTATCACTCGGCGGCTTGCATACTGTATACACATATAGTGTATATACTTTAGCTTTAGTTAAAAATAAGTAAAAATGGCATTCATGAAATTGCCATCTGAAATGTCTTTCCAAGTAGAGTGATACCAATTAAGAGCCACCGTGTGTGTCAGGGGCGGATGTAACATTTTGGGGGGGGGGGGGGGGGGGGCAAGAGAACATGTTGGAGGGGCAAGAGAAAATGGTATGGGGGCGGCTTCATCGCGCGATGAAGCCGCACCCATACCATTTTCGGTTACAGGACTTTTATTAGTCTAGTAAAACATCAATAATAACATCAGTTGTTGTTGAAGTTGCAACAGACACGCAGCATGCATAAAGCTAAAGGTCTGACTGAGAGTTTTCTCTTTTCAATGATTTCAATGATGCAGTAGTAGTGTTTCAAATCATTTTAAATATAGGCACTTTAGTTTGAAATATCTTGGGTTGTTTTGCATGCCATCGTGTTTGGTGGGGCAGGCTGGGTATTTAGGGGGGCATTGCCCCCCATGCCCATGCCTAGATCCGCCCCTGGTGTGTGCGTGTGGCCACTGGCTGTGAATGTGTGTCAGGTCTCAGTCTAGCTGCTGTTGTTGGTGCAGAGTAGAGGCCCGGCTGTCCGTCATCAACCCAGCTGCATTAACCTGGGCCTGCGTGCCCGCAGGGCCCACCGCTTCCATTTCTCTCTAACAAATACAGGTCCTGGCCTTAGGGCAGCAGGGCAGCCGGCATAGTTAATGACTTATTTACTGTTTAATGGCTGTATACCGCCGCCGCAACAACAACAATTAATGGGGAAAAAGCCACATTCATGAGCAGCGGGGGAGCCAGGTGGTGGAGGTTGTTTTCCCCTTCTAACTTTATCTGGGTTTTGCCTCCTGCTCCACTCTGATAACTCCTGCTCACCTTTCTGCAGACGGACGGACAGACAGGCCGCCAGCCAGGACCCTGGAAGAATTATAATACAACCACTCAAATGTTCCATTAATTCTATTCTATTCTATTCTATTCTATTCTATTCTATTCTATTCTATTCTATTCTATTCTATTCTATTCTATTCTATTCTATTCTATTCTATTCTGTGAGATGGTGGTATCATATTTCATGCTATATGCTGTCCTCCTTTTTTATTTCAGCAGTTCAGTTTTTTGAAAAGAAACCAAGCGTTCAGCGTGTGTCCTTGTTTCAATAAAAGTTATTGATCTGGCTCACCGTGACTCTCTGTACACCCCGTGTTTTACAACGGCAGCCCATATAAAACCCAAAAGCACACACACACACACACACACACACACACACACACACACACACACACACACACACACACACACACACACACACACACACCGAAAGACATGAAAACGCGAGGACACACCACCAGCAGCCTTCCCTTTTTCTGGGTGTCTTTTGTTTGTTGCTGTTGTTTCCTTCCTCTCTTTTACTCTCTCTCTCTCTCTCTCTCTCTCTCTCTCTCTCTCTCTCTCCCCCAATCTCTCTCTCTCTCTCCCTCTCTCTTTAGCCTTGTGAATACCATCGCTCAAGCAGTGAGCTGTTGCAGGCACTTTGTTGCTGACCATGGTGCTGAAAGCCTCCTGCCTTCCAATTGCCAGAGTGTTCATTTCATGGTTCATATACCCCGTTCTCCATTTGTCAGAGCGCCGTTAGCCCCCGTGCTTATTTCTTTAACCCCTTCCCTCACAAATGATAACAAATCAAATGCACATTTGTCTCACCTCAGAGACGTAGCTCTCCTGCCCATCGTCAGGACTTTCAATTAAGGCAGCGGCACGTGCTTTACAGGTCGGCTGTTTTGACACGTTGTGTTTTTGTGTTTTATTGCTTTTGTCCTTTCCCTGTGTGTGCAGAGTGCACTGCGATGGTGCATGTGTTTTGTACAGTGGCGGTACCATATGTGGGGGGCTCAGACAAGGCACTCATACATTTTGTTTTAGCACTATTTTGACTATTTAATGTTTCCCTCCCTTACTGTATTTGTGAAAGTTTGTAACATCTCACTTTTTTCTGTTAACTATCAGGCCCGGATGTAACATTTGAGAGTGTAAACATGTTACCAACTTTCCATCATTTAGCCTGGGGACCACCTGGAGCCCTCTCAAGGACCACTGGTTGAAAACCACTGTCCTAGAGTATGAGTATTCCTGGATTTTCCTGCCGACAATCCTTCTATACTGTGCTAGCGCAGCTATTATCATTTTAAGCACTGCCTGACATTAACCAATGTAATAACTGAATATAAATAAAAACAACAAAAGCCTGATCCTTATCTAACGATGCAAGCCTAATCTAGGGGAACAGATGCATCCAAAATTGGTCTTCTGTCCCCCAAGTCAATGCATGCCCACTCAATCTTTTAACAAAACATGAACCTAAATGACAACTTGCACAACAAACAACTAAAACATAATGCATGCATGACTAGACTACAGATATATTTGAATGTCTTTATGTAGTCCTCCCCAACCAATAACTGGAAGCATGCGGGATTGCAGGACTGACACGCCATTCAAAACTCTATGTGGCTTGTGCAAGGACGCACTGTGATTGGCCGGCGACAGCTTTCGAGTGGCAGTCACACAGGCATGCACATGTGCACGCCCATGTGCGTACAAACTAAAAAAACTATACACATACATAAGTCAAACACTCATACGCAGGTACATATCATACACATTTTGTCCAAAAGCATGTACGCACACATTAGCATGCACGCTTGCATATCCATTCACTCCCACAGAGTCATGTTGTTGCTTTAAAAGCATTAATAGATGAGTTGACATTAAAAGGCAGCACTGTGTTTTTGACCTTCCTGCAGTAGTTATCCTCCCATAGCTAGTTAGCTTCCTCTCATCCTTCTGGTCTTTTCCTCCTGTGTCCTTCATTTAGAGGGCCGCCTGTTTTAGCTCCAGATTGTCCTTCGTGCCAAGCCGGATTTGCGAGCAGTTGCTATGCCAAACGCTAAGTAAATGTGTTTTTCAATCTATCAGCTCCCCAACCGTCCCACTCTTGTCCTTCCACTCCCGCCCCTCACCACTTCCTCAAATCCCCTTGGGTTTCCCCAGACTCCTCTCCTCTCCTCTCCTCTCCTCTCCTCTCCTCTCCTCTCCTCTCCTCTCCTCTCCTCTCCTCTCCTCTCCTCTCCTCTCCTCTCCTCTCCTCTCCTCTCCTCTCCTCTCCTCTCCTCTCCTCCTTAGGATTCTGAATAGCTTTTGTTGCGATTCTTAAATATGCTGCGATTCGATTTGATATATCGATATATCACATTTTTTCACACAATGACAAACACATGATGTGATCAACTTCTGTTCTGTTTCACCATCTTAATGATTTCCTTCAGACTTCCATTTTAGGAAACAGACGGGGGAACCTTTTAATCATGTCCACACAACATACCGTATAATGTTGAAAATGGGTGGAATTCCCTTTCCAAACAATAGTTCAATAAACAAGAACATCTTGAAGCAATTTTAAACATGTCGTCAATCAATCTTTCTGACATGAACAAATTAATGAATAGGCCTACATAAATATTAAAAAATAGATTTTGAACCTGGCGATTCGATTCGTTGATATCATGGCATGAAGAATTTCGATATATTGGCATATTGATTATTTCTTTTGCCCACCCCTACTAAACTCCTCTCCTCTCCTCTCCTCTCCTCTCCTCTCCTCTCCTCTCCTCTCCTCTCCTCTCCTCTCCTCTCCTCTCCTCTCCTCTCTCTCTCCTCTCCTCTCCTCTCCTCTCCTCTCCTCTCCTCTCCTCTCCTCTCCTCTCCTCTCCTGTGGTCCCTGCCATCATAGCTTCCAGGCCTCGATAAATAACCCTGCACACCTCTCTGGCCCTCAGCTCCACTGCCTGCCCGTTGGAGCACGTTTGTTAAAACATCACCTGCTGTATAGTGGGTGGATTGATGCAGTTGCAATGTGCCCTGGGGAATGTAGTCTTTTTCAGAGTTGAATTGCCATGATACAAAACCCGCTAGAAGGCTCTGTATTATATTGGGGGAGAGGGAGGGAAAAAAAGAAGAAATATGTGTTTCCATGTGTTTCGGTTGTTCTTATAAAATTGTCATTCTCTGCGGAAAAAGCAACTGCATTATTTCTCTTGTCCCTGGCAGGGGGAGGTGATTGGAGAGAAAATAAGCACTCAGCAAGATAATACGGTATTTGTTAAAATGCCATTAAAAGAAATGGGACATTTCTGCTGCACCTCCAAAAAACACTTATTGTGCATATGAATGGAGATGGAGCGAGGCACCAGTTCTAAATACACACAGAAGGTTCCCACATTACCGTGGAGATGACTGTGGAGAGCTAGTTGGGCTGTGAAAAAGGGAACGTCATTAAAATATGAAAAACTGTTTAGTCTCTTCGGTTCTACTCGGTTGCTCCAGAAACAGGCCCCCGGTCGGATGAGACATCCCCATGATCACCAGGTAAGAGGAAGAATCTAAAGTTCCACTCTGAAATCCGCCATTATCCAGATGGCACCATTAGCGATTAAGCCAGAACATTTCTCCCCTCTTATAATTGACTCCATAGGCTATTAGGCAGGTTGGCACCAGTCTAGGTCCGCGGGTCCGCTCCAGATGTTCGTGCGTGTGTGTTTGTGCGTGTGTGTGTACTGCATACGTGCATGTTTAGACGGAAGTGTAGAGGAAGCAGTGTGTCCGATGTTGCGGGTCATGTGACGGGTGCAGGGCTGCCTACACATGGACAGAGGGGCTGTGTGGGTGCTGGAAGGAAGTCACATTCAATTATATCAATGTCTCTATTAGTATGTCTGTCCTCAGTCTCTCTCTCTCCCTATATAGCCTCGGGGAGGGAGGGGGGGTGAGATATTAAAGTGCTCTGTTTCCTGCTGCAGATTGTTGTCGCTGTGTTCGAGCTTATCCGCAGATTAATTATGTCTTTACATCCGGTCATTGTCTTTTATCTAGTGTGTGTGTAAGCAAAGCCAAACACATTTCTCCACTGGGAAAGCTGCAGCAGAAACCTGAAAGCAATTACATAAAACTGTATTTGTTTGAATCTCTCAACTTTTGCCGGGATTAGCATTGCATAATGTTGCCTCGGAATGCTTTTATTCAGTTCCTATTGTGTGGGTCGAAAAAGCAAAACGTCCTTGGCCAAGGGCGTACTAAACAAGCCGACTGTATAGCACCCCACTGAGAACACACTCAATATGTTGATCTTTCATATGCACAGCTGTACATTAATATAGCAGCATCATTAGTGGCTCCCTCAACATCCATGTCCATATCACAACCTGCCCAAGCACCTTCTGGAGCCACAGTTGTTCCACACACTGTCTAAGACCCAGAGAGCAGAGAGCAGCCTGTTCCCAGAACTTACACCGTAGCATGGATGAAACGGCTCTTTTTTTCTCCCCCCCCCCCCCCCCCCCTCTCTGTGTTCGTATTACATTACTGAATGGACTTTCAGTAATCCTTTTATAGCTTAAAAAAGAGCTAAAATGCCATTAATTATTCATTTCCCCCTGGCTGGTGGGAAAGAGGAGAGGCGTTCTATGGTTTCCACTGGCTATTAGTAAACAAATCAATGCAGCAGGCTGAGTTCCCTGTCAGTATATAGCCATCTGCCCTTTACCGTGACTTTCACAACCAGACCAGCAACGTCTATATGATACATGATACGGTCTCTTGACGGTATACTGTATACTAAAAGAAAAAAAAAAGAGGAGAAAATATTATGTAGAGACAAAGAGGACAATAGTTTGTTTTGTGGTTTTGGTTAAGCCGTATAATAAAGTTGTCAGGGCATGCACTATTCTTTAGTGCGTGCACTGCTCCACGAGGAGTCCATGACACTTATTTATTCATGACATCAACGTAACTTATGAGAACCGTTGTAGTTACATTACAACCCCGGCTGGGTCGGTTTGGCACATTATGCCATTGTGTACCGACACTCCTAAATTCATGAAGACCCACCCAACGATGGGTATTTCATGTAATCAAATGGCACAGTTTGAGGCCCCTAATCCAATTTCTCCGCCGAGATACATTGTAATTCAGTATCGCCGTAATTATGAACTGAGTTCTGAAGCGTCTGTAAGGGAATTGAATTAGCCGGGAGAAGAAGAGTAATATGATTTGGAACAGGGAAAAATCAATACGGGGCCTGCTCATCATCTAAACGTTGATCTGAATCCTGCCTGAATACGGATCTTTGGGGGATTCAGTTTAATTCAATCTGGTAGAGCTAACACGCTCCCTGTCCCCTCCACGCGGCTGACAACATCTCTGTCTTGATTTGGGTTGCCAGGCAGGAGCCCTGCTGAGGGAGGCACTCCTGTGTGAAACTAACTGAGGCTTGATTAGATCCAAAAGCCTATATGGGCCAGACATAGAAGATTAGCAGTGGCACAGAAGGCCCTGATACGCTGCAGCTTTCCACTCATTCATCAAAAAACATTAGCCCGCACGTGAAAGACACAAGCAAAGCTAACTGTCCAGGCACGCAATATTTAGTTATCGCTAAATGTTCAACACCTGACTTGACATGCTACGATGCTGCAAGGGTCACATGAAAGCATTAAACGTAGCAGATCCACAAGCCAAAAAGCTAGCACGAAGCGACATGTTTTTCTGCCTGTATATCTTTTGCTGTTTTTCTTTTTTTTCTTTTTTTTTTACATTGATCGTGGAAAGTATACAGTTTTGGACATATGAGGTTTCCGGTCAACATTGACGTTTGGGTGTTTCTGCTGCAGCAACCACAGCAGTTCCACCTGATGGATGAGACCACTAAAGCTATAGGGCTGAGGATGGCGTTGTGCATGGAGACACCGACTCCATGAGTCAGTGACTGACTGACTGACTGACTGGACACTAACTGCAGACTCATAAGGCCTTTATCTCTGCATCTTATCTCCTCGCCTTTTGTTTTATTAAAAGAAGAAAGAAAAAAAGAAACTTCCACAGACATTTGGTAGGTGTGTGTGTGTGTGTGTGTGTGTGTGTGTGTGTGTGTGTGTGTGTGTGTGTGTGTGTGTGTGTGTGTGTGTGTGTGTGTGTGTGTGTGTGTGTGTGTGTGTGTGTGTGTGTGTGTGTGTGTGTGTGTGTGTGTGTGTGTGTGTGTGTGTGTGTGTCTCTCTCTGTCTGTGCACACGTTCATGTGCGTGTGTGGATGGGTGGCAGACCAGAGGTGTGGGGTGGCACAACTCTTTTTAAAATGGCATACATTGCACCATACTACTACATGACACCCATACTACTGCTACTCTTTCCTGCTGTTTTAGTACTACACTAAATACTGTGACTATTGCTGCCTGTGTCTGTACCCTTTTCTGCCCATATGGAGTTTTTCAGGCACGTCCAAAATTAGGAGTTTTACTTCAGAACGAAATGTTTTTTCTTATTATTGTCATAGTACTTTGGGATCTCAGAAAAATGCATTTCTTGATTCCTCCTCTCCTAATATGACGCATGCTTATGTCAGCATCTTATTGGTTGAAATAGGCTGGTACAGTCACTGTACTGCCCTCACTGATTTCAACTAATAATACAGTATGATATCCACCCGTCAATCAATCTTCCACACAAATATTAATTATGCTCTAGACACCAGAGGGCAGTCCGTATGCAATTACATACTTGTTGTTGGGCTTTGTTTTTGATTTGCCGTATTCAACATAGCAGATGCATTACAAGCAATCTCCTTATTACAACAAAACTGGTACACTTCTATTTTGCTGACAACCATTGAGGCAATCATCGTTGTAGGCAATTCAGTACATGATCAGCACTGCCTAGCTTGTATTTACTTACATTCAAATAACTTTCCTAGCCATTCCCAAGCTAGTCGAGCTCGACACCCCGCCCCATCATTGTGATTGGCTGAGGCATGCAGAGCTCTCTGCTCAATATATACCACCTCCCTATCACTTTACAATTCAGGCAGTTAGACCTTTTTAATCCACAGTGTTTACAGTAAGCAATAACAAGGCAATTTGTCAAATGCATAGAAAACATTTCAGCCATCTATGATCATATATTGCTTGTATTTCCACCTTTCCATTTGGAAATTTCACTTCCACTATAAGCCGGATAATTTGTTGTATGCCATGTTGCTCATAGAAAATTATGATCTACAGTACTGTACAAGCAAACTATTGTTACATCACTAAATTAAGCATACTATTTTCCATGAATTTATATTTATTTCTCTTCTCTTTAATCCTGTCTAACTGTGTTCTTCAACGTTAACCTGCAGAGCTGTACCAGTTCACCGTTCATCGCTCCCTCCTTTGTCTGAGGGGAAATAGTCTACGTATTGTGTTATTCTATTGACCGTTTGACATTCCAATACGCTCTACAGTGCTCTCCATGGAGCCTGATAAGAACTTGATAGCTTGCTGGAGGTGCACTCCTATTATAGGAGCGGATGCTTTCTTGCCATTATTTTATCTTATAGATAAGATTAAAAAAAGACTGGCTTGCGCTGCACACAGGTAATCAGAGCGGAGGGGAGAGAGAGCACCTTTAATTCCAAGCTTGAGCCCAATGTCAAGAAAATCAATGT
>CM076979.1:39668220-39720720 GCA_039105355.1 Benthosema pterotum
TCTGTTCACTTTTCGGAGATCCTATATCTCCGCCAGTCTTGGTTGCCTAGCTAGACCATAGCTCCACTGCAGCTATGTGTTTGTCTGTGCTGAAGCTATGCGAAATTCAACTTTATTTTTGTAGTTCAAATCCGACCAGTCCCTATTCTTTATTGGAAATCTCAAGATCGGTTTACCTACTCACCAAAACAAACACGTCTTGTGGGATTAGAAAGCCTTCTTACCTTAGTGGAAACACTCTGAGCCCCCAACATACAGATAAAATACACTTTTTGGCCAGAAAGGGATTGTTTTTACCGTTAAAAACAACAAGTATTTGCACCTCCATAGAGAATATTTTTCCTCTGGTGAAAAACAATCACTTACTCTATCAAAAAAAATAAAAAAATTATATTTGTGGTGGGGGGCTCAGAGTGGTTCGACTAAGGAAAGTAGGCTTTTAAATCACAAAATCTGAGAGAAATCATTGTTTTACTTACCCATAGTGCTACTGCAAGGCAGAATCATAGAATCACAGCTAGGGGTTTAACATTTGTTAGACATATGATGCTACTCTTTTAATTTCTGATGCCCCTCAAGGGTAGAATTGATCTTGCTTTTGGTGTGAATGTTTTTTTGTTTGCTTTCATAATGACATGCGTAATACGAACCAGCCAAACCATTACGGAACATCAAAACCCTGATTGATCAAGCTCATTGTCAAATGAGTTTTGAGATAATACAGTAATTTGTATGTAATTGACGCTGAAATAAATCACTTTTCTCCAGGAAACATTGGTATTTCGTAGCATTCCCAGCAGTCTAAATTAAATGGCTTTTGTTTCTCCATTGTTTAGAGACCCCTTAATGTGTAATTAAAATATGGGGTTGATCAGACCCCAGACGGCAAGGATAATTATTATTATTGTATAATTTGGCCTGTGAACTTGTGAAGAGAGTACAGTATCAGCTAAAAAAAAAAACATTATTATTTTCTTCTCTACAGCATGGATGACAGTGGTACGTGTACCCTGCAAAGGGAGAACATTTTTTCTCAGGTCAAACTGAGGGAACAGCAGAGAAAAAGAAGGGAACCTTTGAAAGGGATGAGATGGTGATTTCTGTGGAAACAGAAAGGCTTTGCACACTGAGCTGAGCTCAGGGAGAGATTTGCGAGATTTGGAGGCTCTGAGTCAGTATGGTGTTGTTAAGGTGCTCAGCAGGAAGGTGTGTTGGACTGGGAGGGCTTGGCAATACATTGTAATTACTGTATTTCAAAATACTGTATATATACATAGTGATTTTCAACCTTTTTGCTACCAGAGCCCACAATTAATTCAGCATTTGAGCCATGGACCACCACTTGATGACATCTTTAGCCCCACAGGAACCAAAACTAAAGATTTATTTTGCTTTTGTCCACAATACCAGGCTGGATTTGGGGAAACAAAACAAGCAAACATTCAGACCAAAGTGACCATGACTTGGGCTAATTCTGATGATGAATATTTTAACTTTTGAACATGAAATTCTTAACATGAAACTCTTTAACATGAAACCAAATGGACCCGCAAGGGTCCATTTGGTTTCATGTTAAAGGGTTTCGTGTTTAAGAGTTACAGAGTTTCATGTTAAAGAGTTTCATGTTTACACTCTCAGAGTTACATGTGGTCAACCAACTTCCATCATTTAGCCTGGGGACCACCTGGAACCCTCTCAAGGACCACTGGTGGTCCCCGGACCACTTGTTGAAAACCCCTGCAGTATATGATATGAGACTGGGTAATATTTTTGGAATTAGATATTGCAATATCGTGATATGCAATCACGATATTGTTATCTTTCCTAGCTTAATCAGTTCACAAAAAAAATAAAAATAAATAAACACTAACAGATGCCTGCCTGTATGTGGCGTGTATACAGTACAGTATGTGTGTGTTATGCACACTTTGGTGTACAGTATGTCTGTGTATATTCAAGTGTGCGTTTTGTATGGCACAGATGGAAATACTTCTTGGGGATTACCGTGTAGCCGGGAGAAGAGAGAATGTGGTAATTGCATTTTAATTACAGTGTTGATGGTGTTGTGCACTGCCAGATGGAAGCTTCTTTACAGATGTATGCGCAAAATAAATCAGGCCCTGCGCAAGATAAATCAAGCCTTTGGTAATGGTAACTATAGTTACCATTCATGTTGCGTCCCTGACCTGGTCTGAAAGCAGAGGTGATGGTGATTAGCTTAGTGTTGGTTGATCTCCAACCTTGGCACTTCACACAGAGCTCTTTGCATGCACTCTCTGCTGATGCATTGCGTACCCGCGCTCATTAGCCACTTAAACCCAGCACTTTATTGACTAGAGACCCTCAGGGATCTGTACTTGGCCGCCCTCCTTTTTTCCCCTCTTCATAGCCTACCAAATGTTGAAAGTAGCAGCTCTACAAGCCCCATGTGAGCTTGTAGTTCTGCTGTTGTTACTCAAAGTTCGCTTGTAGTTCTGCTGTTGTTACTCAATGTGAGCTTGTAGTTCTGCTGTTGTTACTCAAAGTTCGCCTACATTGATTGTAATAGTGACAATAATATAGGGCTCAAGCATTCTGAATTCTATTATATAGTAGATATCAACCCGATAGCCGAAGTGAATACCGACCATTACAAACCGTCGGCAAACCCGGTGACCGCTTTGCAGTCGCTGCAAGTGTCCTATCAGTCGTGGCAGATATCCTATCAGCCGCGGCAGGTATCCTTTCTGAGGTTGTGTTTAGGGTTCGGGGTTAGGATTAGAAGTGACCACGAAGGGCCGCGACCGGTGGTCCATTGGCCGCGGCCGTTCTTTACTATGGGCCGATAGTAAAATGGTCGCGGCGTTTGCCGTTGCCACAGTTGCTAATTACTAATACGGCGGTCAACGTGACTGTCTGTCGCGGTTGCAAATTGATTCCGTTGTCTCTCACCTCATCAACTATCTGATAGTACAGTACCCATTAGTGATTAAATTACATCTGTCAGATTATAAAATGCTCTTACGCAAAATGGTACCTCTGTAGTTTTGCTAATGGCGTGAGGGAAGAGAAGTGAATCCGTAATCAGCCCTTGCCGTGTCCTTTATTTATTTTTGTCTCTTCTACAGTAGCCTACAGTATATGCTCTTATGAAATGCCTTCCTCCTTAACTGCCTTTTTATACCTTATAGCACCTTGAACTGCCTTTGTGCAGGAAATGTGCTATACGAATAATCTTGCCTTGGCTCACAAGGTTTTTCTGAGCATAATGGAGAGTGGAATAAAGTCAAGCAAAAACATATTTTTAATATATAGTTATATACAGTATATTTATGCTGTGTTCAGCCTGATAACAGGTTCAGTCATGATAACAGTCAAGTCAAACCAGTGCTGCTAGCAAGAATTGACCATTACGCATTCTGAAGGCATATAACAATACTTTTAGTTTCAGGAGAGCAATGCAAGTCGTCACTGTACAGGTATATCTGTGGCGTCGCTCGGCCAATCAGGGACCAAGAACAGTGATCGGCTAATGTCAGTACATTAATCCACCAGATAATTAGAGAAACCACTGTCCTTGATGACTTAACTGAAGTATGTTTCAATATTAGTATAAGATCAATAGAGGGTATATATATCAGTATGTATCGGCTATATGTCGGTGTACTTCACCGGGCAATGAGGGAGTGGCACTATGGATGTAAATTATTGATTAATGCATTAATGATTATTTTATGTTTTGATAAGGTTAGCAATCGATAGGCCAGTTAGTTGATAAACAGCAGCTGACCACTGTTGCATTTTCAAAAACTATAGACAGCAGCGGAGCATCGCATCAGCAGTGGTGAGTGCACCTCATGGCGCACTCTGCTTGCACGCAAGAAGGCCATTCATGCATGTTCTGCTTTTGCGCAGTGCGCCAGTTGGCAGCTGGACAGAGTGGGTTTCAGGTTTATCCTCAGTAAGAAGTACTACAGGACTTACCATGTAGTGAGTCCTGTAGTACCTTGACAGTCTGTGTGCGTTTAGCCTCTCTTTCCAACCCTTAGTTCACCAGTGTGGTTAAAATAGAATAGAGGAGCAGGGGCTTGAGTTCCCACAGCACCTCTGTACCACCTTCGCACACTCTCCATCGACAGCAGTGCGTCATGGCTCTGACCTTCCCAGATTAATGGTCCAACAATGGCCATACCTATTAGTCAGCAAATTCTTTTAAGTTATCATTGCGGTGTGTCATTTGTTTTTATAATTTTGACTTTATTTCTAGGTGACACCGCCGCTTCCATTTCTAAAGAGATTATACGATGCTGAAACCACACGGAAGAACTATAAAGTGCTCTCAAAAAGCGGGTTGTTGGTGGTGGTGCAGGCGGAGGATGGCGGCGGCGGGGGCTGGTAAAAAGATGGCTCCTGTAAATAGTTAGAGGTCGTGCGAAAGAGGACATAGAATGTGAAGTTTGTCGAGGTGTCTGGTTCTTTCAGACCAAGGTGAGTCTGCCAGCTGTGCTGCTTCGTGACAGAAAGACCCTTCCAGGCCACCGCGGCTGACACCACTGCCAGTCCTGCGTCTGTTCTGACCTGTGGCTGTTCCTCTGTCTCTCCTTCGCTCTCTCTCTCTCTCTCTCTCTCTCTCTCTCTCTCTCTCTCCTTCTCTCTCTCTCTCTCTCTCTCTCTCTCTCTCTCTCTCTCTCTCTCTCTCTCTCTCTCTCTCTATTTCTCTCTCTCTCTCTCTCCTTCGCTCTCTCTCTCTCCCTCTGCTCTTTACAAACTGTTTGAGGAAGATAAGGCGCGCCCGATAAGCCGACTTCCGTCAAAATGTTCCCCCCCATCTGTGCAGACCTGTACCTCAGAGGAGAAAATGTATTTATATATCACAGACTACCATGCCTGCTCCAGGCACGATAGCAACTTAATAGGTTTATGATACAGGGGGAGAAAATGCCTGCTGTCTTTACCTTTTTAGACTAATGCTGCGGATTGCAACAGGGGGACAGCAAGGGGTGGAGTGGGGTGGGTTTTGTGGACAAAGAGGTCGTAGTGGTTTCGTCAGCTAAGCCAGGACCGGCGACTATTTATTTCTGTCGCTGGAAAAAGAGGTCAATTCAATCCCCGAAACCGGAGCTTATCAGAATTCTGCAACCGTTCACGTTCATTTCAAAACCTGCAACTAATTTGAACCTTTCAATTAATGTTGCATACACACACGGAGGTGCTCTCTCTGGTGGTGTGCTGTGCAATGTTTAAAAGTATATTTGTGTACTACAGGTAAGCAGAAGGTTGGCACGCTTAATGGTGTTGGAGCAGGGGTCATTTTAATACATTTACCAATTATAGCAACATTCAGGGTTTATCTAGCCTGCAGCCAAAAATCATTGCTGTTATGATATATATATTTATTTTTTTCATGCATATATATATATTTTTAAAACACATTACGGTTTCAGTGCTTCACCTACTGTTGAAACCAGTCAGGGTAATTTGCAGAAAAATTACCTGTGCTGCGTATATTATAAACTAGGCAGCACACTTTAAACACAATGACACCTTGGACACAATGTTCCCAGACTAAAACCTATTTACTGTATGGGTTTTGAGGGCTTAGCGCATTAGATTCTTAGGACGTGTATGCTCGTCCTATAAATAAATAACGGTTGGTGCTCAGGACGACCATAGTCATTCTAAGGCATTTTACCAGTATATCGTTATACTAAGAAGGCGTTGCTGTTTTCAATTTTTTTTGGAATTGATCTGGTTGTCAGGCCTGGTTGCTAGGGCCATGGCCACAATGTTTGTGCCAGTGCACACCCATTAGGTTCTGTTTAGATGCTGTATTCTCTGAGACCATGGCACTGTCTGTGGTGTTGATCAGATCTACAGAGCTCATTTCTAATTTTACAGTGCATCACAATTATTAAATATTATAAAGAATGGAGAAAGATGGACATCGTTAGCTCACTAGCATTAGTATGTATTCAACCTAGAGAAAAAAACGGAAGTGCGTAATAGTAAGCATCCGGTGGAACCAAAGCGATGCCACTTTTTTTGGCCACATGGTGGCACTCAAAGTGGTATTTCTATGACTGTCAAATACTTTATTTTGTCCTTTTCAGTTTTACTTCTACGGGTTAGTTAAAGCTATTACAATTATGGTAGAATTAATAAGTAAACAGACGACTGGGTGTATGTGTGTATATATACTGTATATATAGTACGTCATTATTTTCTTACACTATGACCACTTCACTTGTTATGACGCTAATATGAGCTCGAATGCAAAGGGATTTTTTCCCCCCACAAGAGCTTTTTCTTGTTTTTTCTCACCAATTAGCCTGACGCCTGCAGAAGCTTGCAGTAATGCCCGCGTCACAGCTAATCTCATGTTTTCTCTCTCACTGTGCTCCATATGTTTGCAGCAGCATGTTGTTTATCCCACATCTCCCCTCTATGTTTCCATCATGTGGCCCTGGCAGGGAGAGAGTGTTTAGTGGGATTAGAGCTGTGGTGTCTCCTAACACACATAGCTGAGTCTAATCTGCTTACTATTGACTATATGCCCAATAATCCCTTTAGGGGGGAGACGAGACATTGCCCGGGATGTTGCTGCAACAAGGGGTTAACTAGCCAGTGATGTGGCCTTGAGCACTAAATCTCTGCACATTTTACTAGATGGACCCCTACTCTGTCAGCATCACCACCCCCAAGTATGATGTCAATGCAAAATGCCAAATCAACATATTAAAGCAGGGGTTTTCAAGCTTTTTGATACCAGGGCCCACCATTTATTCAGCATGTGAGCCACGGACCACCATTTGAGGACATTTTAGCCCCACAGTACCCAAAACTAAACATTTCTTTTGCTTTTGTCCACAATTCCAGGCTGGATTTGGGAAACAAAACAGGCAAAACATACAGACCAAAATGACCATTAATCTTCTACATTCTCCTGTTGTGTAGACTTGGGCTAATTCACATGATGAATATTTTAACTCTTGAGAGTGTAAAAATGAAACCAAATGGACCCGCAAGGGTCCATTTGGTTTCATTTTTACGTTCTCAAGAGTTACATCTGGTTAACCAACTAAGCTGGGCCCAGGGACCACCTGGAACCCTATCAAGGACCAGTGGTGGTCCCCATACTGCCAGTTTAAAACCTCTGTATTAAAGGTATTATAGGCAACTTTAGGCCAAAATATAAGTGGCCATAGTGTCAAAATATACAGTACGTAGTTTGGGCCATTCCCCCTCTACGTCACTTCTACTTTGATGCTGCAGCAGTTTCACTGCAGTCAGACACTTGCTTTGCCCTGCAGATGGTGCAGAACTTTATTGATGTCAACAAATCCTTTTAGTTGGGCCCAGCGCAAGGCGGTGCTAGTTTGTGGGGGTGAGGTGGTGTTTTTGCCAATCACAGCGCAGCAGTCTCTGGCACTTTAATAATGAGCGAATAGAGTGGAGATGAGGTGGAGTTAGATTCAAATCTGTTTACAAACCCATATCTTGGACACACCAAAGTTGCATACACCTATAAGATACAACATACATAGCTAATGTGCTTTCATGATAACAGGCCCACAATATAAACAAGGCCATTTTCTGTGTTTTATTAAACTTTTGTAATATTATCGTACCACTGT
The DNA here is from genome assembly GCA_039105355.1 of Benthosema pterotum. Lineage (NCBI taxonomy): Eukaryota > Metazoa > Chordata > Actinopteri > Myctophiformes > Myctophidae > Benthosema > Benthosema pterotum. Next base: position 39,675,834 of record CM076979.1, read on the forward strand.
ACTACTTGCAGTATTCAGTTAGTCAGTCAGTCAGTCAGTCAATATAGCGTAAACATGGTGAACATAATACCTTTCCTCAGGAATTGTTGAGTATAGCATGGAGTGAGTTAATAAGGGGAGACAGAAGATGATAACACAAGTGGGAAATATGCATAAGCTCCAATAGAGCACTGCAGTCCCGATCCTCTTTCATGACAAGTGAGTGACCTGGAAGAAAACCCTCCAATCTCCATTATACATTTTCCCATGGATGTTTTTGAAAATTCCTATTTGAAGACCTGTAAGCCTTGGACACGGTCAACTCAGCTACTGCCAAATCATGACACTATTTATTCAGCATTTTAGCCACAGACCACCATTGTTGAGTTGACTCTCGGACCCAAAACCAAGGATTTTCAAGTTTTTGCCCACAATTTAGGAGAGATAACTGGCAAAACGTTGGTCAGAAAACTATTATTATACATTTTCCATTTGTGTAGACACTTTAATTGTAATTCAGATGTTTAAATATAATTTACTGTAAGTCTTGAGAGTGTAAAATGAAACCAAATTGGTACGCTCTCAACAGTTACAGATCTATAAGGGTCCACTTGGTTACCAGCGGTCCATCATTTAGCTGGGGACCTCCTTGAATCCTCTCAGGGACCACTGGTGGTCCCTGGACCACCAGTTGAAAACCCCTGCTCTGCGCGACACAAGTCATTTTGTGGTCACAGTGTGGGGAAACGGCACAGAACAAACTCAACCATCATAGCACCTACAGAGCTTGTAGAGCGGTTGTTCTCAGCGTGAAACGTTGTCGTATATATACAACAGGCAGGAAGTACACCGTTGCACTCCGACATTGCACACAGTGCAGATGGTCCTGCTCTGTATCCTGTACAGCTGTACGTCCCAGCAGGAGCTGAGAGACAGAACATTGTTCATTACGACTTAAATGGATCCTCGCAGACATGTTGGTATTAAAGATCGTACAAAACGAGAGCCTCCCGTGTGCACATGTACCTTCCCTCAATCCCTCCTTCTCTCATGTCTTGCTACACACACATACACGCACGCACACGCACGCACGCACGCACGCACGCACACACACACACACACACACAAAGCACATTCACAAGCCTTGTTTCTGATGTGCCAATGGTTGTTGATAATGAGATTCCTGCAGGATGGGGAACTCCAGGGAGACTGACTGACAGCCCACTTTAAACACCGCAGACGTCTTCTCTGCCTTCCTCAGTCCTCTGAGACACAGAGGATGAAAGGAGAACACACACACACACACACACACACACACACACACACACACACACACACACACACACACACACACACACACACACACACACACACACACACACACACACACACACACACACACAATGTAGACGCAGACGCAGTCAAACAGGCAACAGAATCCTTGTGGGTTGTGTCGTTTGGTTGTAAGACGGCAGGACCAGCCTGTGATGGGTATTTTCAGAGGGTTTTGTCATCGTGTTATCGCGTTGCTGAGAAACTAATCCATGAACAATACCATTTGCAAGCTGCATATATATTGTTTGGAGACATGATATATGTTTAGAGACGTGAAAACATGGTGTTTGTTGTGTGTGTGTGTGTGTGTGTGGGGGGGGGGGGGGGGGGGGGGGGGGGGGGGGGGGGGGCGTATGTTCCTTGAAGGGTTTCCAGGGGTCCCCACAGTTAAAGGATTTATAGCTGGGAAACAAAACAGGTCTGAGACTCAGATATTGTATACTCTGTCAGATTTAAATTATTGTTAACACAGTTAACACTGTGTTAATTTAAGTGAGTGTCCAAAACAGAGTAGATGGTGGTCCCAGGGATAAAAATTGAGGTACACCAAGAATCACTGTTGCACGTAAAGTTAGTTACACCGTACCTGACTTTAGGCCTCTGTGTTTGTACTTTGGACAACGTGGCCCTGTTTGAGGGAAAAATCTAATTGTTTGGGAAACTTCCTGACCTTCAATGTGTAAAGGGTAAAGACGGTGTCCTTTCGGGTTAGATTAACAGTCAGGTTTTTTGCAGGGTGTACTTTTCTGCTGTCATGTCAGGTTGTCTCTTCCTAGTTATGCATGGGCTGCCTGCGTGAGGGCCCAGGGGCCCTGTGAGCCCCATGCTGGATGGTGCCTCTATGAGATACGTGTCTCCTTTACAGATACGGGTTTGATGAAGTACTTTGTGCCAGAGAGGACAAACAGACCTCATTTCCTGTCACTGCCTTTAGACCTCGTATCTATTCCCATTTCCTGCCACTGTTTCGCGACACAATATAATACTGCACACATCACCCATGCAACCAGCAAGATGGTGTGTCTATGTATGTATTCTACTAGTGGTGCTAGTGGTTCTCATATTCACGTTTAAGAATGTTGAAGGCATGGCATTCTTTTTTTTGTGTCGTGTGTGTGTGTGTCTGCGTGCGTGTGGTTTTGCGTGCACGTGCTGGTTGTCTAGTAAAACTTAAATTGAGTACTCCAAAAGAAACTGAAAGTAAGTAATGTGTTTCTTTACTTTTTAAATTGGATAACCCAGATTATGTAATGGAATAAATACTATTTAAAAGTAACCTTCCCAACCCTGCACACGCGTATGTGTGTGTTTTGAACACGTGGAACACATCCATGCGTGCAGAATCAGTGTGGTAAATCCAGTGTTCAGACGATTTTAATTTTTAATTTGTCTTGGCATTTTGAAGAAAAAAATAACAACACCTGTGCTTTAGTAGCTCCCTCTCAGAAACAGCAGCTCATTCCAAGGACGAACTTTAGCTGAAACGGTGCAACATGTTTGCTAAATCCTTTACAATAACCATGACAAGATTAGTCAGAGCAGCTGGTTGCACCATAGTCCAGTGTACATTTATACCAGTCGAGTCCTAATTTCGCTCCAGCGCTGGAATTCAAACAAGAGAATGTTCCTCTTGGTGTTTATATGTGCTGAATAGGCACTGTAGCCAAAGCTCTTTCTACCAGCGTGGGCCTCAGGAGACTTGCAGTTGGGGCAATGCAAGATTATTGGATGATTGGTGTTTTCCTGCGGTTTTTAAGTCCTTTTCCCCAGGTGAGGTGTGCAGTCTGAGGTAATAATCCTATCTAAATGGAAAACATGGCCTGGCCATAATCCAGCTGCCTCTCTGTTCCTTCAGTGTTTTGGTTAAACAATCTTCCATGGTAATGAAGTACTAATCTGCTCAGCTCTTTACACAAAGCACTCGCTCTAAGAGGCAGGTACACAAACCAATGCTATTTTCTCTGTTTGCTTGTTGTTGTTGTTTTAAGAGGAAAGGCATTCTAATGTGTGCTCACAACGTGGCAAAAACAACAGCACCCGGTGTCAGTGGCCGGGGCAAGGTGAAGCTACGCACCTTCACCACATGGCATCCACGACAAAATGCTCTGTGCCTATTTGTGGAAGATTTTTTTAGCACATAAAAGTTGATTTTTTTTTAGTAGCTAAAGCTGCTAAAAGGCCGCTTTACTTTTCAACCTTTTTCATATATTAGGTTCTCACTAATGATCATTATGAAATGTCACCATTTTTTCTACTCAGTCTGTGTCTCATAGGAGCACTGTGAGCAGTTCAGAGTCCACCTAAACGTGCATCCTGCCCATCCAGTCAAAGACATTCTTCTGATTCCCCTTCAATGATAACTCATATGTCAACTCAAGGCTGGGGGCCAAATCAAGCCTGTGAATAAATTATCTTTGGCGCGCAAGATGACACATATACTATTAGAACTCACCCTTTTGATAGGCTATATATTCAATATTCTAGACACCAATATACTTTCTCATTGTACTATGAAAGCAGTGCTAGGTGAGGATCGTAGAACAGGAAACTGAGCTTTAATCATGCATTTTCAGTTTTTAATGCAGGCAGTTTGATGTTTGCATTCATCTTGCTAGTAATAGACATTGATTTTTGAAGGAAAATATCTACATGGTGTGTTGAAACACATTCTGGAGACTCCTGCCCTCGACTTGTGTCAATTTTTATATTTTGGCCCGAAGTGTTTGACATCCCTGATGTAACTGGTGGACGGGTTTCTGAACTGCCCACAGCCAGACTAGAAACAAAAAGTGCTATTTTTAATATTATTAGTGGCGACCTATTATATCTAGATTGAAACGTGCTGAAGTGCTCCTTTAATATACATTTTGTGGAGAGCCCTGCACACTAACTTGTATACAGTATGTATTCATGATGACACATTGTTTCGGACACTCTAATTAATGACAATATTTTTTCTCCGTGAGATGTAAGGGAATAGAAGTATCCATTTTTAAAATGAAAGGAAATAGAAACACTGGAGTAAAGTAAAAGCACCTCACCATTGCATTTTGGTACCAGTGCGTAGTGCACAGCTGCTTGTCGCCTCCATGGCCTACAGTATACATGCTCGGCATCTCTCAGCCACGGCGGCTGTGAAATGTTTACCCCACAGGTCATCCTCCTCCCAGAGACCTATAGCACCCCATGCCTGCCTTTTTTAATGGAACATTCAGTCTGTGACCAGCTTTTCCAATCATGTTCCTGGAGTAACACATACGCTCCCTGCCAGCACGCCGCGCACAGTAATCAGCGGCATCAAGCCGTCTAACTGTATTAATCCATTTGCACTTTCCACCGTTGATTAGAGCTGGTGTGAGACGTGACGGTGGCTGGCTGGTGTAGGGCAGCCGTGGCCTGGGGTGGCAGAGCGAGGTTTCATACCCAGCCACACACATCCACACACTCACGATATGATTTATTACCCCCTTAACACACACACACACACACACACACACACACACACACACACACACACACACACACACAACACACACACACACACACACACACACACACACACACACACACACACACACCAATCGCTTGCATACACAAACACGTAAGCAAGCTTACAGTAAACGTACATACTAGGGGTGTGAGATTAATCGATATAAATCGATACATCGGTACCCACGTGCGCGATGCGAGTGCATCGGTTCCGTCACTCTGTATCGATGCAATTGACGGGGGAAATCTAGATGCGTCGCGATGCATTTGCTTGAATCGGTAAAAATCGATGTTGAGCGGGTTTTCACGATTTATTTCGCCCTATTTTATGTTTTCTAATCTGTGTTGAACGCACCATTATTGGGAAGGGAAAAGTCTCTGCCATTCGTCACGAGAGTTACGACAACTCTGCTTACTTCCTGTACAGTCCAATCGAGACTCTTCTACATAGACATCTATTGAATAGGGACAACGTGACGAGGCCCGTCAATGTCGCAGCTCTGTCTATAGTCCCCTCCCCTCCTACGCTCTGCAACAGCGGGCAGCAGCAGCAGCAGCAGCAGCCAGTCAGCTCTACTACAGCTGACTGGCTGGGATCAATACATGCTACCGATGTGGAGACTAATACCCGCGAGTCGCGACTATAAACCCCACGGATTAAACAAGAGAACTAGTGAACGAAGCACCATATTTAGTCTGTTGTGTCCGTGGTTGAGCTGTGTCGCTCAGTCCGTTGTTCACTGTAGCACCGACAGGTAATGATCCACACAGTGTTCCTCTCGTCTGATTCTCGAACGCAGTTGCAAATCTATGCAATCTGCGCGATCATTGTGTGTTGTTAAATAAATCTTATGCACTCGTTTTTAAAAGTGGTTTTCAACCCCCTTCGTTTTACAACTTTCCACTGTGCAGCTTTTCCTTGGAGCCTCATTTACTGTATATTCTGCAACACGATGGTGTTGCACACCGAGTCAGCGACAGTAAAAGTGCACATCCACAGCTCACATCCACAAGCTCTCAGTGACTCAGTCTCAGCGTGGTGTGAATGCAACGTGTTGTGATCTTGTAGAAGAGTGGTTTTCAACCTTTTTCATTTCAGGACCCACTATTTATTCAGCATTTGAGCCTCGGACCACCATTTGATGATATTTTAGCCCCACAGACCCAAAACTAAGTTTTCTTTTGTTTTGTCCACAATACCAGACTGGATTTCAGAAACAGTCCAACATACAGATCAAAATGACCATTAATCTTTTACATTTTCTAGTTGTGTAGACTTTAGGCTAATTCACATGGTGAATTACTCTTGAGAGTGTAAACATGAAACCAAATGGACCCACTAGGGCAATTTGGTTTCATTTTACACAATAATTGCATAATGATTGATTATATTTTTTATAATTGTAATAATAGGGTCTTTCAGGTTAAGCCAAGGACCCCTTAGGCTTAGCTGAGAGTGAGTGAGAACCAGGGACCCCCATATATACAGTATAGTATTATCTATGTGTTGATTAAGATACACATAGACTTGTTTGACAGTACTCTGTCTGCAGTGATCTGTAAATGCATGTTTTATATTGGTTTATTTTCTATTTGTATGTACATACATACAGTACATGATTAGTTTACGCTAATCCAACAATAAACATAACCAGCAGAGAGCAGAGCAAAGCAGGCCCTTTATTTTTTTTTATTTATTTTTTTTTTTAAGTTGGGAAGTTAGAGATACAGTAGGCCTACTAACCTACAGTAAAACAATACATTGTTTTGAATTTAAATGTATTGCATTTTGGCATTTTTTTGAAAATTAATAAACCTTGAATATAAATCCTTTTTATTATGTTAAATTGCCACCAGATCGCATCATATCGCATTGTTCAGAATAAAATTCAATGGTATTGTTAAAGTATCGGTTAAGTATCGGTATAAGGGGGTGTATCGTATCGTGTCGGGGTGAATCGTATCGCATCGTATCGCCAGTTATTCCAAATAATCGCTAAAGTATCGAATCGCTGGCAGTGCATCGAGATGCGTATCGAATCGCCCTCAGTGCTGAGATTCACATCCCTAGTACATACACGGTAATAGATGCATAGTACAAAAACATACACATGCATGCAGACACAGGTACAACTATATCACCAAAACAGTGTCAGAGAAATGCACACACGCTCGCCGCCCGCCCGCGTGGTACACACACACACACACACACACACACACACGCACACAGCGAAAAATGCACCGGCATTCAGGAAAATTGTGAAAAACAACAACTGTTGGAATAGGCTGTGACGCCAATGTGTCTGCGTGACGCATGAACCCATATGCGCAAATGTGAGTACTAGTCGTTGTGTGGGTATTGGTGCGCGCGCGTGCATGCTTGCAACGCAGTGTAATAAATCACAATCCCAACGTGTGTGTTCATGTGTGAGCGAACTATATCAGACAAAGCGAGAGGGATTTCAATATTGTTTTCCCCCTTGCAAAGCTTCCTTCCCCCGAAGCGCCATATGTGCTTTCTAAAAGTGTGCAGCGTTCAATTTGCCCACGATCCGCTCACTTTGACGACATGCAGAGGGGGCTCAGTCGAAGATTATGTGATTTTGCTGATGAGAAGAACAAACTGAATAGCAATAAGGAAGTTATTAAGTGGTGACATCCCTCCCGAAGCTTGTCTCATCTCCGTACATCTTCACCTCTGAGGACCGTAGCACCGTAGCTGCATGTGTGGGTGGCCGTGTTATGGGAGTGTATATATATAAAAGAAATGTGTGGCGTGCGCGTGCATGTGTGTGTGGACAGCGCACGGTGCACACTTTAATATCTCCACAGTAATAGAGCGTGGCTGATAAGGGCGCGGAGGGAACGGCGAGGGAAAGGATCAGGAAGCCCATACACTGGAGAGTGCCAGTCCATTGCAAGTGTGGCAGAGGTCACAGTCAATTTCAAAGCATATAGCGGGTCCTGCGTATTAGTGTGGATAGACGGCAGGCCCTTGTGTTCTCTATCATGCAGGTCCCAAGCCCTGGGGCGGGGCAGCAGCCCTGCGCTTCTCTCTCATACAGGTCCCATGCTCGGAAGGGGCAGCGTCCTGTCTGCTCTATCAGACAGATCCCATGCGCCGGAGGGGCAGCGTAACACGTACTTTCTACTTTTGATAGGCTTCAGTATATTCTGATGAACATTTTGATTTCAAATTCCGGACTTTTACTTTTAACGGAATAGTTAAAACTAAATTGCAGCATTCATACTTTTGCTTAACTCATTCTGTGCTCTTTGGCGGCCTCTGGTATCTACTACACTGCACTGACACCCATTTGCCCAGTGTGACTTTCTCCTTCTGGATTCATGACACATCAGCATGTTGTTATGTCAACAGTAGCAGTCTTAGCATTAGCTGTTACTATAAACCGATGCATGGTTGTATACTGTAGTGTTTGGATGCGACATTATGATGCAATGGCCATCAGAATATAGGCTGCGTGTCATGACTAGATGCCACAGAATACATGAAATGACGAAATGGAGCACTAAAATTATTGTTTTTAATGGGAGCCAATGGAGAGGAATAGTAATAGTCACTGTCACAGGGGACCAGCAGGCTGACGGGTGACCAAAACCAACTTAAAGTGACGGCGCAATAATTAGTATAACAAACATCTAAGTATGCTTTTGAACGTAACTCACAGCATGAGGTTCTATAGATTAGTTGTAGCTTAGCTACACGTATGTAGAAAGCAGCGGAAAAGTTAATTAAGAACAATTAAATACTTTTCCCGACACTGGCTTAATGAGACAAGGGAATATCAGCACAGAGCATATAGACGGAGGCTTGGTGACATTGTCCAATTCACAGAACACAGGACCTGTGGCATCCAACTCCCTCTTCAATATAGTACGACTACCAGCTCAATATGGCAGAAGGTCATTCATCCAAACCTTGGATTCACATTGGACATCCATAACGACAGAATACAATAGTACCTGGAAGATAAGTATTCGATCGATCGGGCGTAATTGTGAGGATTTCTGTGTTGACGCAATAGGGCTACATTTTTAAACTGCAAATTAGACACAATGCAGAAAACATTTCTGAGGTTGTGAGTGTTAATGAGCATTGCGTGTTGTGAACGAGATGTTCAGAGGGTTTTTATTCATGAGGTTGTTTAGACTACATTGGACTATTATTGGTCTAATCACTGTTTTCCATTAGTCTGGGGAGTGTGTTTATGCACATACTGTATGCATAAAGATAAAGTTCCAGTGGATTTTCACATTCTTCTGTCCTCAGTGCAGCATTCCTCTGTCTGTCTGTCTGTCTGTCTGTCTGTCTGTCTGTCTGTCTGTCTGTCTGTCTGTCTGTCTGTCTGTCTGTCTGTCTGTCTCGTCTGTCTGTCTGTCTGTCTGTCTGTCTCTCTCTCTCTCTCTCTCTCTCTCTCTCTGTCTCCCCTTTTTTCTGTACATCCATGTGCCACTGCTACCGTAGTCAACACCAGGATTCCCACTTTAATAAGAACGCCTCTCCTGTCGTCTCTCCTCCCTTCCAATCCTTGACTGTACTGACACCAGAAAGCTCACAATAACGTGGGTCTCCTCGTCCCTTTACGCAGTCTGTTTCATGGAGCTAAGCTAAACTAATACTTGACATTGTCGATGAGTAGCCGTTTGACATTGAGGCAGGGCAACGACCGCAATCCAAAGTCACCATATCCCACGTTAGTCAGAGTGCTATCTAGTTGTCAGTCAGCACTGTGGTGGGGAAGGCTAGCAGTCAGTGGTAATTGATGTGAGCAAAGCTGACATCCTGGGCAGAGCGCTTCAGGTTGGTCTCCGACTGGGACCGAGCAGCCCATCATTGCTAGTTATTAAGCAACTTGCGCTTGGCTGCACTCACTCAGAGGGCAAAACCCTGTCACTAGGTGTGCACATATGCGTGCTTGTGTGTATATGGGAGGTGTACTGTATATGAGGTGTATGTGTGCGTGCATGCGTGTGTGGGTGCATGCACTGTACCAAGTTTGTTGTTATGGACATTAAAGGGGCAGGAGAAAAATAAAACAGTAGGCTACATGGCCGACCTGATCAGTACACTGTAATTTAAGCAACGTGGCACTACAGACAAATAATTATGATGAGTGTTAGGTGTGCCAATGTGCAAGAATAAATAATAGGCTACCGATGACCAGTCAAATTATGAAGGCACATCTGTTTGTACAGTGAAAATAGTTGGCACACGGTACAAGCGCATCAATAACAATTTTATATAGTTGCAATAATTGATGTGTTTAGTTCCTATATGGGTTGTATTGGGATAACAAGTAACAAGGGTGTGCACTGCACATAACCAGAAATCTGTTTTTCTGGATGTGTGCCCAGGATGAAATTTTAATTCGGTTGCAGGAACTCTCCAAAGAAAAGCCAAACCGGAAAACATAGAGGCACAAGAAAGAAATGTACCTGTACCAGATTGACAATTACAATAGGTCATCTAAACTTGCACATGCATGTAGTGTACAACAGAAGGTCTTGTCAGAGTATCCATTGCATTTGTCCTCTGAGTAGACTACCCAGCGCGGTAGCTAATACAAGTGATCGACTAAATATGAAGTTAAATGGATCGCTGATCTTGTCAAACACATAGTGTTCATGCTGTAGGGGTAACTTATTGGACAGTACATGGATTGATGCACAATGGTCCTCCATGTCCTCTGCAATACACAAGCCAAATTTGAAGTCGATGGGTCAGTCAGTGCCACAATTATGGCTGGGACACACACACACACACACACAACAACACACACACACACACACACACACACACACACACACCACACACAACACACACACACACACACACACACACACAGCCATCAATCATATTGCAGTTGATTGTTTGCGGTCGTTGTGATTGGGTGTTGACGTGGTGATCTGGTACTAATGGTAGTCATGGTGATGGTACAGTTCCAGGTCCCCCCTGGCATGTCACATCCATCAGCCCCGTGGACCTGGCCCATGTGATGGAATAGAGCTCTCATTGGACCTAGCAGGTGTAGGCACATCCTTCCACTCATCCACAACCTCACTCTATACTGTCCCACTCTTCTTCTTCTCACACATCTCTCTCTCTCTCTCTCTCCCTCCCTCTCAATTTATCTCTCACACCCCCACTCTCTCTCTCTCTCCCACTCTTCTCACTCTTGTTAGGGTAAATCCCGGTTGCCTTCTCAGATTCCGATTCAAATTTATTGTCACATCACAGGTTTACAGGTGTGAAGAAAGTGGGTGAAATTCTCTGTCGTATCAACTCCCATCATGTGCGCCACCAGAAATAAAGAAAGGGGAAAATCGTAAATAAATAAATAAATAAATAAAGAAAGAGGTCATGACATCCATGGTATGGTTAAGACGATGGCATAACATTTATAGAAACAGTCCCTTGTGGTTTTAGAGGTGTGTATGTTAAAACATCACTAATGGCAGTTACTGTATATTTCATTTAATCCTATGTGGTGGCCACAGGTAAGCCTGTCAGCACACAGGACTCATCTGACACTTCAACCCTCAACTATGTCTGCCAGACATAGCGGACCAACCCACTAACCCTGTAGTCACCCAGTGTATGAATGAATTCATGTTTTTATGATACAGATTGCAATACAGCTGACAACTGTGAATGGACACAGTAGTTAGGAATACACCTTGGTCGTGATCATCTTGTACATTTCATCAAGTCATTAAAGACAAATATTCACTTCTGTAAGGTCAGAAGTAGAAAAGTCATAGTCGAGGTAAAAGGGAAAAGATATACAAGGGGAGGGGGGGTGGATGAATTGCAGCCGTCCGTAGGTGCCCTTTGAGAGTCGTTTTGAAGGAGTCGAGGGATCTGCATGTCTTAATGACTGTTGGTAGGGCATTCCATTTTCGTGGCATAGGAGTGGAAAGACTTGTTTGTGCCAAATCTAGTTTGCACATGGTTTGTTGAACTCCCTCTGGTGTTATGGGAGTAGACCTTGATTTTAAAGAAGTATTTCGACAGGGTATTTTGGTAGAGTATCGAATCTTGCGGACCAGACCCATTGCAAGATGTTGTACTCTGTCTTCAACCCTAAGGCAACCCACACTGTCAAAGTGGGCAAGGGTGAGGTGGGTTTGGGGAAGGAGGCCAAGTAACAGCCTAACTAGTTTGTTTTGGGAGGTCTGTAGCCTTGTTTTCAGAGCCTTCTAGGTGCTGTGGTACATAAAGAGGTGCAGGCATTGGCAACCTTGTACTAGGGCTCTCGTTAGGGTCTTCAAGGTGTTTTTGCTGACCAGTGAGGAGAGCTTGTATAGGAATCTAGTTAGTGACAAGGCTGCGTATAATTTGACATTTTTAACTCTAAATTTAACCAGGCACAAAAGCCATGAGTGAGTCTTAACTGGCTGCATGTGTCAGACCTTACGAACCCTACCCCTAACTTTAACCTACCCTGAAGGGCATGTCTAAGCCACAGGTGAGTCTTAATCGGCCATGTATGTTGGACTAAAAATTGTTATTTAGCCAAGCCACTGAGATGGGGCATTCAATCTGTATTAGGATATAACAACACACAAGTCGTGTAAAAAGAGGCCCTGCCCAGTACTGGAGGAAAGTCTTTCCCTCAGATACTATTTAATGTATCTGTCCATGGTACTGAACACTATTCCTCACTTCAGAGCTGTACTTGTCCATTAGCTATCCATGGTGCTGAACACTATGGGATGGAGCTATCCCTACCCTAGGAGCTGACTATTGTGGAATGGGGCTATCCATGGTGCTGAACACTATGGAATGGGGCTATCCAGGGTGCTGAACACTATGGAATGGGGCTAGCCATGGTGCTGAACACTATGGAATGGGGCTATCCATGGTGCTGAACACTATGGAATGGGGCTATCCAGGGTGCTGAACACTATGCAATGGGGCTAACCATGGTGCTGAACACAACTGCTTCACCCTCTTGAGTGAATGAGTGAGTGATTGAATGGCGCTGCTTCTGATCCTGAGTTAGAGCAGTATTTGCAATGTTTATCAACATGGAGGTCAAATATGTTTCAGGATTTTTTTAGGAGTGCAAATAGTTCAGGATAAACACAATCTATTTAATTTGTAGGCCGAATATTTTGTGCTGAAGAGAGAGTGAGGAAGATTCTGTGGGTATATACGCACACGCCTGTTGGGGCACACTGAGACAAATCACATGCAGCAGACATGCAGGCAAAACGGACCCATTCCTCCATTTTGCTCCATGAACCTAAATCAATTTGCTTATATTTTGTCAAAGGTTAACTCTGGAGCACCGAATTATATTTCTTTCAGCGGTAAAATGTTAAACTATGTAAATAAAGTGTTGTTTACTCTGTCGCTGCAACATGGAGTGGTGGCTCCCTACACCTGGAACGGGTGGATGCGTCTTGCTGTTAACAGCGCGATCTAAAAATACCACAAACCTGACACCCCACAAATGGAAAAACTCAAATTTGGTAAGAACATTCCCACACAGTTCCAAAGCAACACAAATACCAGCAGGGGTGTTTTCAATATTCACCATCTGTGTTATGGCATGAGCCTTAGGAACACATGCATATTTTTTCCTCTCTGACACGTTGAGTAGATTATAATTACTCTTAAGCTTGTCAAAACCCCTGCTTAAGGAAGTGCAGTAAATATACTGTATATTAAAGCCATAACCCATGTATATATATATATATATATATATATATATATATATATAATATATATATATATATATATATATATATATATATATTTATATATATTATATATAATATATTTATATATATATTTAGCCTAGAGGTCCGCACCCAGGTGTGCACCCACATATGCTCACTCAATGTGTGTGTGTGTGTGTGTGTGTGTGGGTGTGGGTATATGATGTTAGATCAGTGAGTTGTGAAGGAGTTTTTTGGGGGTCACCAACTAAATAGATTGAGAGGCGCTGAGCTGCGGAGCGTGAGACTCTCTCTCTTTGTCTCTACGGACCGACATGAGTGTCCCTGTGTGGTTCCTCCACCCCCTCACCGTAGCACCAGCGCAATCCTAGTTTTATGAATATTAACACAGGCGTAGCCTTACAGTAGGGAAGCCCTGGAATCCTCCATGAATATTGATGTGGGGTCCCTCGTGAGACTCTGAAATACCCGCTTTGGTTTAGTAGCCTATATTCAAAACAGCCTCCTACTAGTACTGTATGTCAGGGAGTCATATCAACCTTCCTTAATGGGAGTTTTGTCATGAGAACGGGGTTCACGGAGGGGAAGGATTGGAATCCTGTGCTTTGGGTGTTATAAATGTATTGTGCAATAATTCAGGGAGGGGGGGCATCACCTGGCCTGCATGCCTGCGGCCTGCCCCCCCTGAACTGTCCCAAGATTCTGAATAGCACACCCCATGGCCTGCCTGTCAAAGGGACGGTAACCGCGCACCCCTGCTGAACGCCGGGCGTTATAGGCTTTTCCCAATGTAAATCCCAGTCCCTTTAATGAATATTAATGCTGGCACCTCCATTAGCTTGTGGAAATATTCATGGCCATTCTGGTGCTATGAGACACCCCCAAAGAGCCAGTGAGTAATATGATCTGCTCCTAATGCTTTTCCATATGGCTCCCCTATTCGCGTGGTGTGATCGGAGCGTACTGTATGTTGTATAGCCTATAGATCTGTCTAAGAAAAAGAAGAATCTCTCTCTCTCTCTCTCTCTCTCTCTCTCTCTCTCTCTCTCTCTCTACTCTCTCTCTCTCTCTCACACACACACACTCGCACACACACACACACACACACACAAACACACACACACACTCACACACACACAACACACACACACACACACACACACACACACACACACACACACAGGGCTATAAATTCACATACGTTTTGGTGCACTTTATACAGGTGACAACAAGGTCTCTGTGACAAAATAGCACTTCCAGAGAAAGGAGCTACTGAGTTTGAAGGTGACTTTTCACACACACACACACACACACACACACACACACACACACACACACACACACAACACACACACACACACACACACACACACACACACACACACACACACACACACACAGGCCGTCCGTTGTTGATATATCCAGCGTCTCATGTGGGCTCAGTGGAGTGTGAAGAGCCCACCTCTCCCCTCTCAGAGAGCAGGCAGGCTGCAGTGGCCTTGGTCTTGGCTTTGGATCCGTGACGCCACTCCAAGTCCTGTCACTCAGCCTGCACTGTCCTCCATGGTTGAGAGAGGCAGGACAGCGGAGCAGATTTCTCCGTGTTTTCCTACACTGGCGAAGGCAGTGGCTGCCAGCACACATCAGCACAACAGCACCGGAAGGCTGTTGACTCCCCTTTCATTACTGCCAACCAAACAACTTGTTTTGGAAAGAGGGTGCTGTGTGTGTGTGTGTGTGTGTGTGTGTGTGTGTGTGTGTGTGTGTGTGGTGTGTGTGTGTGTTGTTGTGTGTGTGTGTGTGTGTGTGTGTGCGTGCGTGCGTGCGTGCGTGCGTGCGTGCGTGCGTGCGTGCGTGCGTGCGTGCGGCGTGCGTGCGTGCGTGCTGCGTGCGTGCGTGCGTGCGTGCGTGCGTGCGTGCGTGCGTGCGTGCGTGCGTGCGTGCGTGCGGTGCGTGCGTGCGTGCGTGCGTTGCGTGCGTGCGTGCGTGCGTGCGTGCGTGCGTGCGTGCGTGCGTGCGTGCGCTGGAGCAGTGCTATTTGTCTTACTGTTGACATTAAAGGGGAAAGTGGAAAAAAAGAAGAAAAAAAAAACAGTAGGCAACATGAATGACCTGATAGTAATCTGTAATTTAAGAAACACAGTTGCAGCTAAACATTTATAATGAGTGTTAGTTGTGCCAATGTGCAAGAATGAACAATATGCTAGTGTTGACTAACAATTGTTGACACACGTCAACACGTGTTGACTTTTGTCAACAATTGGTGTACCAGGAACACCAATGGGCAAGTCAAATTCTCAAGGCACACCTCTATTTACAGTGAAACCTATCTGCATACAAGCATGTGTACACACACACACACACACACACACACACACACACACACACAACACACACACACACACACACACACACACACTACACACACACACACACACACACACACACACACACCTAGAGCACAGACTGTTATCCAATGGAGCACAATTCCCACGATTGCTGTAGATCTACACCTATCAAACATACGTTGTAGTTCGGACCGCTGCTATTGCCAAAGAGCTACACCAATATTTGATTAATAGTGCTATTGTTTGATACAGTCCTAATGCTAGGAAGAGCTGTCAGGAAGAGTGTTAAAATAGAAGGACTATGATTTCTTAGATTTTTTTTTACATTTTTATTCGAAAGATCCCACAATTTTTTAAAACCCATTTTTGCTCCCTGTGTCAATTATCTATTGTAATCTTGGGCGCTAACTCTCTCTGCCAACCTGGAGTGAGCAACGGACGGACCTCATGTTTCTTCCTTCAATGCAATGGGAGTCGAGACACTTTTTTTCACCTGACACGCGTGGTTTTCTGTGAGGTTATGGGGTAAGGTTAACGTTTGGAATATAATGTTAACAATGGTCGGATTAACGGGAGGTCAGACCAATGCCTCACTACCACATAAAAATCCTCTCTTTTATCAGGTGTTCAGCATGTAAAAGAGTTTTTTTTTTAATATCACTCCTTTTTATTGCATTCTTTTTTCTTCATCCCAACCTGGACTGCTCCCCTTTCCATACATAATTGGAAATTTCTTTTGCTTAGCGTCGACTGACTGAGAGTGACTGACAATATAGCATCCATGTTCTGTGGAGCATGGTGGAGGGAAATGGAGCATTGTCTCATATAGGGGAGGCGAGCGCCGAGCGTGGTCTGGGGACTTATCTAAATTGAATATCTGCCTTGTTTTTTAGGCCTATAATGAGAATGACACAGTGTGCATGGGGGTCTTTTGCACCGACGACAGCCTCTTCTCTCTTTTTTTTTTCAAAAAAAGTGACAGATAACATGGAATGGGATTCATGAAAGCACTTCACAATTCTCCATGGGAATATTCCAACTTAACAATATATATTATTACAGAAAACACCCGATTCCGGGAGACTTTCAGCACTTTCTGACGAATGCGCTGTCGCAAGGATGGGGTCCTTACAATAGGAGAGACAGCGAGATCACTTTGCGACCTCGACATAGGTCTTGAGTGTTTTTAAAAAGGTTGCGAATGATGTAGTCCTTGGGCCCTGTCCATTTTAACCGAACAATTTGCGACTGTTTTCGGTCAACCATTACACCGCAGCTAACAAAAACTAGTCCACTTTCCGTTTTCGCGCAACGTGGACGAAAATGAAAGCCTGGGTGTCAAGGCTAAGCCTAACCATAACCTTAGCCCTAAACTTAACCTTCGTAAAGCAATGTTGTGACCAATTTAGAAAAAAAGGTCAGGGGAGGAGGAAGTTCCTCAAGTGGCAGGTGTAAAAAATGTTGCGAACGGGTTAGCATCCATTGCAACCTTTTTAAAAATGGTCATGACCCTGCCACAGTTGCAAAATGATTTGCCCCTCCTGGACAATAGGACTGGGCAACACAAGTAGCACTGGGCAACACTGGGCTTACAAGCATTATCAGCCTTTCAGTTGGCAAACCTTGGGTCACATGCCGAATCTATTGGACAATCCATCTCAATGTACTGAACCATCAAAGTGCTCCAGTGTGTGAACTCACTTTCGATGCAGTTTTTGTTAAAAGTCATTTTCCGTAAGGACACTTTGAACCCCTTCAACTTATTAACTCAGAAGCAAGTGCAAAGTCACAATTTTTTTTGAATATTAAGGCTAAGTTTGTATCTTCATTTGATCCGTATACACTGTATGTCGTATCGCTAGCTGTGGAGTTTTTCTACTGGCCATTCGTCTTAGTTAAGACCTGCACACTCTCAAGATGACAATGGCACTGCAGGCCTAATAACACTTTTCTTCTAGATCTTGTTTTGCCTGGCTGCTTCATCCCAGATAGCGCGGCTAAAATGTTATTGAATTGGTTCGTTCCTTTAACCTTGGCTTCTGATAATGTCGTCTTTCAAAGGAAATTCAAGTTGGTCACGAGAGCATTTGAGATATGAGCAAGTACAGCCCGGGCGAGAAGGTACAGAGCGCCGTTAGTATATCAGACCTTGTTCTGTGCAGTCTTAAAAAGCCACCGTGGTCATCCATTTTATTCCATTCATATCATATTGCACCATCACCGAGGATCCAATAAAGTTTCTCATGAAATATTATTCCTATACTGCGTGGCACAGTAAAGAGCCCTGCTGCTCTTCCCATCCTTTGGGGGACGAGGGGACATTTGAACCGCCGTGGAAAATATCGATGTAAAGAAAACACGTCAGTCCAGAAACAAGGGCCATGCGTATAATGAGCAGACGGATGGTCTTAAGGAGAATACTAAGTGTGGTGATGACAGACACGTTGACAGACTGGTACAGACCCTGCCACTCAGGAGACCAAGGGAGAGGACAGGGCAGACTATATCACTGTCAGTGCCCCACGCCCAGCTATACCCCCCTCCTACACACACACACACACACACACACGCACACGCACACGCACACACACACACACACACCTAAGCACAGACTGTTATCCAATGGAGCACAATTCCCACGATTGCTGTAGATCTACACCTATCAAACATATGTTGTAGTTCGGACCACTGCTATTGCCAAAGAGCTACACCAATAATTGATTAATAGTGCTATTGTTTGATACAGTCCTAATGCTAGGAAGAGCTGTCAGGAAGAGTGTTAAAATAGAAGGACTATGATTTTTAGATTTTTTTTTTACATTTTTATTCTAAAGATCCCACATTTTTTTAAACCCATTCTTGCTCCCTGTGTCAATTATCTATTGTAATCTTGGGCGCTAACACTCTCTGCCAACCTGTGAGGTTATGGGGTAAGGTTAACGTTTGGAATATAATGTTAACAATGGTCGGATTAACACACTTATTAACGCACTTATAAGCACCACTATTCGACCACGAGCAGGCTGCACTGTTTTCACAGCCGTATACTGACCCACTTGTGATTGTCGGCGTCGCTGTGTGTTGTTATCTGAATGTAGTTAAACGGAGCCAGTGTTTTGTGTCTGATGCTAATGCGAAAGCCTTTACACAGGTTCCATTCCAAATTTCATCCCAGATTAATTCAAATGATCTGTGCCAGATGAGCACCCAATTGGATTTCCCAAGCATAACCCCCAGTTAATTGCCTTCCCCTTTCTGTAGGTTTGAAACATTCAGGAGATTGTTTTCGTTCTCTCTTTTCTGCACTCAGCCCCCCCTTTCCCTTCACCTAAAAAAAAATAAAGAATTGGAAGATAAATGTGCTAAGTGCGCTCGCACGACTTCTCCACTAACGAGATTCCTAATTAACACTAGCTGGAGCAGAGAAGGTGAGAAGCTCTGGCTGGGAATAGAAGTGCTAAATCTCACAAGTTCCCTCTACTTCTCTCACGATGCTACATGAGGGTTATACATGTACACATACAGTACATAAGCTCACCGTGACTTTAACCCTATTTGTGGCTATAGCATCCCCGAAGGAACCCAACGTGATATCCAGAGGGAATCCAAACTCAGAGACGATTTATACAGACGACTGCAATGCCTGCATGTTTTCTTGAGTGTCTTCAAATGCACATCTGTTCCCTCTGTGTCCTGAGAGTCACACCGATGACCATCACCCAGGCCAAAGCAAGGTCTCTATCTGTTGCGGGTCTGAAGCTCAAGGTCGTGCATCTCCCCATGTGTCTGGCAGAGGGAGAATAGGAGACCGTTCAGCTCTTATATCTCTGATGGTAGACTAATGTGATAGAGCCGAGCCGTTGCAGAGCACGGCTATATTTAGGCCACTTTGGTTCCGGTGACCAAGGCCTTTAGATCCACTACAGTCCCTCAGAGCGTTCACTTAAGTTCAGCCGGATGTACAGGATCCCACTGTTATCCTTCAGGGACGTATTATACCGCTGGATGATGCGTCTTCAATGAGAAACAGAGACACTAATATTCCTCTCATTGCTCCATCTAATGAAATATAGAAATGCAAGAACCTGCTGCAGCACACATCTGCTGTTCTTTTCGTCGCCGCTCTGTCCTGTTATTGTGTTTTGCTGCCCGTTGTCTTGTTTGTGTTGTTAGATGTGATGCTGCATGAATGGCCATAAGCTGTTATGGCATCGGCGCTCCTAAGCCTGTTTGCAAATTGACATCACTGGTGAAAAGGAATCCAACAGCTCTAAAGGCCCTGATACACAAGCAACATTTTGATCAATATCAACTAACAATGTCAACATCAACTGGCAACTTGATGACATGGCAACAGGCAACACCTTCTATTACAGGGGGATTACACCCGTTTTCTTTTTTTTTTTTAGAGCGTACAAATGTAACCAAATGGATCCATTTGATTCCATTTGTACGCTCTCAGAAAAAATATGTCAGACTAGAGGTCAGACTAAAAAGTTATAAAATGTTCTGTCCAGTGAGGCAGCAGCAGCCATGTTGTTTTCAGAAAAGTTTATGTGTGGGAGTCTGAGAGAAAGGATCACATGACGCCAAGGAGGGCTGTGATTGGAGGATTCCGAAATGTTGACCAGTAGAGGGCGCTAATGATCTGACTTTTCTAAACAACCAGAAGTTGATCATTTTGTATAGAAAAGTGAAAAGTCAGTACACTATACTAGGCAGAGGCCGTTGGTAATGTATGTCCTTCGATTACGCAATAATCTTTTTACCGACTGACACACATGCAGAGATTCCATGCTCCACGTGTCTTGACACACTAGTTCAGTACCATCATCATGACAACATATGGATGACATAAGGGGTGTTTATATTTAGGGAATTGTGGATTTTTTGGAGATGTACTGAGGCGACTTTCCCCTCGGGCCCAGGGGCGGATGTAACATGTCCCATTTGGGAGGGGGGGGGGGGGGGGCAAGAGAACATGTTGGAGGGGCAAGAGAAAATGGTATGGGTGCGACTTCATCGCCCGTGGCGTGAAGCCACTTATATTAGGCACTTAAGCATCAATAGTAACATCAGTTTTTGTTGAAGTTGCAACAGACGGCATGAAGCTAAAGGTCTTTTCAGGAGTTTTTTGTTTTCAATGATGAAATGCTGTTGGTTTAGTGGTGACACAAGTTAGTTAGTAGCATTTAATTTCTTGGGTATCTTGGGTTGTTTTGCATGCCATCATGTTTCGTGGGCAGTCAGGACATTTAGGGGCATTGCCCCCCCCCCCCCCCCCCCCCCCCCCCCCCCCCCCCCGTCCATGCCTAGATCCGCCCCCCAGTGGCACGTCTAGTTGAAGGCAAGCCAATCGATCAGGTGGTTCTCGAGATATGCAGGGTGCACTCAACTAACCGAACGTTCAGTGCCTTTATAGGTAGAAGTGTTCAATGTGTGTACATGCGATTGTCTGCCTAGGTGTGTATGCCCTCCACTTCCCTTCTCCCGCGTCTCCGGCGTCTGCCCAGGCCTCTGCGAAGGTCATCAGTGGAATTGGAAAGTGCACTTTGCAGAGACAAACAGATGCAGGGTACAGATAGGCCAGTGTTTATCTAATCTTGTATCGGCCCGCTGTAACGAAGTACAAACACAAAGTCCTCTCGCAATCAGATGAGAGCTTAGAAGCTTTTTTAGCCAGTCAAGGACTTGATATATATGAGTCCAGGAAGTCGGATCAGGGTGTGCCGATCGTAAAAAGCCCTAGCTATTGTCTGAAAAGGTACTTAAGGAATATCTAGAGTCTTCCGACACATATTCTAGTTGAACACCCAGTCCTCTCCTCTCCTCTCCTCTCCTCTCCTCTCCTCTCCTCTCCTCTCCTCTCCTCTCCTCTCCTCTCCTCTCCTCTCCTCTCCTCTCCTCTCCTCTCCTCTCCTCTCCTCTCCTCTCCTCTCCTCTCCTCTCCTCTCACCACACCTCATCACTCTGCCTCAGCTCCTCAGATTTTACCCCCTGTTAAGCAAATGAGTGCTCCAGAAATTGACTGCAATTTCCCCCCGCTTGCCGAGGCCCCTGAGTGATTGTGTGCTAGGCTGGAGCTGGTATAGCTGAGGCCCAGCCGCTCTGTGGGCTGAATAATGATGGTGGCACATTGACTGAGGTCTTAAATTAAGAGTACTTATCTTAATTGAACATCTGAAATAATGTTTTATTTACAACAAAGGGAAGGTGGTGCAGAAATGAAGTGGACTGCGCAGAGCTGTACAGCGGTAGCTGACTGCCTCCCTCTGTGGTTGCTGTGGGTTTAGATTTCTGATGAACTGCTTTATAGGTTTGGTCACACCGGAGCCACGGCAAGGTCACTATAGCAGTAGAACACAAGTTCAAGAATGTGATCATTCATTTCACTGGAGAAAACAATTTGGTTTGGTCGTCTTTATTGTTGGTCATTAAAACCATCTTCTGTGTATGGGCATGTTGTTTTGTTCATGTGCAGTGTACACGCACACACACACACACACACACACACACACACACACACACACACACACACACACACACACACACACACACACACACACACACACACACACACACACACACACACACACGCACACCCCAAACACTTGCAGAATGGTTAGGTCGATATCCAACTAGTCATTAGTGTATAGACCAGGCCTTGTATTGAAATTGAAGCTCATAATCAGTTGATTATAGAAAACTATGTTTTAGGGCTTGAATAAAAATAATAATTGTGTCCTCGTAGGACCGTTTGGAAGTTCACCAAATCAGCTTCAAAGTTGTTGTTTTTGTTCTTTAAGCAAACAGTGGGGAGGAGTGTACAACGAGGAATTATACATCCATGCTTTCGAGTGTGATTTGAAAGTACAGAAATAAGGTGAGAACAAGCAAGTAGCTAACCGACAGACAGTCAGAAAGTTGGCGATTGGCGTCTATCTCTCTCTCGGTAGCTTGATTATGAACAGCGAGCCCCCCCCCCCTCCACACACACACACACCACTAATCAGTTTCATTGTCACAGTTGCTATGATTGGCTCGGCATCACAGTGATTATGCTAACTCCAACCAACCAAACGTTATCTCAGACTAGGACAACCTCCTCCCTGTTCTTTCAGAGTTGATGTGTTGACTGACCTTCATCTGATCACTTTGGTGATTGCAAGAAATTGCCAGTTCTGAGGAGGAAGAAGAATGGTATCATTTAGAAAAGAAAGGCAGGTGGGCATGAATTGATTCGGTTTTTGTTTTCTCAACAATTATGCTTGTAGTGTTTTGCCATTTGCGTTTTTGTCAACCTCCCCCAGTCCCCAGAGTTGCTTTGGTCTTGGATTGGAACAAGGGTATTGATATTTTCTTACTTTACCAAACGACAAATATAACCGAATTGACACCATGCTGTCCTACCCCTGTAGCTGCATAGAGCACCTTGTTATAAAATACAGACAGACAGGCAGGCAGGCAGGCAGGCAGGCAGGCAGGCAGGCAGACAGACAGACGCTGAGGTCACAATCTGGCAGGTCTTTAGTACCAGATGCGTGGCCGTTTTTGAGTGGTCAATCGGCCACACCTCTAGTCCCCTATAATCTATTCCAGACTATTTATTTAACTTTAATTAACTTTAATATTGTCAACAAATCCTTTTCATTGGCATCATGACAAAGCGGTGCTAGTTTTGGGAGGAGTTTTGGGAGGGGTTGTGGTGGGTGAGGTGGTGTTTTGGCCAATCACAGCGCAGCAGTCTCCGGCAGTTTCACAATGAGCCAATAGAGTGGAGGTTAGATTCAAATCTGTTTACAAACAGAGGTTTGTACACACTAAAGTTGCCCATATTGCCTTTAAAGGGAGATTTCACATTCAAACATGTCTGCAAGTGAAATATATGATATCCTTCTAAGGCATAAGATCTGGTGCATAACACACACAGAACAGGGCCCTGGAGATCAATAATCCTGAGTTTTGTGCGTTTCAACTAATAGCCCTGCACCTCAGTAGAGGCCTTCACACACATGCACCTGCAGTAATTCCTCTGTTATGGAAGAAAGTAAAGTTTTACCAGGTGTGTGTGTATGTGTGCATCCAGGGTTATTGACCATTAACGTTTATCGTCTACATTATGCATTGTTTTTTTATTCTCCTAGAGTGTGGTGGTGGTAGTGTGTGTGTCCTTGTGCATATACGTGTGTGCAGCCAGGGTCTACCTATGTGTGTGCATCTCTGTTAGCTCGTATCAGGGGCGGATGTAACATTTCCCTATGGGGGGGCAGGAGAAAATGGTATGGGTGCGGCTTCATCGTCGCTTCGCACCACGGGCGATGAAGCCGCACCCATACCATTTTCAGTTACCGGACTTTTAGACAAGTATAGGCATCAATAATAACATCAGTAGTTGTTGTTGAAGTTGCAACAGACACGCAGCATGCATAAAGCTAAAGGTCTGTTTTCAATGATGAAATGCTGTTGGTTTAGTGCAGGTGACACAACTGTAGTTAGTAGCAGTAGTAGTTTCAATTCATTTTAAATATAGGCACTTTAATTTGAAATATCTTGGGGTTGTTTTGCATGCCATCGTGTTTGGTGAGGCAGACTGGGCATTTAGGGGGGCATTGCCCCCCCAATGCCCATGCCTAGATCCGCCCCTGGCTCGTATACCTGCGCGTGTGTGTGTGCGTGCGTGCGTGCTCTCCAGTCATGCATGCCATCTGCCGCCTCTGCAGGCGGCGTCACCCAGAGCCTGATGTTGTTGATGCATCATCACACTCCGCTCCATCACCTGTCCCATGCTATTACCACACAGCACACTGACTAATGAACCTATCGGATGCAGGCCCCCCACCCCACCCTACCCTACCCCACCCCCCACCCAGGCACCACATCACCCGTGGAAATATGTGTTGTTGTTGTTTTTTTCCGTCTCGGAATCCTTATCCTTCAGTGGAATGGAAAATATTGATAGTTTTGTCGCCGAGACTTCTGACCTCTAAGCGTTCGCTTAGTGTGGTGTGGTGTTGTTTTTCTTCCCTCCGTCGCCCCGTGTTTTCCATTTTTCCATTTCCCCGGCCGTGGGTGAGATCAAACAGGCAATTAGAAGTGCTGCTGCTCGCTAATGTTCTCCCATATTCAGTCAGAAGTCTGTCTGTTTGTGTGTGTGCGTATGTGCACGTGGGTGTGTGTGAGTGGGCTGAGAGATACTATCATACTATATATATAATGGATGGATGTCTCTCGCTGTCTCTACCACTTTGCCTTGGGAGCCTCTGAGTTCAACGTCTAACTTCGTAGATCAATACGGAGCGGTGGTCTGTGCACTGTCAGTCACAGCACTAGCTGGACTTCCTGACCGCTGGCTCCACACTGTCTTCAGCGGGACGTGGGGAGAGGGAGAGAGACGGTCACTTGGAGGCAGGAGGACAGCTATAGGACCTCTCAGACTTTCTCTCCAAAAAACGTTTTTTTTTTCTCCCTCCCTCTGCCCTGACTGCCCAATCAAACATGATGGCATGCAAAACAACCATTTAAAAGATATTTCAAATTAAAGTGCGTATATTTAAAATGATTTGCAACACTACTACTGCTACTAACTAACTACAGTTGTGGCACCACTAAACCAACACCATTTCATCATTGAAAACAGAAAACTCTCTGAGTCAACTTCTGATGATGTTATTGATGCTTTACTTGCCTAATATAAGTCCCGGACAAGATATAAATCTTGACAGTACAAAAGAATTTAAATGAAAATGGTATGAGGGCGGCTTCATTGCCCGTGTCGCTTTGATGAAGCCGCCCTCATACCCTTCTCTCCCTCCCTCAATTGGGCATAGTTACATCCGGGCCTGCTGCAACCTATGGCTGGTGTCTCTCTTACCGGTGCTCGTCGTCATGTACCTCTTCTCACTTCCTCTCCTCTCCTCCTCGGTGGGGTTTTGCTGCACGGGGTCGCGCCTGCTGTTTTTCCAACAACGACCTTCTTGGCATTCACAGGCTACAGTTTGCAGGCATTCACACATGGGAGCTGCCCAGCATAGCAACATTCTTCTATTGTTGGCCTGCACTGAGCAAGCTCCACTGGAGCAGGTGGGGGTTATGTGACTCTCAGTCAAGGGCACCTCCCTGGTAGTTGTTGAGGAGGAGGAGGGGAGAGCGTTTCATCAATCCCCCTCTTGCGGTGTTCTAATTTCCCATGCGGGTCCAGACATGAGATTTGAACCAGCAACCACTCTGTCTTAAAGTATACCCCTATGACCCTATGTACAGTACATCTGTGCGAATCCGTGTGTACAGCAGGTCCTCACAACACTATATTCAGGACAGTTGTTGTGGTGGTTTCCTCCATGTCTTCACACGTCGTCCCGATGTGGTGAAGTGCTGCTGTACTTCACAGAGCAAAAAGTTAGTTAGTTCCAAACCACTTCTAATTAACCTCTAATATGCTCTCTATTAATGGCACAGGGGGAGAGAATAGGGAGAGTGCGGAGAGGGAGACAGAGGGAGAGAGGGAGGAGGGAGACTGGGGCACTTTCAAGTTTTTATTTCACTCTGGAGTTTGATACACTCTCTCCTTGCCTCACCTACCACACCCTCTCCCCTCTATCTCTATCTCTGTCTCTCTCTTTCTCTCT
Source organism: Benthosema pterotum (assembly GCA_039105355.1). Lineage (NCBI taxonomy): Eukaryota > Metazoa > Chordata > Actinopteri > Myctophiformes > Myctophidae > Benthosema > Benthosema pterotum. The sequence goes on from CM076979.1 coordinate 39,702,319, forward strand.
CCCTCTCTCTCTCTCTATCTCTCTCACTCCGTCTCTTCAATGGTGACAGATTGTTAGTTGGGCTCTTTGACGGCAGGTATAGTATATGACATTCAATGTTGGATCAGTCCATAGAACTGTCTCTCTGCTAATGAACTAGCTGATATCACCTGACACACGCACGTGCCCACGCACATGCACATACACGTCATGCACCCAAGCACACACACTGGTATACTGATACGTTTTTACACTATGCTGCAATCTAAAAATGTCTGGACTTCGATGGACCATCGGTCGCGACGATCGGTTGTGAACCGTTCATCACCGGTTGCTATAAAACCTAACCTTAACCCATAACTCTACACGTAACCTCAGTAAAACCTATGCTGAAAACCAAACTTTAACCCCAAACGATAGGATACCTGCTGCGACCGATTGAGTCACGGCCGCTACCATCTGTCAGGATTCGTTTACTATCGGTCGCGGCTCATTTACCTTCAGCCGGGGACATTTGCCGCGGTCACAAGTTGATTTCGCCCTTTTGGGTGGAGTCCCTTTACAATAAATATGATAGTTTTTAGTATAATGTTTATATTATTAGTATAGTTTGAAAAAGATGATTCAGGTTGCAGCTGAGGATTTGACTGTTTGCATCTGCATGCTTTCTCTCCATTCACTCCATAGTGCTGTGCGTCATGCGGTGCAATGTGACTGTGGTTGTGTTGCGGCACAGTGTACTGCGGTCTATACAGACACACAGGGCAGACACACACACACACACACACACACACACACACACACACTGCAAACGCCTCATCTCCATCTTGCCCGTAAAACACTCCTGACTTTTAATATCCCGCGCTCCAACCAAGCGTGCACTTCCTAAGCATGATGGGGCTGATTGGAGTCAAACCGCCGACCGCCACCCTCGGCAGCAACACTAGCAATGATAACAATAACTGCGGTGACAAGGTGGGGCCCACCGAGGTACAGATAAAAGGACAAACAGTTTTGTTCCCCTCCCTGTTGATTTATTTGTTTTCTTTTCCTCGCCTCGCGTCGCCTCGCCTCCCCTCCACAGACACACACACACACACACACACACACACACACACACACACACACACACACACACACACACTCCTCCGGCCGCTTTACATAATGTTGATTTCCACGGTCCGAATAGACTGCGATGATGAATCTCTCTGGACTTTTATGTGCTTTTGATGGATGGTGCAGGCGACACGGAGACACAGAGAAACAATGTGTTGTTTCATTTCACTTTGTTCCTTCTCTGCTCGTGATTCTCCCTCTCTCTCTCTCTCTCTCTCTCTCTCTCTCTCTCTCTCTCTCTCTCTCTCTCTCTCTCTCTCTCCACTCCGTTCCAGGATGGGCGGCCCGCACTGTAAATTCATTTAATCCAGAGGGTAGAACAAATAGGACGAAATGAACCCATTTTTACACTACAGAATTCCGAACGGTTTTCAATGAACTGGATCTTATTCTTCCTGTGTGCTGCGTACAGTAGCTGCCAGTCAGTCTGCCATGTACAGTACCGTACACCGTAACGTACCTGTCTCCCTCTTTTTTAAAAAATGATTTGTTTGTTTCGGACGGCACGCAGGCAGTCTTGGACCGCTGCCTGGCGTCATTAGGGGGCTTCCTTTGTACCCTCATAACGCATAATTATCTTATTGAGCGTGTAGATATCGCCCTGTGATTAATGCAAGATATGTACTTTATTATTATTATTATTATTATTATTACAGTGGTGAAGAGGGTAAAGGGAGATGGGGGGGTGGCTAGTAGAGAGCGAGAGAAAGAGAGCGGGAGGGTGGGCATATAATTATTACTGATACATATCGACCACCACCCACCGACACCACCCATGCCTCCTCCACCTCGCCCTCCCCGCTGTGCCCCTATTGAGTTACGGGCCTGCAGTGCCTAAGTAATTTGTAATGGCCATTCACCGCAGTGGCAGTGCAGAAATCCTATTTTGTGATGGCTGGCTAATGTGATCAGGGGCATTTTAAGCCTTTCTCCCCCCATCCCCTCCTCCCCCCCTTCTCCCTTTGCTCCTCTGAAATTACATCTGCTCCTCAGAGGGCTGATGTCTCTCTCTATCTCCCCTTCTCTCTCTCTCTCTCTCTCCTCTTTTCGGTGATCTTATTAGAGGGGGCAAACCGCTCTGACTGGTTGGTTGCTTGGGCTCTCTTCTTCCTCCTATCTGACGCACGCACGCATGTGCACGTGCGTGCACGTGCGTGCCCTCCGTGCGCGTGCGCGCACACACACACACACACACACAGAAAGCAACCTTGACGTGGCCGTTTATAGTCCTGAATGTTCCATCTCCTGTCTCACTTCTCCTCTCCGTCTCCTCCCCTCTTTCCATCCTTCTCTCTCTCTCCGTCGTCCATCTCCTTTTGACTTAGTGAGTCATCCAGTTAGGGGGGGAAAAAAGATAAACAGTGTAAGTGCACAGTACAAGCCTTTAGTGTTCATTACACGTAGAGTGTACAAAAGCAACCACACACGAGGTAAGGGTCCACTTAGGGTTTTGCCACAGACTGAATAGTGAATAACAAATGGGAAACAAACCTATAAATCCCATTGTGTTAACAGTTTATGCAGCACTGTCTGGATTCAGTTCCAGGCAAGGGTTATGCTGCTAACTGTTGCCATTTATACCACCAGAGTGATGCCGGTTGGGAACAATGCAGTTACTGTGCTCACTGTACCACTGTCAGAGTACTTGGCCAGACTATGATGTTAGTGATATACAGTGGTGATGACCTCATGGATCATAATATACATGCCATAAGTCCATGGATGCACCGTGGATAACTTGTATATGTTCCTCAGGGCCACAAAGAACAGATACAAGTCCTCCTTTGTCCCTGCTTCAATTCCTGCAGACACTGCGGCCAGTGGCAGGTAATAATCCTGACCTCCTGGATGGTGAGGTTGCCTAAGATCTGGTACTGGCACTTTATTGCAGTATACTTTACATCTCGACACTCTCCATATCATGTATACTCATTATATCTTGTATGAACTTAATGAACTTGCATCTTTTGTCGTACTTCTTGTCATTTAGTCGTTGAACCTGCATTTTATATCCTGTTAGTACTTTATTAGCCTGGGCTAACCTGAAATGCTGTGCTACGTTACATCATTTGGAGCCCCCCCCCCCCCCCCCCCCCCCAGCCCTATATTTGGACTTGTCTTCATGGGCCTCATGGTTGCTTGTTTCTCTCTCAAAAAATCTGCCAATGATGGTCATTGACGGATATTTGTTTTGTTTAGCTTAGCACAAGCGCTGTTAGCAGCCATGCAGCATGTTGCTGCCCTCATGAATAAATGCAGTATTTAGCGCAATATGCCGTCCAACAGCGTATGGATATGTGTGGCTGGCTACCGACTCTTCCACAGATTAAACATGCATGTTTGCATGACACATTGCATGTATGTGGCCAAGCATGCATGTGGAGTAATGGCACAACAGAGTTTCCCCCCAAAATGGTGATATAAAATTCTGATGACAGAATGTCTAAAATTATATGTAGGGAATATATATTCCAAACAACCACTGAAGCAACTTCCTTTAAAGGAGGAATAACATTTCCTAAAATTGTTTTTAATATTATCATTTTGTATACAGGTATGTCTCTCAGGCTTATTTCTAATGCTTTGAGCCTCAATCACTACTGAAATAACCAGTCCTTGTAATTTCTTTATGGACAGTTTAGCTGCAGTACCACAATGTCCTGGGTGGTGGGTGCGCTGATATGGAGGATATTTTATAGTAGAGTCATTATAATACTGATGCTAGATAAAACCAGGATTGTTAAAACTCCATGTCAGCTTGGTAAATCAACAGTGGTGGACATTATAAACAAAGTGGAAATTAAAATTTGGAACTGAAGACTGAAGGAGATGAGGAATTATACAAAGTAGGGTGCATTTACATCATTATGAGGCCAGAATCAAACAAGCTGTTCCTGAGAGCAGTTCACAAGCTCCTATATGATATTAAAGACTGATTGTTTAAACTAGATAGTTTGTGGGGATAGAAAACACACATGGGAGCACCAAAAACACCCCAAAAAATCTCATGTTGTTCCTCCTTTAACACTCCTCCTCCTGGTGGTCCTCGGTGATACACCCCGCAAATTTGACATCGATCCTTTTAAGGGTTCTCCAGTTGGCACCTGAAGTTCGAAACACACACATTTTGTGTAGGTTATAGCGGGGAGACGGCACATTTCTCTTTTAAGGCCTCTAGCTGGAAAAAAGAAAAGTTTGGGGCGCCCTGGAACTACAATGCAGTTGTCAAGCTCAGCCCTCCGTGTGCGGCGTGTTGCTGCTGTAGGCATCTGTACTGCCTGCGGGTGTTTATATTAGTGATGAATCAGTTCAGTCAGAGTCTGGCTTTAGCCAGAGGACTCTCCTCCAGCAGAGGATGGGAGGGTATGGGGGTGGATAATGGATGTGGTTGTGCAGCTTGGGTGGGTATCTAGTGTTAAGGGTCCATTTGGTTACCTTTCTACACCGGCAGAGTTAAATCAGGGGTTGTCAACCATAGTCCGGGGTCTGATCTGTATGTTTGACTGTTTGGTTTCCCAAATTGGTTTCCCGAATTGTGGACAAAAGCAAAATATATTGTTAGGCTTGGGGTATGTGGGGCTAAAATTTCATCAAATGGTGGTCCGTGGATCAATTGCTGAGAAAATAGTGGGCCCTGGCATGAAAAAGGTTGAAAACCACTGAGTGAACACAGAAGGGTTTTAACAGCTCACACATCACCTCACTCAGAGCATACAGTATGCTCTGCTCTAGCAGTGCCGGCGCCAGAGTTCTGTACTAAAACGCTGTTGTGGTCAGAATTCAGGAGACTCTCTGCCTGCCTGCCCCAGGAGGGACAAAATCAACATGACTTAGGCAGACGGCTGCGGCTGCTCAGTAAATAAGTCGCGACCGATAGTAAATGATAGTAATGGTCACCACCTTATCCCACCTACCTTTTTCTATATCTGCCATGGCAGGTATCCTATCGGTCACGGCGAGTATCCCACCGGTCGTGGGTTAAGCTTAGGTTTAGGCGTAGGTTTTACTGAGGTTATGTTTAGGGCTAAGGCTTAGGGTTAGGTTTTATAGCGACCAGTGAAGAAAGGGTGAGACAGTAAAGCGGTTGGGACTTATTTACCGAGGCAAGTTGTCTGTCTGTCTGTCTGTCTGTCTGTCTGTCTGTCTGTCTGTCTGTCTGTCTGTCTGTCTGTCTGTCTGTCTGTCTGTCTGTCTGTCTGTCTGTCTGTCTACCTGATTCTCCGTCTGTCTGCTGATCAACAACTATGTGTGATTGTAGAGCGTTTACATAATATAGTGCTGTAGTGGAGCTGGTGTGAAAGATTGGGGGAATCAAAGTGCTTTGTGCGAATATTTGTGTGTGTGTGTGGGTGAGGGTGTGGGTGTGGGTGTGTGTGTGCGTGTGCGTGTGCGTGTGTGTGTGTGCGTGTGCGTGTGCGTGTACGTGTGGGTGTACGTGCGTGCACAAGGTTGTGTCGTCAAATCGCTGCTGCGTGTAGTGGCTCGTGGGTGTGGCTGGAGAAGGGAGGAAGGGGAGAGAGAGAGAGGAAAAAAGAGGGAGGGAGGTGACAGCTGAATGCTCGCCCTTGGACTCCCCAGACGCGTCGCCACTGAGGAGGAGGAGGGTGGGGTGCGAGCACGTGTGAATCTATGTGTGGGGATGGCGCGCGTCTGTGCGCGCACACACACACGTCTCTAAATGCTCAGATTGTGCTGACCCAGCAGCCTCCAGCGCTCGGCTCCCCTTCTCTCCTCCTCTTCTCTCTCCTCTCCTCTCCTCTCCTCCACTCCACTCCCCTGCTCTTTATGGCAGAGCACGCAGGTCACCTTCTCAGTTGCTGAATTTAATACTCAGCTAGAGAGAGAGAGAGAGAGAGAGAGAGAGAGAGAGAGGCAAGAGAGAAGAGGGGAGAAAAAGAATAGAAAGAAGAAGACTGGTGGGAAGGTGATTGATGGAATCTTCCCTCCTCAGAATGGATTTTTTTTAGATGATCTTAGAGACAGCGTCTATAAGCAGCTAAAAAAAGTAGAAAACATGAGTTGATAACTATCCTGGAATAGTCATATTATACACACAATGTACACACAACTGTGTTCAGCTCAGCTTCCTCTTGCTGTAAGCCTGAAACACATTGTTAGCTTAAATTGACAAATACTACATAAAATTATGCTGTATTAGCCATCTTTTATAGCAGTAATTTTCAACCATTTTGACACCAGGGCCCACTATATATTCAGCATTCAAAGATTCTAAAGATCTAACGATTTCTTTTGTACATAATGTATATTAAGCCCTTTATCACTGGTAAAGTTGAAGGTGTGGCCATGCTTGTGTGTGTGTGTGTGTGCGTGTGTGTGTGTGTACACAGATGCGTGCACAGATACATGCACATGTGCGTACAAACACACACACACACACACACACACACACACACACACACACACACACACACACACACACACACACACACACACACACACACACACACACACACACACACACACACACACACACACATATATATACCTGTCTGTTCGGAGGGTCTAGCTCTAAAGCAGTGTCTCCGGATCTCACCAGGCTGGCAGAATGCCTCCTGTTCAATCCCAGCTCTGTCAAACTCGCTTAACGTTCACCACTAACAACAGATGCCAGGCCAGATCAACCTGCACCTCGGGTTGTTGTTGCTGCCCACAGATAACACACTCACACACGTGTGTGTGTGTGTGTGTGTGTGTGTGTGTGTGTGTGTGTGTGTGTGTGTGTGTGTGTGTGTGTGTGTGTGTGTGTGTGTGTGTGTGTGTGTCTGTGTGTGTGTGTGTGTGTGTGTGTGTGTGTGTGTGCGCACGCACACGCGTCACGCACAGATGGTGGTGTTAGGTGTCTGTCACTCATCATCAGTACCTGGTGTCTTTATTACAGAGTCTGTGTGAAGACAGGAGCATCCTGCAGGACATAGTGAGGGGTGGAGGGCAAACACTTTATACATTATACACTCACACTGTCCATGAACGTGGCTGTCAGGTCAACTGTCTGACCAGGGCCGTTTTTGCCATTAGGCAGACTAGGCAGTTACCTGGGGCTCCATGAGGGGGGGGGATAAATACATTATACTTGTCCTCTATAACTACAATTGAACATTTAAAACAAATATAATATGTTCTTTAGTTTAAAAATAGTTTTAAACTATCACTCATTTTATGCCATTTTACTGTGCTTGTCATAGGTATGATGTCACAAGAGATTTTCCCTGGAGGCTCCAAATTGCTTAGAAACGCCACTGATACTGACTTATCTAAGACCGATTCGTCTGCCATGTTTTTTGAAAACCTTATACGCATACCTAACTAACATGTTTTTTGGTAGTTGAATCGAATACTTTGGTAGTCTAATAATTTAGGCTAGTGACTAGTCTACAGTGATGTATAGTAAGTAAGTAGCCTTGCCAGGCCATGATGTCAGGAGGCCCAGCTGAGCCATTGAGGCCCATATAGGTCAGGAGCCTATCTCCTGTTTCTGTAGCGTGAGGCAGCTTGATGTACAAGTACACCCCCTGGACATGACGCTAGTATATCGCAGGGACTTACCCCCAATCCATCCCTTGATGCTGAGTGCCAAGCAGGGAGGCATTGGGTCCCATTTTTTAGAGTCTTTGGTATGACCCGGCCGGGAATCGAACCCCGACCTCCCAGTCTCAGGGCAGACACTCTAACCACAAGGCCACTGAGCTGGTAGTGATGTATAGGGTATTCGTTTTTTTAGCCAATACAAATGTGTGATTCTGGACTTCTCACTGAAACAGCACATGCCTATTACCCTACTGTAACTCAGTTGCAGTATGACATGAAAAATAAGCGATCCACCAACAATCACTATAACGCATAATGAATGAATAGTCGTCTAGTGTTTTGCTAGTCGAATAGTTGAATATTTAGTTAATGCCCTAAATTAACACTAACACTAACACTAAACTTAACACATTCAGATTGGGATCCCCTTTAGGTCTTCCAGTTATTGAAAAATAGCATATCTACAAGCTCATATCGTGCCACTCAGTGGCACAATATGACCTTGTATCTCTACTATTTTGAAATATCGGGAAAACTCTACAAGGACCTACATTTTAGTGACATTTTTAGTTCCAGGGACAACATTTTAGTTCCAGGGCTTTTTTTTGTCCCGAGGGCCAAAGTTTTTGTTCCAGGGACCTCCAAGAAGGTCCCTGGAACTACGTCTTTTCAGATTGGGGATACATTCAGATAATTCTGGAGCTCCTTGAATGAAATAATAAAATGGTTGGTTAAAATGAATAATTCTTGCTATGGTGAAATTGAATAGCATATACAGTTGATCGGATAATTGCAACCTTTCCAAATGTGCGTTCAGACTACAACAACCGTGTCTCTTTTCTCCAGAGCAATCCTCATGCGTTCTTAATATGCTATTAATAAAAAGACTCCATTTTGCAGAACTGGTGATTTAATAACAAAAACGATTCAAAAACACAAACGTGATCAGCCAGGGCTCCAAATAGTATTAACAGTTTGTGTCAAAACAAACTAAGTCTTCTCTTAACGTGACTGCCTGCTTCCTTCTACACCAGAGCAGCCAGAAAATAACAAAACAAAAACACAATGGCATAATAACCCTTGCTGGCTCACTCAGCCCCCATCCCTGGTTACAGAAACACCCCCTGTAGTTAAAGGAACATTACACCTGTAAATACTCTAAAATATATACATACAAAGTCGATGCAAAGGCACAAAAACACGTGGTAGACTCCCCCTGTTAACTTACTGACACAGACCGCACAAATGTGTGTGTGTGTATATATATATATATACACTCAACAAAAATATAAACGCAACACTTTTGTTTTTGCTCCCATTTTTCAGGGGATGGACTTAAAGCCCTAAAATTCATTCCAGATATACAATATAACCATTTCTCTCAAACACTGTTCACAAATTTGCCTAAATGTGTGATATTGAGCACTTCTGCTTTGTTAAGATAATCCATCCCACCTCACAGGTGTGCCACATTAAGATGCAGGTGTGACATCATGATTAGTGCACAGGTGTACCCCAGACTCTCCACAACAAAAAGACACCCTGAAATGTGCAATTTTCTTTTGCCTTATTGGGTGTATGGGCCTCCGAACCAGTCAGTATCTGGTGTGACCACCATTTGCCTCATGCAGTGCAACAGATCTTCTTCGCATAGAGTTTATCAGATTGTCAATTGTGGCCTGTGGAATGTTGCTCCACTCCTCTTCAATGGCTATGTGAAGTTGCTGGATATTAGTGGGAACTGGTATGCGCTGTCGAAATGGTAATAATGTAGTAATATTGTGTTATTACCATTTTTACAGTGTGTAACGGTTCCCACTAATATCCAGCAACTTCACATAGCCATTGAAGAGGAGTGGACCAACATTCCACTGGCCACAATTGACAATCTGATAAACTCTATGCGAAGAAGATGTGTTGCACTGCATGAGGCAAATGGTGGTCACATCAGATACTGACTGGTTCGGAGGCCCATACACCCAATAAGGCAAAAGAAAATTGCACATTTCAGGGTGTCTTTTTATTGTGGAGAGTCTGAGGTACACCTGTGCACTAATCATGATGTCACACCTGCATCTTAATGTGGCACACCTGTGAGGTGGGATGGATTATCTTAACAAAGCAGAAGTGCTCAATATCACACATTTAGGCAGATTTGTGAACAGTGTTTGAGAGAAATGGTTATATTGCATATCTGGAAATAATTTTAGGGCTTTAAGTCCATCCCCTGAAAAATGGGAGCAAAAACAAAAGTGTTGCGTTTATATTTTTGTTGAGTGTATATATATATATATATATATATATATATATATATATATATATATATATATATATATATATATATATATATATATATATATATATATATATATATATATATATATATATATATATATATATATATATATATACACACACACAACAGGGAAGAAGTTAAAAAAAGTACAGTTTTTGTTTTTTCACTCTGTTTGCACCCCGCCATTAAGTATTTTACATAGCATTACGTTTGCCTGGTGGGTGGTGATCAGTGTTGGGCAACATTACTTAGGAGAGTAATGCCTTTACTTTACTTATGACCCCTTTGAAAAAGTAATTACATTATTTTACTTATTACTACAATCAAAGAATAATATATTACATATTACAATGTTACTTTCCCAAGTTCCCCTCCAACCCGCAAAGGAATAGATATGCACAACACAAGCTGTTTAGTGACAACTGCGATAACTTGTAGTGTACAGTAGGTCATGTGTGCAGAATGCTTTGGTGATTAGGATCTACAAACTACAGTGCATCTCTGTTATCTGTTGATAGTTTGTAAATGTGTACAACTTTGAGATCATGCAACAACAAGCTCAAAAGTAACAAGTAATGAGGTGTGTTTTGGCAGAGTAACATCTTTACTTTACTTTTGTTGGAAAAAGTAATAATATACCTAAAATGTGTAATATTTAATTAGTTACTGCCCCTCACTGGTGGTTGATCCACCTGAACTGAAGCCATGCCCACAGCTGTTGTTTTATGATACAACATGTATAATGTGATGTCACTATATTACTATTGTTCCATTGGTACTCTTGACTGTCAAGGTTTTCAGCCTCCAGGAAGAAAGACCGCAGTGCACGCAGTTCTGGGGAAGTTACTTTTAAAAAGTAAGGATATGTGCCAATACATGGGGGATAAAAGAGCACTTAGGCACAGTACAATATCCATAATCACAGACAATATCCAGTATTTACATAATTACATAATGTAACATGCGTAACTAGTGTGTACAAACACTGTTGGTAAACAGATTTGTTTAAAAACAGAATCTAACTCCACCTCACCTCCACTCTATTGGCTCATTATGAATCTGCTGGAGACTGCTGTGCTGATTGGCTAAAATGCTGCCACACCCCCATGCAACCCATCTCCCCCTTACAAATTAGCCACGCCTTTCCTGAGCCCAACGGATATTTTATTTTCATGATTTGGTGTCTACAACAATCTATATACTGTATATACTGTATGTAGATTCTTTGCTAAAAAGTTGTCTCTATTACCTTTAATGAGAAAATGAAATAATTAAGTAGTCCCTTACATAAGGGCACTACTTGGCGTTAATCTCAACACTGATTACAATAACAAAATCCATTGATTCAACATTGAATTCTGGTTATCTAACCAAAATTCAACGTTGAATCAATGCATTTTGCTATCTCGACACTGATTACAATAACAAACACACAAAAGGGTCTAATAATGTACTGTCACCTCTTAAAAACAAGAACAATTGGGGAAAAAATAGAAGAATCACGGCACTCCGTCTTTAAGTTAACAGTAATTTGACAGTACAGACAGTAGTAGTGTCTCCTGGTCCCTGGCCTGTATGAGAGAATGAAATGTCTGCCGTTGGATTCATCTTGGCGTTCTAGAGGAGTCTGTGATGAGTGGCGGGTTCCTCTGGAGAGCAGTAAACAGTGGAGGGCACATTACTGTTTTTTGCCAAATGACCTCTGGCTAACCTTCCTGGCACAGCATCAAGACCCACACACAGATACAAAACGGCCTCACACGCGCGCGCGCACACACACACACACACACACACAAACCGAGGTATCCGAGCCGTTGTGTAGAGTATCTACACATCAATAGCTCCCCCTGTGGCAAACTTTGAAAGCTTGAAAGCTGCGGCTTCTTGTATTTCTCCTCCCTGCTCAGAGCTACTGTAGTATTAAACGGTATTGTTTTGCAACGCTCTCGCATGGTGCATTCACGGAAAAGTAGTAAAATCCCACTGTCTGCCTAGCTATACCTACCCTCCCTCCTCCTGTTAACAGATGGTTTGAAAAAAGACTGCTCTGAATCATCTCGTCTCATTCTACGCAGTGAAGTCCGTAAGTGTTCATTTGATGCTGCAGCAGCATGTACAGAATGTGAATTACAGATTGGTTAATGTTCTATTTGTGTTCATATTCATAGGAAATATCAATGTCTACCCACTAAAAGTCAAAGCATCCTTGTGAAAAGACTGCACTGACTCATCTCGTCTCATTCTGTGAAATCCAGAGTGTTAATTTAATCCATTGTGGGCGAACTAACACGCATTTTGGTGTTCTGAGCATGATGTTGTACTTTAGCTATTGAAAAATATCAGATCTATCAGCTCATAGCACGCCACCGAGTCAGTGAGCTTAGTTGTAGGTGCCATATTTTTTTTAAAAATGTGAAAAAATGGTGCAAATCTTTTTCAGTCACAGTGAATATGTTTTACTCAATTATTTTGCTTCTGGGAGGTCCCATAACTACATTTTTTCAGACAGGGATCATCTGATGATTTTTGGGGATCCTCGACATGAAATATTGAGGACCAGTGATATAGAAACCACTATGTGAAAAGAGTTATTAGTTATCTGGCAGTTATTGGCACTGGATTTTCAGAAAACCTCAAAAATCGAGGATTTAGATCAGAATACGTTTTTGTAGAATCTTAGTGTGAAGTTGAAATGGGTTAACTGTGAGCTTATGTTCGAGTTACAGATGCTTTGTGGTTCAGTCCTGGGTCCATTCGTGGAACCGCCAAGATAAAAATGGACCGGATCATTTGACGGTGTATGTACTGTATATCCGTGCATGGAGCGTCCTCCTATACCAGACCAAGCTGGTGTGTTGCGGCTGCTACAACCACACTTGTTTTTTTTATTTATGAGCCCAGTCTCAGCTGTCGTGAGGTTCTTTTTTTCCCTGACGTTTGTCTAATTAGTTTGGTATTATTTGGGAGACAGACAGACAGACAGACATGCATGCATTGCCCTCACACAAGGATGAAAACGGTGCATGTTTTACGGCGAGCCAGACGCCAGAGTCTGAATTTATCACTCTGTTTTCTCCTTCGTTCTCGGGGCGTCCTACGGCACGTTCTTAACAGCCTCGCCCTGCTCAGAGCCCATTTTGTGTGTGTGTGTGTGTGTGTGTGTGTGTGTGTGTGTGTGTGTGTGTGTGTGTGTGTGTGTGTGTGTGTGTGTGTGTGTGTGTGTGTGTGTGTGTGTGTGTGTGTGTCTGCAGCCCAAAGACGGATTAGTAGAAATTAAATGCATACATGCAATTCATGAATATTATTATTCCCCCCCAGTAAAGAATAACTTTTGTGCTCTATGTCTGATTGTTCTGTCATAGACTTATCAAAAATGTCTGAAGACAATACACTTGTATTGCATTGTACACTGTGTGTGTGTGTGCCGTGCGTGCACATGCATGTGTGTGTGCCTCTTTTTGAGTCTCTGTGTCGTCTTGGTATTGGAGGTCGGGGATGAGGCTACGGAGTTGAGTAAGTATAGATTACAGTCATTTACTCTCAAACAACTCATTTTGGGAGTGTTGACACGTCCATTAACCCCAGCCAGAAAAATCATTAATTTTTCCCCAATGAAGACATTAGTCATCAGACCAAACTCTGTCTGCACTGTCCTACTGCCGCTGCGCTCCATACGGGCAGAGAGGGGGCGCACTGGACCTAGTGTGTGTGTGTGTGTGTGTGTGTGTGTGTGTGTGTGTGTGTGTGTGTGTGTGTGTGTGTGTGTGTGTGTGTGTGTGGTCCAAAGAACGTGCCCACACAGAAACCTGCATGTGTGCACAGACAGACAGTCAGTCAGTACTCTGCACATGTGCACGCCTTCTTCCTCATGCTATTTCTCTCTCCCTCTGCCTCTCTCTCTCTCTCTCTCTCTCTCTCTGACACACACAAGCTTGCACGTGTGTGGACACACACACACACACACACACACACACACACACACACACACACACACACACACACACACACACACACACACACACACACACACACACACACACACACACACACACACACACACACACACACTTCCTACATCCTGTTTTGTTTCCAGGCTTATCAGGAGCTTTATTGTGTCTCACAATACTGGGTAATTAGGTGTCTTCTGCTGTGCCTCTCTCCCTCCCTCTCCCTCCCTCTCTCTCTCTCTCTCTCTCTCTCTCTCTCTCTCTCTCTCTCTCTCTCTCTCTCTCTCGTTCTAACGGCAGAGAAATAGACCTGTCACCATTTGGGCACTAGAAGATCCACCAAATGCTAAGCAGTAATGGCTTGCTTTGTATCCTCGTAATGCATTGCATTGACAGCGGGGGGCACTTAAAAAGGAGACACTGTCTTTTTATTTAACGTCCTCAGCCCCCCCCCCCCCCATCCCCCCAACCCTATTTTTTCTCTCTTTCATTTGACTTCTGCCTCCCAGCTGCTTGGTGAAATGTTGCAGGTTTAAGTCAACCCATTTGAGGGCAGTCAATTAGCAGGTGGCTCCATGCAGTTATTGTTGTAAGTACTATGATTATGTGTGGTACTGTGTACTGCACCAGATAGAAGGAAAAACAATACAAAACAGATACATAGTAATAGTAATAATAATGTTAATAATTACGGATGTTGAAAATAATTATTTAATGTGATTAAATTAATTGTATGCATTAATCTGATTAAAAATGTTAACACAATTAACTCATGTGCACATTGACTCAAGCCATTGAGCATCCTCTCTTTTAAAAACATGGGACATGAGACATACTGTATAGGTGCGTCTCCCTGTAATCAGAGCCACAGAGTATAGCCCCCAGATTTGGTTTATTTTTTAAACCTTCAAATCCTGTACAGGAAATAGTTAGAATGGTGATTAATTATGATTAAATTAATTTTGAAACTGTGATTAAAATTTGTAATGATTCAACAGCCCGAACAATACATTTTATGTGTAATATAGATTTCTCACATGCAGGCAGTGTGCTACCATGTGAACAGCTCACATTTTGCCACATCTGTACAGCTGGTCCCTGGTGACATGATGCTATACGCATGATCAGAGTAGTAGAGCAGGGAGAATACAGAGGAACAACACAATGCTGTTATAGGCAAGGGGAAACAACAGTGGAAAGGAGGAGACAGGCCATTAAAGGAGAAGAATAGACAGAGGGAAAGACAGAGGCAAGAACATAAGAGAAGAAGAGGGGCGGGGGGAGGTGTGTGTGTGTGTGTTGGTAACAGAACAGAGAAGCGAGGAGGACGTCCTGTGGTTATTCCCCCCGCGTTACTGAATGGCACTTCCCCACAGCAGCTGAAGCTAGCATATACTGTCGAAACCCAGGCACATCATGAAGTCCTCCACACACACACACACACACACACACACACACACACACACACACACACACACACACACACACACACACACACACACACACACACACACACACAAAACTGCAGTCTCCCCATATTCTAAAACGTCTGTTATGGATGGGCTCTGCCACTGTCATCCACCGCGATCCAGCAGCCTGACACATGAGCCTGTTTTGTAATATCCTCTCATTAACATTTAGAAGCAGTCAAGGAGAGTGCGTTGCTGTAGGTGTCAGGTGTAAAAGCAGCTGTGAATCTATATCTGGCGAGAGCAGAGCGGGAGGAGGGAAGGAAGCTACGCGCGCGGTTTGGCGGGCGGAGGCTCAGGGGTGGATGTAACATGTCCCGTTTGGGGGGGTGGGGCAAGAGAACATGTTGGAGGGGCAAGAGAAAGTGGTAATGGTAATGAAATGGTACCATTTTCACTTACAGGACTTTTATTAGTCAAGTAAAGCAACAGGCACGCAGCATGCATAAAGCTAAAGGTCTGACTCAGAGAGTTTTCTCTTTTAAATGATGAAATGCTGTTGGTTTAGTGGTGCCAAAATTGTAGTTAGTAGCAGTAGTAGTGTTTCAAATCATTTTAAATATAAGCACTTTAATTTGAAATATTTGGGTTATTTTGCATGGTGTTTCGTGGGGCAGACTGGGTATTTATTTTAGATTGCCCTTTCAGGACGGGAATCCATTTTTGGATTCTGTACAGTATGTACAGTATTCCAGACATAACTTGTTTTGATGCTGATACATAAATATTTCAAGTTTTTCAGAAACCTTAGGTTAGGCCTAAATGGGTTAGGGGGGCAGACTGGGTATTTATTTTAGATTGCCCCCCCATGCCCATGCCTAGATCCGCCCCTGCGGAGGCTGTGGATTGGCTGGCTGGCTGGCGGGTGCTTGCATGGGGGAGTTCATTCCACAGACGGCGTACTATATGATAGCAGGGTCATACTGAGCTGTCATGGACCACTGATCTATTCCCCTACCTGTCAACCCCTCAGAGAGGAAAGAGACAAGAGAGGATAGCCTAACCCTCACCTCCTTTTCTCTTCCCAGCCCTGCTCTCTTCTCTTCTCGTTCGTTTTTTTTTTTGTTCTGTTTCTCTCCTGTGTTTTCTGTCTCTCTGTGGTGTTACCAAGGTGACCCGTACGCTTCTCTGTGTTCAATGTTTTGACAGGATGCATAACTGCTACACTGAGGAAAGTGTCGCCGCGCAAAACATAGTAACTTTTCTCTGAACATACAGTACCTAGTGTGGCATCAGCTCTTGGCTGCTTTTCAGAAAATCCGGCTCAGTACTATACAGTATGTGATTGGTAGTAATCTAGTGGTGACGTAGATCACAACACAACCTGATGATGTCATCAAGATGTGTTTCACTATGTTAAGGATTTTTTCAGACCTCCACACAACATCTCTAAGGTATATTAAAGGTAATAGAGGCAGCTTTTTAGCCAAAAATCTAAATAGATATATATTTTTTTGCCTTTTCCCCCTCTACGTTTTGCTTCTGCTTTGATGCTGCAGCTGTTTCCCTGCAGACAGACATTTGCTTCATCCTTCAGCCGGTCCAGAACTTCTTTGTTGTCAACAAATCATGTAAACAAAACATTTGTCGGGCTCAGGACAGGCGTGGCTAATTTGTGAGGGGGAAGGGGGTTGTGTGGGGTGAGGCAGCGTTTTTGCCAATCGCAGCACAGCAGTCACCAGCAGATAATCTGTACTAAAAACAGGGAAATGTCTGTCCGAATGAATGTCTGAAACACAAATTACTCTGCGATGGCTCCAGCCATCGCTGTAAGTTTTCACACAGCCGTTCACCATAATGTCATGAAGAGACTGACGGAGCCCTTTTGCCAAATTAACACACCGTTGATTTATAATGAATTTATTTGTGCATCCCCATTAGTTTATATGGGGAAAGTGCCCCCGCCCCTATCATGCACGTCACAAGCGACCGGCTCCCACATAGCCCATCTCTCTCTCAAGCTGGAGCTCGAAGTGTTGCACGCCGACCCAACATGGAATATCATTGCGGGGAATAGAAACGCATGTACACGAGTGAGACGCTAGCGCAACGACTACAACGAATCGCCGACCCTCGCTCAACGCATTGCATTGCCTGCTCTGCTGCTCGCTCAATGAAGAAAAGAAAACATAGCCTCCTTGATTAACTGCCTCGCGGCGTGTCGTCTGTGTGGCTGCTTTTACACAATAGTTGGGACGTGCACAATGGCTTAAAACAGTGGTTTTCAACCACTTCGAATTAACGCACGGCACAGCAACAGCATCCATATGCTGCTGCCTAAGGCTGCGGGCTGGAAGTTAATTCACCCGCTTCATCCACACTGAATATACTTCTGACTTTACTCGCCACGGAGTTCGAGCTACTTTGTGTTGGAGGAGCAGCAGGATGCGGCCATGCTACGCGAAGGGAGCGACAGACACCCACAGACAGAAAGACACCCACTTTATGTACAGATCCAGGACCCCTTACACACTCTTCCGTTTGGTGGTCCCTGAAAACACAAGCACACAGCGTGCGACACTGAGTGTGTGTGTGTGTGTGTGTGTGTGTGTGTGTGTGTGTGGGGGGGGGGGGGGGGGGGGGGGGGGGGGGGGGGGCACCCTTGCTTTGCTACAACAGTTTTCCCTAAAGCAGGGGTTTTCAATAGGTGGTCCGGGGACCACCAGTGGTCCCTGAGAGGGTTCCAGGTGGTCCCCAGCTAAGTTGGTTAACCAGATGTAACTCTTGACAACGTAGAAATGAAACCATTTGGTTTCATTTTTACATTCTCAAGAGTTAAAATATTCATCATCTGATTTTAGCCCCAAGTCTACACAACTAGAAGATGGACAAAAGCAAAAATAAATCTTTAGTTTTGGGGTCTGTGGGGCTAAAATGTTCTCAAATGGTGGTCCGTGGCTCAAATGCTGAATAAATGGTGGTCCCTGGAGTCAAAAAGGTTGAAAACCCCTGCCCTAAAGTAGCCTATAGCCTACCCACAACTACACATTAAAGCAATTACAATTACATAGCCTACTTACATGATTGGTATAATCTATTAATTCACCCA
>CM076979.1:39723220-39805720 GCA_039105355.1 Benthosema pterotum
GGAGTGCATTCCAATTTCTACGTCTTTGAACATGGCATGCGATAACGATGGATTACCACCACCAGAGTCTGGAATTCCTGCGGGTAATAATACGCCACGCATCCACATCGGCTGGCCTTTTTTCAGCACAGTCAAAGTGTTTTTGGCTTGTGTGCTTGACTGTGTAAATTTATTTTAATCAAGGAGACTTCATAGCGATGCGATTCAAGTCGCCACGGTTTAGAGGCAGAAATCTCTCTCTCCCTCTCCCGCCCTGTCTGCCTCATCAGGGGCGGATGTAACATGTCCCATTTGGGGGGTGCAAGAGAACATGTTGGAGGGGCAAGAGAAAAGGGTATGGGGCGGCTTCAGCTGCACCCATACCATTTTCGGTTACAGGACTTTTATTGGTCAAGTAAAGCATCAATAATAACATCAATTGTTGTCGAAGTTGCAACAGACACAGCATGCATAAAGCTAAAGGTCTGACTCAGAGAGTTTTCTGTTTTCAGTGATGAAATGCTGTTGGTTTAGTGGTGACACAGCTGTAGTTAGTTAGTAGCAGTGGTTCATTTTAAATATAATTACTTTAATTTGAAATATCTTGGGTTGTTTTGCATGGCATCGTGTTTGGGGGGGGGCAGACTGGGTATTTAGGGGGACATTGCCCCCCCATGCCCATGCCTAGATCCGCCCCTGGCCTCTATGCGACTCCCTCTCTCTCTCTCTCTTTCTCTCTCTCTCTCTGTTCTTTCCCTGAGGCCACCCTGGCCACCCTCCTCTTCTCCGTCTGATTGCCATAATAATAGCTTTGTGTTTGGACAGACCCTGATTGGAATGATGTGACTTTGGGGATGAGAGGGATCTCTGCAGAACAATGCAACAGAACAATTAACTGGGATTTAAGCAACTGTTATCACAGCCGTGTGTCTGACACTATGTAGTTGTTTTGTTTTTGTTTTGTTGTGTGTTTTTTCCTCTTATCTATTGTGTCTGAGAAGGAAGATGAAATGTGTTAAATGGCTGCTGCTGTTAAAGTTGTGATGCTCCAGTATGGTCTAGGTTTTCAACCTTTTTGACACCAGGGACCACCATTTATTCAGAATTGGAGCCATGGACCACCATTTGTTTTGTTCACAATTCCAGGGTGGATTTGGGAAACAAAACAGTGTAGACTTCTTAATTAAATAGTGCTAATTCAGATGAATATTTTAACTCTTGAGAGTGTGAAAATGAAACCAAATGGACCCGCAAGGGTCCATTTGGTCCATTCATTTTTTACAGGATTACCTTCTGAGAAAAGTAATTTGTTAGATTAGGTTTGAGTTATTATGAGTTATTACTGACAATTCACTCTTTGGCAGATGTTCCATGACTTTTGGAGCAATTGAATTACAACCGCTGACTGCTTATCACTCCAAAAGTCATTTTAGTATTTTGTATTAATAAACTCAGATTAACTCATCGTGCACCGCCTCAAAAGACCTTTAAGTGGTGATTTCACTATACTACCCAGAAACCCCCTTGCACATTTCTAAATGACATAACTTTAAATGCATTTATCTCTAAACAGGTCTAAACAACTTTAAATGCATTTATTTCCAAACAAAATGTGAAAATAAAGGTTGTTTTGTCAAATACATTAAAAAAAAAAAAAAAAAAAAAAAAAAAACATCCAGCCACTCTACCTTTGAACCACTGTGCCCCAGTAAGCTGAACATGTCAAAGTCTAAATTATAGTGTGTAGGAGTAATTAGGTGGCAAAGTTTTGAAGAGATTTTTAACATTTCCAGGGCATCATACCCACAATAAGACAAAAACACTCAATATGCCCTAAATTATACAAAACAATGCTGCTAGATGTCTAACTGACACCTGGATAAGCGAACATACAGTATCACTTATATCGTCTTCCTTACACTATAGTTGCCCGTCTGTTTTGATTTTAGCATTTGACTGATTACTTTTGACTGATTACTTTGTGGCCTGACCCCTAATTACATTTTTAAGTTATTAACTCCCCAGCCTGTGGTCTTGGAAACCTGCTGGTTGTTCTGAGTGGAGGCTGAATAAGACACAGGCTGAACAAGCCTCTGCTGTCGGTGTTGGCTTGGCTCTGGAACAATCTGCCTGAGGAGATCAGACCTGATACATCTGCTGTTTCTTTCTGCTTTTTACATCCTAAATCGTACTTTTCTCATATTGTTTGATTCTGTTAATGTTGTTCATTCTTAATGCAATTCCAACTCATTTCTGAATTGGACACTGTCTGGTGTAACATTCCGAAACGCTTGGCAAAATGACCCCCGGTACCGGGGGTCACCCCGGTTCTGGGGTGTAACCTAAAATATACCTTGGGGTATCAAAGTCTAGCAAATTCTAGCAAAACCTCTTTTGAACAGGTGTACTGTGTATTTTAGGCTGTTAGAATATGTTCATGATATCAATGTCTACACTCACCCGAGTGTGTAGAGTGTAGTGTATAATCATTTAGAATTCTCTGCCTGCATCATGGGGTTCATTTTGTTTTGTAAATGGTCAATTAGCTGTGTTTATGGGGGCAATTAGCTTACAAAGATGGCTTGGAGACTTGTGGTTGGACTGTAAATTCTGGAGAAGTAAGAAATAAACAACCAAGAATCCTCAGGCTTACTGTAAATGAAAAAGTGTCCTCAGCAATGCAGTGTGCATTTCTTGTAAGCAAAAAAAGTTCCGTTAAGCTAAATATACAGTAAACCAATAGAGCATAGGCTATTCAATTTACCGCACTGCATTAATCTTCACTAATCACTATTGTACAATTAGTTGCTTCAACTTTTTGTCAACAGCATTGTGCTATTTTTCAGAGCTAATTTATTTTCGTCTTTGTAAAGAGAAGACAAAACTAATATACAGTATAAATGTTATTTAATAAAACAAAGTCAAAGTAAAATCAGTAAAATGCATTTTTTAATCTAGTAGTAAACTGTGACCATAGGCTGCAGTTATGCATGGGAGTTAACACCTCCCTTGACTCCCATGACTCCATTACAGTGAATTAATTTGGGGCCCACTTGCAGTATCTCACGGGAGACATTGCAAGCGCGGGCCCCAGATTAATTCACATCACTGACATTTTTGTTCATAAATAATATAACATTTTTGTATATTATATTTGCCTGGAAAGTGAACACTTTCCAGAGTTTAAAGTTGGCCCTTCCTGGTGCAGGAGAGGTCAGGAACCCCATAGTGTGCTAATATCCAGTCATACACAACCCTCACTACATCTCTGCCACCATGCACCTGATTGACTCCAACTCTCTCTCTGTCTCCCAGCCAGTACAGCCTCATGTGGGAGCCTGTAGTTATTAGGTCTGAGCCCACTCCCACACCTGTCCGTCTCTCTCCTCCCTCCTTTAGTATTTGTGCTAAGGGGGGATAGTCCTTGCACCTGTCTACTCGTCCATAAGCCCTGCCATGGTCCCGCTAGGCTCCTTTTGACGCTGCTTTCATTTAATAATTTCATGGGGGGAAGGGGGGGGAAAAAGAAGTGAGAGATTTTCTTAGGGCCATACGAGGTCACAGATCACATCAGAGCTGCTTTCCGACTCAGTGACCATTTAATCAAGCCGAGGTCCATTTTGCCGCCCGCTCCTTTCAGGTCGGCCTTTTGTTCCTGGTGCTCTATAGAGGTGAAGCTACTGGCCTCAGTACTCTGAATCCTATTCCTACCAGTGCTTTAGAGGTGGACTGGGTGACTTACACCAATTCCCAGGGATTTAGAGCTTGACTGAGTGTCCCATATGTGGCCCCGCTGCCTCACCTGAAATACTTGTACTCCCCCCCTGACCTTGTTATACCGTGGTCGGCTGTGGGCGGGGAGGCAAGCCCTCTATGTAATTGGCTCTATTTGATGGTGATGTAAATTCCTTTTTTTTTTAATTTATGGGCTCTTCAAAAATGTGTGGGTGCCGGGAGTACTTGTGTGCTCTGCTCACACACAAGTAGACCATGCATGGCCTACTGTACGTGTGTGTGCACTCGACAGAGTTCAACTCTAGTTAGATACAGTTTCCCCCTGGCTTATGTATTAGAATAATATTGGAAGTAGGCTATGGCATACAATATCTGAGTTCTAAAGTGATTTATGGCATTGATTCTCCAATTTATACACATTACAATACAATACATTACAATTACAATGCAATATGCTTTCACTCAACGTCTGGTTTCAGAAGTCATGTCAAGCTACAGTAAGTCTATATGGACTTTTAACCCATTTCAGACGGGAGTCCAAATGTGGATCTTTACCTTTAAGAACGGGAGGCCATTTTGGGACTTTTACCTTTCATGCCGGGAGTCCAAATCTGGACTCTGGGTAGATTCCGCCCATTTCCGGTCTCATAGCCAATCAAATGTGTCATAAGTCGATGACGTATGTATTCTAGGGTGTCGCAATGCATTGTGGGATTTTTTTTTTCATCTTAAGGCAACTTTATTGGTCGGCAAAGTCAGTGCGTGTTTTTTTTTTTTACTGCGTCACCGCTATTCCAATCATCACCATGGCAGCAGCAGCAGCGTTGAAGAAAACAACAACAACGACTCCACGTGAAATGGAAGATGTTTTGAGCGACGGCAGCGACATTGTTGATGAGTATAGCAGTAGAGACGAGGACGATGTTACTGATCCAGATTATATTCCCTCTTCGGAGCCGCTGGACAGAGCGCAATGGATGCGTGATCGCCTGACGACGATGATGATCAAGCCGAGTTCCGTGTTTTTTTGCCGACAGACAAAGACTTTGTTCCAGACCACTTATAACAAAGTGATGGCCCGGGACAGATTCAGCGCTATTTGGAGGTAATAATAACACTAATACAAACCGCTATGATGATAATTATAATGATAAAACAGTATGATAGCAGTGCTATTGTTATTATAGAGTTGTACTATTGTGTGACCATAGAAGCCTATAATAGCGCAACAACAAAAGTCGTCGCGAGGTTTTCTGAAGGTAATAGCAATAATACAAATTGTATAGTAGGCCTATGATAATAATAGCGCTGCAAATATATAATGTTGAGTGATCTTGCTGATAATAACGGTAATAATTGATGTTGACGCTGCGATGGAAAACTTTTTTAGGCGCACCCTTTCATCATTTATCATCGCACCGCTACGTCTATGATGATAATACAGCCATGTTATGATACAGCATACAGCGCTACATGATGCTTATAATGGCAAATGACCTGGAGTATTGTAGTGTATACTGCATTACTGAACAATGTGCATGTATAATGCTATAATATAAACACACACAGTGTGTGTGTGTGTGTGTGTGTGTGTGTGTGTGTGTGTGTGTGTGTGTGTGTGTGTGTGTGTGTGTGTGTGCGTGTGTGTGTGTGTATATTTATGTATTATAAACAACACAAAGAAGTATAAAAATGACTAACACCTATGTGCATTTTCAGGTTTCTACAGCTCCAGGACAACGAGGCAGCTGTAGACCGGACTGACAAGATGTGGAAGCTGAGATGGTTCCTGGACTTCCTCGTTGCTCGATTCCACCCCCGTGGTTGTCAGTGATGCTGAACTGACACTGAACTGTGACTTGTTGCAATAACAGACACTTTATTTTTTATTTTTTCATTTTGAAAATATTGCTGCTTGTGGACAGTTCCCAGAGAATGGTCACCTTTTTAGCTGCTTGTGAACTGTTTCCACAGAGAAATTTTCACCTTTTTATTGAACACATATCTTTTTGTCACTTTTTTTTATTGAAAGGACACTTTATATTTTATTATTACTTTATTTAGTTTGATTTTCTGCTTTGTGTGCATTTTCAAAGTCTGCACAAATAAAAGTTATAGTTTTTGAAAGCCTACAGTGTGAGATCTCAAATACTTTTTACGTTTAGTTCCTACCTGCTATTGTAGGACCTAGTCTTGGTCCAAGGCAACTATCAGACTATCAAATAGTGTTGTAATTGTGTTTCTATGTGTCTCTATGTGTTTCAGAGCCTGCAAAAATGCAAAAATTGCTGTTTTTTAGTAGGCGTTTTACTAGTTTTATCATATTTTCTAGATTCCTAATTTTTTCTGATTTTTTGATAAAGGTTTGGACCAAGACAATTAATTTTCCATGAAAGCCAAAGGTGTAAGCTATCAAATGCTTTTGGAATTTTGTTTCTAGCTGCTACAGAGCCTGAGAAACAAATGTTTTAGTAAACGTTGACATCCCTGGTAAGTTTTCCAGAAAAAGTCAGGATTTGGGGGTATTTTCAAAACCGCCCATAGGTTTTAATGGCTTTTTTCTAGGCGGACTTAGGCCTGAATGGGTTAAAGGTAATATAGGTTAACAACAACAAAGTTCTGGATCATCTGCAGGGCGAAGCAAGTGTCTGTCTGCAGGGAAACAGCTGGAGCATCAAAGTAGAAGCAACGTAGACGGCGAAAATCCAAAAAAAATGTAGCTATATATCTATTTTGATTTTGGATAAAAAGTTGTGTTTATTACCTTTAATCACATACAAAAACAACACCCCAGGTGACATAATGTGGCAAATGTGGCAAAATGAACAAATAGAACCAAATAAACCTTTACTCACTATCAATTGGTGAGGGGGCACCCCCTGAAATCCTCTCAAGGACCCATGTGGGTCCCTGGTCCCTGAGTTGAGTACTAGTGATTTATAGTGTAGCACAGCCATATCAAGCTGTGTCATAAAACATGATATATGTTAACCTATAACTGTTTGGACTTTGATCTAAGATACTATGTATCTTATTACTTTTTCTATTTCCATTATTTCGAAAGGCCAGGAGACAAGGTGTGATGAGTGAGCTGCACTGAATATTATCTCATTATACAATATAACAGAAAATGACTCAAGATAGTCGTAGCTAGAGATGACATGAAGTGGAGAAGCACTTGGGGGAAACTGACATGATTGTTTCACCGGATGTGTCCGGGATTTTATCTCACCAAATGTGCAAATGGGTTTGTCCATCAAATGACTCATTTGTGAATAGTGAAATGCAATATTTGTATTCCCAGACTTTCAAATGAAGTCACACAGCCTGCTGCATTATGCGTTTAAAGCCCTGTGAAATTGCATTTTTTGCTAATATTATTAGCATTGTCATGGAACAAGGGAGTTGATAAATCTACCTTTAATTCAATTAACTTTGTTTACTTTCACAAGCTGATAATCCTCGGCAATAGATATTTGTGTTCAGCGTTCAGTGAATATTGTTAAGCCATTTCCAGTGTTTACCATAGTGAGATTGTCTGTTATAGTGTCAGCGTAACCTGACACTATAGTGCAAATTAATTTGTAGACACGTCTGGGATTGACAGCAATAAATGACATACACATTGACCTATACAGACAGGTTGTTCTGTTGGTGTAATAAATAGATGTGAACTAAGGAAAACACAACTCATAGTGTTGATTACCGAATTAAGAATGCTATGGCAGAGATGCAAAATACTGATGTCATTTGTTTATCTGTTGATCTTACTGTTATTGTAACAAAACGCCTGGGGTCTAGTTGAATTGTAACTCATCATGTGGTGATTGCAAGCTGCTCATGGCTCAGGTTTATTTATAACCTGCCACAGTCTGATGGCCAAAGTCTAGTCATTCCCTTTGTCTTAACCATTTTTTGTCCTCACTAGATTCTAGTTTCTGTTGCTAGATTCTAGTTTCTGGTGCTAGATTCAATTTTCTGACGCTAGATTCAAGTTTCTGACGCTAGATTCTAATTTCTGATGTTAGATTCTAGCTTCTAGATTATAGTTTCTGGTGCTAGATTATAGTTTTTCTGGGTCAGTGATGCTCAACATATTTCAGGATCTCCAGAATTATCTATATTTGGTTGTGGACCTCCATCTGAAAACATGTTCTAGGGATCTCCCAGAAGCAAAGTTTTGAGTTAAAAATATGTGTGAAAGTGTGCCACATTTTCACATTTTTTTTAAAATATATAACCAAAACCAAAACGTGTTACAGTACAGAAAGGGTTTAAACCAGTTAAACCCTATACCCGTCGTATACCATGCCCCCTTTGGGTATGTAGTTGGTCTTATGTGTTTTTTAGCTATTCAGCTAATCTACAAGCTCACAATTGTTTGCGATGTAAATCTGTGATTTCCGTCCGATGAATGCATACTATGAAATGCCCAGATCAGGGATTCTGGGGCCCGTCTGAACTGAGTGTGAACTGAGCTGAAACCAGGCTGAACCGAATTGAACTGATTGGCCTTACTGTGAAGTGAACTGAAGGGGAATTATGGTGAACTGAACTAGATTCAACTGAACTACATCAATTGGAATGAGCTGAACTGGAGTGAATTGTATGGAACAAACTGCTGGCTTTGTTTTTGAAGTTGCTCACTGGCCCTTTCCAAGGGCATACCCACCGCCCTGCTCAGTCTTTATTCAGGAAACCAAACTGCTGTGACTGATACAATTGCACATACTGTAGCTGCGGCATGTATTGCTTTACATTGGTCACTGTGACATTTCAGGCTTTCTTATCGGCTGTTTTTGTGAATTTGTGCATCAAGTCTCTTGCACTATAATAATGGTGAGATACTGTAAAATCACATTTGCTAATTCATACACTTTGCGCAGTCCTCCAACCCCCACGGTCGCATGTACCGGCACATGTGTCTCTGGAGTTCCATCAATGGCTTCATCTGTTATTAATAATTTTATGAAAAACGTCTCAGGATTCAGTCAGCAACAATCCATTTTCTTTTACAATAACTGTCTCTGGCTGCTGCTGCTGCTACACGGACTGCATGGGCTCATGTTTCACACAGTAGTAATAGTACACAAGTGTAAGTACATTGTGTGCTGCGTACAGTACAGTTAGAGCTTTTTCCAGTCTATGAGACATGTGGTGCTGTATTGATCTGTTTTGCTGCAAATCAATGGTGGGTGTGGTGTTATCCATGGTTATCAGGCTGTAATCAGTCAAGTGTAGGAAAAACCATCACTTTTTGTTACGTGCCACGTTCCAAATGTTACTCGGCAAATTAGCGGCAACATGCATCCAGTAGATACCAGGGGAATAATTACATTATTGTCGTCTTCTTCTTCTTCTCCTCCTCCTTCCTCCTCCTCCTCCCCCTCTTTGTGTCCTGGGGTGATGATGCATTTCCATTTTGAACTAGCCACATGCCATCCCCCAGCACCATTAGTAGACTCGGGTCATTTGTCATCTTGTGACTCTGGGCCATCATCCTCGCTCCCTCACTCAGTCACTCTTCTTCCCTCTCTTTCAGCTCCTTGCCTTCCCTCTCCATTTTTTCTGAAGTTAGTTGCAGTACTAGGGTTGGTTGTCCATTTTGAATCCTTTTCATCATTTGCAGACAGAGAGAGAGAGACTCTCTCTGCAAGCTTCTGCCAGATGGACGGAAAGCACCGTGGCTAAAACGTTTCCCTCGGAGGGAGGTGTGCGTGCGTGTGTGCGTCAGGGGCGGATCTAGGCATGGGCATGGGGGGGCAATGCCCCCCTAAATGCCCAGACTGCCCCACCAAACACGATGTCGTGCGAAACAACCTAGAAATAACCTAGAAGATGTTTCAAATTAAAGTGCCTATATTTAAAATGATTTGAAACACTACTACTGCTATAGTAACTATAGCAGTAGTAGTAAACCAACAGCATTTCATCATTGAAAACAGAAAACTCTCTGAGTCAGACCTTTAGCTTTATGCATGCTGCGTGTCTGTTGCAACATCAACAACAACTGATGTTATTATTGATGCTTTACTTGACTAATAAAAGTCCTGTAACCGAAAATGGTGTGGGGGCGATGAAGCCGCCCCCATACCATTTTCTCTTGCCCCTCCAACATGTTCTCTTGCCCCCCCAAATGGGACATGTTACATCCGCCCCTGCTCCCGCTCCCCGTGCGTATGTGCACGAGCGTGCACGGCCATACATGTTTGTGCCTCCCTGCATGTTGATGAGCTGGAGGTGGAGAAGATTGCTTTTTTACAGCCTCTCAATCACAGAGAGCCAGTGAGCCAACATAGAGGTAGACAGAGGCAGAGGCTGTGTCTGGCTACGGCAGTTATCTCAGCAACGTCTTCCACAGTCTGGGAGAGACTCAACGGTCAGTCACGCAGAAGGAACCACCGAAGATTGTGGGAGAATTGCATGTCTCTGTGGTTGAGCCGGGTATAAATATTTAAGATGGATGTGCGAAAAGAACTTAACCACTTTCACCCCTTATATTTATCCTCAGTTGACCGGAGTCCCCCAGAGGTTAGGGCTTCATGCGGCCTCCTACCTGTTTTTCACAAAACTAAATATTGCAAAGAAACACTGCTCTACAAGCCCACAACCTGTTGTGAAAATTTGTATATAATGTGTGCATGCTAATGGGGAAAGAGTTTATAGGTCCAAGGTTCAAGATTGTGCTTTATTGTTACTGTTACATCTTGTGCGCAGGTACATCGGAGTAAAATGTATTCCTTCAGAATATAACAGCAAAAATCATACACAGCAAAGAAAAGGACAGTATAGAAAGCGTAAAAAAGAGCAACAAAGACTAGAGAAGTTGAATCATATATGCATGTGCATTTTTTCCTTGTAGTAGCTAAGTTAGCTTCCATCTATACAGCATAAACACAGTTTAGTATAAGAAGGTTCAGTTGAGGCTATGTTTTATATGTGTGATCTTTGAATCTTTATCTCAAGTATAGTATCACACGTTTTATTGGGTTGTAATAAAATTCAGACGATATATGAAAAAAACCGAAGAATTCAAAGCACCCAGTCTTGCATTTACCGAGTCTCTGCACTTTGGTGCACCGCACCTGCTACCCATCCAGTGCGTGATCCCCTTTATACTCTAAACCCACGGTTCCCAAAAATCACCCCCAAATTCTCAACCTCTTTAATTTCAAAACAGTTTGCAAAATCAGTTGCAGACCCATAAAGGTCTATTTGGTTTCAAACTATAACTTAGCTGGGGGGCCTCTGGACACTTGGCGGTCCGCAAGCCCTACTACTCTACTCTGTTGCCCTTGTTGCCCTATCCTCTAACCTTTAGTAATACACAATAATGTCAGTCAATGCGTGTTGTATTAATTATACTGTATCTGAAATATAAAAAGTACAATATTTAATAATTATGTGAGTGAGTTTTTGGAGAGTAGTATCGGGAACAAAAGTGCGACAAAGCGATACTTGAGTAAAAGTATTTAATTACTTTGCACCACTGAGTTTAAAAGGTTTACCGGTAGCCTAGGCTTGGTCTGTGTGGCGAGAAATTAGCAAACAAAAAAAGGTAATATTGAACGACATTTCCAGAACAAGCACACTGCATTTGCTCAAGATTATCTGGCAGGGGATGAGAGACAGAGGAAGATTTCAGAACTGCTGCGCAAAGCAGAGCAAAGCAAATGTAGAAAGGCATGGAAAGCTGTTCACAGACAGTAGGTACATGAAAGAATCGTATATTAAATTATCAGAGCCTCTATTCTTTGACTTCGGAAACAAAACTGATATAGTTCAGGAGATTAGAGATAATTCCCCATCGAAAAGTTTGCTCCTCTGCCAGGCTCGGTCGCCTATTCCACTAGAGATAATATGCACCAATAATATGCATATGTTTTAGACAAGATCTGTATAGGAGTATTAGGAGTAATAGAAGTCTGTTTTGACAAAAACTCAAAATGATGGCATGAAAAAAGTATTTTTTAACCTTCTGTGTGTACTTGAAAGGCCATCAGTCTGATTTTAAAAGTTGAGCAGTATATATAGGTTCTTCCTTGGTGTACTATGTCCTTGGTCTTGGCTCGCACGGACACACTGACTGATGGACATGGATTGACAGGAGCGAAAAATATACTATCGCCTCAATGCCTTTGGTCGTCCGGCCTGACGGCGATAATGACACTCCTATGAAAACAGCAGCCAGGACACAGTTACCTGCAAATACTCTAGTGATGTGAACAATATTGGGTAGGCAGCGCCACTATGCAGTTGCGTGAACTCTGATGGCAGAAATCATTGCGTTGATATCACTGAAATGCCAAACACGGGGGTGAGGAGATTGGTGAGGCTCTTATGACCTGTTTGAAAGCCAACGAAATAAACACCAGCCACATGGTGTCAGTGGCTACAGATGGGGCCACTGACACCATCTCACTGTTACTATCACACCGTACCGTGTATGAGAAGGAAACAGAAGTGGTTTGTGGATTTACTGCAGACCTTGTTGGATAGCAAACCGATTCCCTTTCATTGCATCTTGCACCGAGAATCGCTGTGTGTGTGCTCAAACATCCCAACCCTGATATCAATAACATTTGTAGTGAAGTTCGGACATGTTGTGCAGTAAACAACCCATCCATCATAGGATAATATTTTGCAACAAAGTTTGGGTCCGGGACATTAGTCAAACTGGACATTAATCAGATAATACGAACCTTATCTAACCATAACCATGGTCTACTCTAACCGATGTCCTCACAAAGTTTAGCAAGTTATGAATACAAGACAACACTGCTGATAGTGTTGTGTTGTACTGTATGCATACAGTAGGTCCAAGAGTTGATAATGTACTGTACATGGCTTTGCCTGCGGAATAAAACAGACTAAATGTACTGTAACTTCAAAATTATGTCATTTTATATTTGAACTACTAGAGACTACCTCCCTGAACTACTAAAGATAGCGGGTCAATATACATTTGAATCGTCATCAAAGATATTTTGGGTGTATTTTTGTGGTATTGAGAGACGCAGGAAACGGCAACACTATAGTCTTTTTCCATCCCATTTTCCAAATGCTTATAGCTCTGCCCATATGTCAAACCACATAGTACAGATATTGGATGCTGAGGCCAAGTTTTTCAAGAGCAGCGGGTTGTCCAAGAAAAGCACTTTCTGGCCGGAGTATAATTTGAATGTCAAACACAGCGGAGTACATTTGGAATAGAGGCCAGGTCCAGAGGAGTTGGGTCAAAGCAGCATCAGCACCGTTGCCACCATCTGCTGCACACTGGTGGTGACACATCAGGAAAGATTCTACGCAGGCTAACCATTGAGTGTTGTAATGTGTGTGGATACCTTGAGTCGGATCAGCCGCAATCTGGCATTAACAGGGCATGATTTAATGCCTTCCAAACGCATCATCCCAGACACCGTCATTAATCTCAGTGTCAGGATCTTCCTCCAAGGCTTGTTGTATTCAAGAAGAAAATGCCCACAAACTTTGAAGCCGTAACGCCACATTTATTTTATTCTTATTTATTCTATTTTTATTTATTTTATGAATTGGGACTATTCAATATTCAACTCACTACGGTAAGGCTACACATGTGTTGGCAGGTTCCGGTTTTCCGAGTGAACCGTTTTTCTCTCGCCTCAGTCTAGGTCCTCTAGGACATCGTTTGCCCGGACGAACGGACAGACAAAGACACAGAACTGTGCATTGGAGTGGCTGCACCACTCAAAAATGAATTTGGCCACAATTAAATGAATAAGAAAATAGTCACTATGTCCATAATGGCACGATTGAATCTCCCATTATACCTCGCAGTTTTTCATCCGAAACTCCCTTTTTTGAGCATTGTATCTTTCTTATGGAAAGGTGCAAAAGGAAAAAAAGCTCATGTGTGGTCTTGGGATATTGATGTTCCTCCTATGGATCCATCTTTCCTGCAGGCCCCGCTGATCTGGCAGGTCCACTGGGTCACCAACCCCACAGACCTTCCTCTGTATTCTAAACGCTGTGACCTGTGACATCATTTCCTGCTGACACAGCACTGCTGTCAGAATTGAGTCTCATTGTCCTTGAACCACCCCCTTGACCCCCAGCCCCATTCCCAGTTGTTGATGTTGTTATGAACGCGCACACACACGCACGCGGTTCATGCACTATTGACCTTTATTTTGTTCTGGGAGCCATGTGTTAAAGTACAGTGGGTCAGTGTGAACTGAAGGCCTGTGGCGCACATGAAAGGAGTGAAGGAGGCTGATAATTTGGACTGATAACACTAGCGGACTCCTCTCCTCTCTTCTCATCAGTCCGTCCAGGCTTGACGTGGCACATGGGTCTCTGGAGTGTCACTGGCAATAACGGCGGCCGGCACTTCAATGCTTTAATTGGGCCTTCGTCTTCTTCTCCGTGTGGATGTGTGAACAGCTGCAGGATGGAGAAGGGCAGATCTATCATGGCTGTCCTCCGCAGAGCACCTCGGGTCAAATGGCAGCAGTTATACTGTGGCAGGGAAACCCCCAAAGCTCCTGTTTATTTATGATTTCAACCCTCTGTCCCCGCCCTCCTCCACCACGCCCTCCACAAGCTCCTTCTACCTCACATCTGCATATTCATGTGTGAGAAAGAAAGAGAGAGAGAGATCATCTCGTTCGTTCGATTGAGATGTCCAGCAAGGACTTTTATGTAGGCTCTCTCTCACTGTTTCTCCCTCACAAAGACACGCGTGGGCACGCACGCACGCACGCACACATTAACCACAAGGACATGCCTGCATGCACACAGTTAGACGTGTGCGCCCGCACACACTCATACACACCACACACTCAAATATTAGCAATGCATGCCAACATGCACATTTGCAAGCACACACACATACATACACGCACACACACACATACACGCACGCACGCAAGCACACGCGCACACACTTGTGTGAAACCACCCCCTTCCCCCTGCAGACTCAAATCCATTATTCATTTGAAAATGACTCATTTTTGGCCCCCATGACTCCTGGCAATGGTATGATGGCTGACCAAGGGGGGTGCTTTTCTAATTAATGCAGATTGTGCGAGAAAGCAAGCAAGCAAGCAAGAAAAAAAAAAAAAACATATTTACTTTGACGCCTGATATTGCTTGAGTGCCGGCGTGAAGCTGTGCCTGTGACTGGATCCCGTCCGTGACCCGCTGTGACCCCCGGCACACTGTGAGGAGAAGCCAGGCGGGCCTGGAGGGCTGAGCCGCGGACTATCTGGATGTTTTGTTTTTAAACTTCCCTCTATATTCTTTATACGCGCCTCGAGCCAAATTCAGTGTACTGTACACAGGGAAATCCTCTGTGTTAGCTTAACTCAAAAAATAACTCAGTGCACAGTGCACATACAATAAAGTGTAACCAAATGGTGCTTATACTTTCATACTCTCTTGGTGTTACAGATGCATACAGTAACATTGTGGGGTTTTAGTGAGTATCTCACCGTTAGTGAGTGTAGTGTCGTCACATTCAGCGATATCCAGTACAGATCTCCGTACTCCGTACAGCAATACTGAGTAGAGATCTGACAGAGACAAAAGCACGACAAAAAGCTAAGCTAAACTATGCTGTTTGGTCTCGGGGAAAGAAAGAAAGAAAGAGGAAGGAGGATTGTCCTCTCCATATGAGATGTATCTGTATTTAACGAGCCGCTGAATGACAATGAAAGCACTGCACTCGCATTTATCTCTCTGTACTGTATAAAACATGCAGTGTTGACGGAGAGGAGCATGTGATCATTACAGAGAAGAGATCACACACATTGGTATCCACGCACACACTCACATGCACGGGCTGCACACATACACATGTGCACACACACACACAGACAGACAGACACACACTCAGACATAGACAGACGTATCATTACTGTACATGGCACTTAGTCGAAGAAGAAGGAGGTGCTACACTCTCTCCTAGCTCAAATAATTGATAAGGATAGTCACTTTGCTGCTTTGCATGTTATTAGACAGCAATCTAAATAACATTTACATGTCATTTATGTCTATTACCTTCTTTCTTCGTAGCCTTTTGAAGGGCCGTGTCACCACCTTGCGCGTTTTAAAAGGTAAATTTATTCCACCAGCCAGCATGGTTTCTTTCGCACATTGTGCAAATGAATGCAAATGTGAGTCTCCTCCCCAGATGTGTTTCTGTAGGTGGTGGTTATCAGTAATGGTTATGTGAAATGTGGTGACTGATGTACTGAGGCACGGATATGTGGGCTGTTTTCATCAAGGGCAATTCACTAAAAGACTACTATTCATTCTGTGACCTTTATAGTTAGGTGACCTGAGAGAACTGCTCTCCTGCTATTAAGGCCTCTTATTCCTCATGGTATAATGTGGACAGCTTTCAGTAAAAATAACAACATGCTTGTTCATGAACAGCTATATGTTCAGCTATATGTTATGCTATATATTCTGTGTTCCCAAGAAATGGAGGTCTGAAGAAAACCACTAACATGGTGAAACATCTTGATTACATCATCAATATGTATTTTCACCATGTTAATGGATTTCTTTAGACACTTCTTTTTTCTGAGAGTGTACAAATTTGTACACTCTCAGAAAAAATGTTGAAAATGGGTGGAATTCCCCTTTAATGGTACTCTGTAGGTATTATATTTACCGACTATACATTCAATACATGCATTAATTCAGTGACACATTGAGATCATACTTTGAGGTCTCTTTGGTTGCAAATCAATTTCTCTTTCTGTCTTTTCCATATACAGTAATGTACAATTCAAGGACCATGTGCAGTGTATACCGTATGGCATTGGATATGTACATGCATTCAATGCTACTGTACACTGTCTGTATTTTATTTATAGATTGTACCTTGAAATGCATTCATTTCATTCAGAGACACGTTGCGGGCATTTAGTGTGAGATCCTCTAATGTCACCCTTACATGTTACCACCTGGCCTGTTTCAACCTTGATGCTGTTGCTTCCATGACAGCCAGAATGTCCCTCCGAGGACCAATAAAGGCTTGCCCCTTTAGTCACACTGG
The DNA here is from genome assembly GCA_039105355.1 of Benthosema pterotum. NCBI lineage: Eukaryota > Metazoa > Chordata > Actinopteri > Myctophiformes > Myctophidae > Benthosema > Benthosema pterotum. The sequence goes on from CM076979.1 coordinate 39,739,980, forward strand.
CCCCGGGGTCCGGGCAACTATTTCCATGCACAACTTTTGTTTAAGGGCCCCCACCCCCTTGGAAACTACCCTCGATTAGAGACGGCGACAATGATAATGACACAGTTTAATTGCATTAACATAATGCCTGGGAACGATCATTACCTTCAACCGGAATAGTAACAATAATAAAGCAATTGCTATTTTGAGAGCGGCAGAGCAATTAGCAGCAGAACCTTCCTCTCTCGTGCGCGCTGTAATCGCCGGTAAGACTTAAGAGCAGCTCTGACGTCGACGTTCACCCGCGGGAGACAGGAGAGCCTGAAGATAGTACAGTGCCGGCCCTATAGGGTATGCTGCGCTTCAGGCGAGATTCCTGTCCCGAATCCGCCGACACTGATCTGAAAATATTGTGTAACAAATGTGATCGATCATGATGACTTGTGGACGCTGTGAACTGAGCAGTCCTGCCGGGCTGATTGGTCTCACTCTTGACTGTGGGTTGTCAATTGCTCAACTGATATCCCCCATTTTAGGGCCGCCCGCCAGAGATTATTTTATTTAATTTGTTTGTACTTAATTTCAGAAAAATACATTTTTGGCAAGCGCCGTTCGGTGCCCGGTCGGGTGCTCCTTAGGCGTCCTGGTCGGCCTCCCCTGAAAACCAAGCCTGGATACATACGTTGGCCACAAGACAGGAGCAAGTTAATTTATCCGCTTGTCACCCTGACCCCCGCGTTGTGGGTCAATTTGGTACAGGGTGCAGCTATTGGGATGTTTGTCGGAGAGAGAGAGATAGAGAGAGAGTGGTCACATCCACAACACCCAGAGCACCTCCCCTTCCTCCTTTCTGACACATCCACCGTGCCCTTCAAAAGATGGGCTATTACCTCCAACCCCCTCCGGTCTGCCAGTGAATTTCAATGTTGTTTTGCACACATCTCATCATCCCATTATAAAAGACCCACCGCCACCCCAACCCCCCACCCACCTCTCTATGCCGTCAATCGGAGGAGATGTTGAAATGGAGCGAGTGAGATGGAAGGCGGTGGGGGGGCAGGGAGGTGTTGTAGAGAGGGAGGGAGGAGGGAGGTAGGCTAGAGAAGGAGGCGCGGGTGAGGAGGAGGAGGAGGAGGAGGGAAGAATGAGAAAGAGAGATTGGTTTTCATGGCTGGTAGTCAGCGAGCCTGTAAATCTCCCAGGAGCGTAGTGGAAGACAGCAGAAGGTTGATAGTCATCCATCACTCCTGACAACCCCACTGCTCTGGAGAGGCCTGACAGCACAGCACAGCACTGCACAGCACAGCACAGCCTGGGAGACAGCCAGGGCTGGGAGGGGGACAGAGCGAGAGAGAGAGAGAAATACAGGGATAGTATAGGGAAAAAGGAGATAAATAAAAGGGTTGCTGCCCGCAGACTGAGCAAATGAACTCTTCCATGTTTAAAGCAGGACAGAGGGGTAGGTGAGAGGAGACAAGCGGGGGAGGTGAGAGGTAAAGGGAGGAAAGAAGGAGAGAAGTGTGATAGGGAAAAAGAAGACGACGTATAGAGGTGGGGCAGCTGACTGTTCATCCCTCACTGAGTGCCTGTGGCAGCCGCAGTGCTGCTACTACTGAGGCACTTGGACTGGACTGGACTGGACTGGAGGGGCTGCAGAGCTCTGTCCTGCGTGGTCACAGCGGACTGGAGCTGCTTATCTAAGCCATGTACAATCTTCTGTCCGTTCTCCTATTTAATGATCTCCTCCTCCTCTCCCTGGTGGCCCTAAAGGCCCTACAAGTGTAATGTGGCGTTACTGTGTATGATAATTTCTGATGCTGAAAGTAAAGAAATAAGAAATCAATAATGGCACAACCCCTAGTGGACTGACCGCAACAACGGCAAGAGGCCTGGGCTGTGCCAGAAGACAAACACCACAGCCCACGTGGGTGCCCAGTGGTTGCCAATAGAGCTAAGCAGTCCCGGCTCTTTCATGGACGTTGCCCACGTCGCAGAAGTCATTTCCCATGCATTCATATTCCTCATAGATTTTTCAAAAAATGATTTATATGGAGACGATTACACCGCGGACAAAAACTCGGGTCGTGACAACAAACACAATGTTATCGTGCAATAACTAATTAGTATGAAGGGAAAGAAAACAGCAAGGTACAACACTTTTTGTTTGGTTTTTGTTCTTACAAATTATTATCGGATTGTCCCAAAGCATTGTCTGTCATAATTTGTCACACTTCGAGTTTTCTTTGTCTGCGGTGTAATCGTCTTTGTATAAATCCTTTTGGAAAAGTCTATGTTGGAAAAAGAATGTGGAATTGATTTCTGGGCCACGGGGGCGACATCATGAAAGGGGTGGGACTGCACAGCTCTATAGAAACGGGGAAATTCCTCATATTTGATTTTTTTTTTCGTTTTCATTTTTTGAAGCATGTGGGAAGTTTGGGAACCACAGGGTGACCATCAGCTGACCATAAGTCACAATCAATCAGAAAGGCTGACATGGATCACACAGTCGCACACATGCAAGTACGCATGCATGCCCACACCAACATACACCTACACACACCCACACCCACGCACACACGTGGCCATGCATGCTCCGCTTTTATTATCTAAACACAGCATGAATTCATAATGTTATTATAGGACTAGAGTGCTTCCATATAGGATCTCCAGTGTGTGGCTTGGTAATTATCTGAAGGCAATAAAGGCCTCATAAAGCTACACAACGCTGCTGTTTATCCCCTGAGTTTCAATTCTATTGCAGCGTATCGAGAGACTATAGAATTATGTATCCATAATACTATATGTTAATGAAGTGCTTCATGCCATGTGCATGTGTTTGTTTGTGATTTAGTAGCGCTGCCTGCTCATGCAGTAAAATCCTCAACGTTAATTTATTCCCTTGTAACTTTGGAGATTGTACAAAATAATTCAGTGGAAAGTCACTGTATGGAGGACATTTACTCAAGTAGTGTATGTTTGAGGTACCTTTTCCAGTATTCTACTTCATAGTACTACTCCAATACAGCTCAGATGAAAATATTGTATGTTATACTCCCAGAGCGGCCCACAACCAGCACTATTTGACTGATATTTGACTGCATCATAAATGATACAGTCAAACCAACATACAACTACAGAACCCTTTATTGCTCTCACAAGAATGATTTCTATTTGTCACTCACTGATACTGGGGTACAATACAGGCCCTGTCCAAAGCCTTCCCAACCCCCCACAGTCACACCGAACCCCCATGGTCACGCCAACCCCCCACGGTCACGGCCCAACAGGAATATGCCTGGTACGACCTGTGTCCAGTCCATGCCAGACCATGCTCAGTGCTAACTTTGACTGTGTCTCTTGGACTGCCTGTGCGTTCACAAGTCTGCATGTGTTCGCTGTAGTGTTGTAGTTCTCAAGACATTGTCTCGTCACTCTCGATACCAGTCTCAAGACAAATTTTCGTTGTGTCGGTCTTGTTTTTGTCTCGCCCTCAATTGTCTTGGTCTTGTCTCAGTCTCGCTGCTCTGCACTTCATTTGTCTGGTGGTCTTGTCTTGGTCTCGCCCTCAATTTGTCTTGGTCTTGTCACAACCTCGGAGCAAAAGTCTCGGATATCTTTCGCCACCGAGACCACACGACAAACCGCAAACCGACACAGTATTGTACAGTCACAACTAGTCTCTAATGTGTTATGTTGTACTATTACTACAGAACAATAAAACCCGCTTCTCGACCTCTAGATGCTAATCTCATCTTGATCTCATCTTGACCCTGTCTGTGATTGTCTTGGTATCATTTTGGTCTCGACACCCCTAGGTTTTGGTCTTGTCTTGGTCTCTATTTAGGTGGTCTTGACTACAACACTAGTTTGCTGCTTCGTTTGTGCATGCATGCGTGCGTGCGTGCGTGCGTGCGTGTGTGCTTACGTCGTTTGTGTTGTGTGTGGGTGTGTACGCGGCTACGCGCACTCGAGAGTGAGATTTCCGGCAGGTTCTAGAGGGCATTGAACGCAATGCAGGAACTTCTTCCATCTCGTTTCTTGAATAACAAGGGAGAGTGATATACAAAGGCTGTGAACGCCTGAACCAAACAAAAAGCTTTTTAAAAGACTGTCACCCTGCTATCTGATATCTGCAGGAACAGCACTGCCTTGAATAAATCTTTTTAGTGAAGGAGAGACAAGGAAATTAAAAGCTGACATTTTAAAAGGCTGCTGCCTGCCAGGGCCCTGCAGCCCCGAAGATCAATAGCTGGAATTCTTAACATTTCCCATGCATATTAGCTGCCTGTTCTGAGCAGAGTGTAAACAAACAGAACAGGTACAGCAGCTGGAATATTGCAGAACGTTTTTCTAGTTTGCAGTTAGTCGTGTGGGTTGTGAAATTTGAAGGGACAAGTGTAGTCACAAGTGTGTATGTGTGCGTACGCGCGCGCATGTGCATACTTTCAAACGTTGTACATGTACCACAGGGGGTATCTAGACGCCTAGCGTATTTCTTGCAATACTATCTCTTAACTCCTCCTTTGTTCTCCAGAACAGTCTACAGCCACTGTTATTTTTTTATATTTTTTACTAATCTTCAAGACCCATAGAATATGTTCCATTATAGGCAGTTGAACCAAATAGGAACAGAAAGCAGAGAAACATGTTGTATACTAAACAGGCCTGTTATAAATACTATAATACCATACATTTCGCCAAAAGTGCAGAAGGAGCCTATATGCAGTCACGGCATCGGCATAGCCATGCTTGCGGTTATGGTTAGAATAAGGATTGGTTAACTCTTTGACAGATCAGCAGAAAAGCTAGGCTCGCTCCCATTAGGCTCAATATTAACACAATAATTTATAGAAAATCCTCTGTTGTGAATTTGTACAAATGAATGATATCCAAAGACAGTTAAAGGTGTCTACTTTAAGGGAAAAAATAAAATGAGTTGATCAAGTGTTTCGGCTTTTTTTAATACATTTGGCAAAACAGGCTGTATTTTCACATTTCACTGTTTCCAGGGCTCATTCAGAGATAAATGCATTTAAAGTTATATAATTTATCATTTATCAATGATAGTTGTAAAGTGTGTGAGGTGTTTTCTGGGTTTTGTAGTGTAATCACCACTCAAAGGACTTCATCAGGTGGTGTGCAGTGAGTTAATGAGCTTGTTAATAAAACAAAACCCAAAACGACTTTTGGAGTGATAAACAGACAACAGAATAACCAATCACTCCAAAAGTCGTGGTAAAACAGTTAAGGAGTTAAGGTTATGGCTAGAGTTAAGCTTGCACAGAGTGGAAACAAGCCTGGCTTTATCTAGCATCAGTATTATGATAACTCAAATATTAAATAATCTGCACATCAGCGCCCCCACTACCTCAAGACACTGTGGTACTGCAGCTAAAACTGCTTACAACGCCCAGAAAGAAAGTGATCAATTGAGGCTCAAACTATTGAAATACATTTGAGGGACTTAGACAAATAGACAAAAGATATAGACAGATAGATATAGAAAATATAGACATATTTTAATAAAAAAAAAAACATATTTGAAGTGCATGTTATTATTGCTTTAACCCATTTTGTCCTGACCCTCGATTCGAGTTTCTGATACCAGATTATACAGTAGTTCCTGACACCAGATTATTGCTGCAGCAACATTCTAGATTTTGACGCTAGATTCTACAGTAGTTTCCGACACTAGATTCTAGTTATTGACACTAAATTATAGTTTCTGATGCTAGGATCTACTTTTTGACACTAGAATCTAGTTTCTGACGCTAGAATCGACTTTTTGACACTAGTTTCTACTTTTTCTGAAACATCTGTGTTCCTGTGTCAGTGATGCTTAACATATTTCAAGCCAAGGACCACCAGAATTATCCATATTTGGCTGCAGACCCCCAGCTGAAAACATGTTGTTCTAGGGATCCCCCAGAAGCAAAGATTTTTGTTTTAAAATGTATTCAGAGATTTGCAGCACATTTTCACAATTTATAAAAAATAGCAGAACTACAAGCTCATATCGCGCCACTCGGTGGTGCGATATGAGCTTGTAGATCTGCTATTTTGCAATAGCTAAAACACCAAAACGCGTTCAAAAAAGGTTAAAACATTTGGTATTTTCATCCTGTAATCGTGCCATGGAACCACTATAATAATAGGAACCACTGGTTGAGACACACACACAGCGCTGTACCCCGTGTCATCACCAGCGTGTTGACACTAGTCGCCAGGGACCTGAACCATCGGTGTCAGCAACAACAGAAGCACGGAGAGGTCACAGACTAAAAAGACAGGAATCATTTCAGAGCAGAGGACAAGGTGAGAGGATGGAGGGGTGGAGGCATGGCGGTGGTGGTGTTAGCCTCGTCGTGGCTGACATGGCTGACATTTGGGTGAGGGACAGCATCGCCCCGCGTGCTCCGAGGGCGTCCAGGTCCTCAGGGTCAAGCACTGCTGTCCTGAAAGCAGTCAAACTGTCTTTGTATGCAGACACACACACACACCCAACGTGCCGCCCGCGCATGCGCACACACAGACACAGACGCACGCACGCACGCGCACGCATCGACACGACATTGCACATAACAGCCGTGACCTCGGGCTGTCGTTCAGTGTTCACCTGTCACGGCGTTATCCCCTTCCATTACCAGCCAGGGCTCCTTCTTCTTCTTCTCTGTCACCCGGCTTACAGCAGCTTAACCCTTTCTGTACTGTTTAGCTATTGAAAAATAGCAGATCTACAAGCTCATAGCGCGCCACCGAGTGGCGCGCTATGAGCTTGTAGGTCTGCTATTTTTGAAAAGTTGTGAAAATGTGGCACGAATCTTGGCATGAATATATTATTTCGGAAGCAAATACGTTAACCCAAACCTTTGCTTCTGGGGGATCCCGAGAACATGTTTTCAGATGGGGGTCCACAGCTAAATATACTGTACTGTAGATAATTCTGGAGGTCCTTGTTAAGCATGTTAAGCATCACTGACACAGGAACTTGGATTTATTTTTTGGGAAAAAAAACAACTAGAATCTAGTGTCAGAAACTAGAATCTAGTGCCAAAAAACTAGAATGTAGTGTAGGAAACTATAATCTAATGACAGAAAGTAGAATCGACCACCTAAAACTCACATTTAGCTTTTGAAAATAGAATCTAGCACCAGGAACTAGAATGAAGCATCGGAAACAAGAATCGAGCGCCAGGAACTAGAATGAAGCATCAGAGACTAGAATCTAGCGCTTACAATTTACGCCAGAAATGTAACGTCAAAACTAGAATGTAGTGCCAGAAACTAGAATCCAGTCAGGATCAAAACGGGTTAAGGCTGGGGGCTGCAAAAGAGACAGGCCCTCACTTTAATGCCACGGGGAGCCAGGCAGCCGCCCCCAAACTGGCACAGCACCGCCTTTCTTCTTGACTGCTAAACTGTCAATGAACAGTCAAACCACACCGCTTCTGTTTGGTGCCCTTCCACTTACCTTGCTGCGACTGTGTGTGTGTGTGTGTGTGTGTGTGTGTGTGTGTGTGTGTGTGTGTGTGTGTGTGTGTGTGTGTGTGTGTGTGTGTGTGTGTGTGTGTGTGTGCGCGTGCGCGTGCGCGTGCGTGCGTGCGTGTGCGTCAGTGTGTGTGTGTGCAAGCATGTGTGTGTGTGTGTGTGCGTGCATGCGTGCTTGTGTATAGTCTGTGTTTAATCAGGCATTTTGTTTGCTTGTGTATAACGTATGTACAGCAGAGTGCATATTGCACATAACGTATGAGTAATGTGCTAATGATGTGCTCGCCTACTTGTACCGTCCGTATGTGTGTCTGTGCACACACACATGTGTGTGTGTGTGTGTGTGTGTGTGTGTGTGTGTGTGTGTGTGTGTGTGTGTGTGCTGGAGGTACAGTATGTGTGACCCTGTGTAGCGTACGTGGGCAGGCAGGTAGATTTCACTATAGCTGCCTAGCTGTGTGTCGGGGAGCAGGAGATCACAGACAGCAGGAGAGGAACAGGCATAGCTGCCAGCAGCCATCAGCCTGCCTGCCTCTGATGGCTATGGACAGGGTTCACAGCTCTGCTCTGTTGTGGGGAAACCACGGGTTAGCCACAATGTGTTTCACTGAACCGCAACCGCTTTTCTGTTTTTGTTTTGGTATGTTATTGCATGGCATTTTTAGACACTGTATATGTGCTTCAAACAAGTGTTATTTCCAGGAAGGGGCGAGATCCATTAACGACCAATGTCCGGGTTTTTCTGGATGTGTTTTGAGATCCACTAAGCGAGGTCCCAACCACTTGCTTACTTAGTTGCGATCCAGTAGCAATCACTTGTTTTCTAGTGGGAGACGGCCCCCCGGACAGAGGGCAGAGGGGGACAGGGGGGCTTTCCTCTGTACCTCCTGGGGTCCGTAAGACGACCAGGTTGGTGAACATGCACTGCTCCGTGCTTGCGGTTATGTTTAGGCTTAGTGTTAGAGATAGGGTTAGTAATTCACCACTGCTCTGTGCTTGTGGTTATGTTTAGGCTTAGGGTCTCCCCAACCTATAAATTAGTCAGTTGCAACCTGAAGGCCAGATTGCAACTAGATTGCAATCTGGTCACCACAAGCACCTATAAAGTATCTGGGACCAGTAAGAAACTGGTCGCGACCAGGTTGCGGCCCCGACCATGACGATAGTCACTGGTGGATTTTGCTGCCTTGGTATTTCAGCCACTGGAATTTAACTTTACATTTAACTTTCTAATATCCATTTATGCCAAGCAGCAAATTATATTAGGTCATTTGATGTGTGCTTTCTATTTGTCTTAGGATACATTTGCTTGACTGTGAAGAAGAAAGGCAAGTGAGAAAGAGTCTTCACTTCCGCTTTATATTTCACTCATGATCAGAGCTTCTGTTCTCCAAGCATTTGAAAAATGCAGTCTGGCCACACAAAACTATCTATGGACAGACACTGTAGCTTTGCAGTGTAAAATATATCGTATATAATATAAAGCTACTCTTAATTCCACCCATCCCACCACAAATAAAATGTTAATTCTATCTGCATACAGTATCTAAGTATGGTATCCCCTTTTAGCTTTCTTTAATAATTAATTGTCTTGGTTCCTTCCTGGAAGCAAGACTATCTGACCACATGCTGGATCGATGGAGATCAAAAGACAATGTTTGGGGCCAACCATTATCCCATCCAGTAGCAGCAGCAGAAACAGCAGCAAGGCCATTTCAGTGCCAAACACAGGCACAGGCTGCTGTGTTTAAAGGTTAACAGAGAGGTTGGGCTAACAAATTACTCAGGCTGACACCTCAAACATCTTGTGTGGGATATTTGTTGTCAAATCCAAAATTGACAATGTACAATAGAATACATGCCCTTCAATGTCTTTCGCTCAGCAATTACTGTATCAACAGTAGTTTATGTTTGAATTCTGGAGAAGTCTTACTGTTATTAGCGTGTTATTAGTGTTCGAACAAAACAGGTGAGGCGGTGTTTAGTTTATTATGTCACACTATGTTGGGAAAAACCTCCAAGCAACCTGATACTTAAGTCAAAACCCATTGTTCCTGTAGGATGGAATCTGTATATATAACTAAAACCGTTCCGTTTGTATTATTCATTGAAATCATCACACCGCATAGAAGTAGACAATTTGATGCAACACATGGTGAGCTTGTTTAGATGCAATTTTTGTGCGACACTCTTGAGAGATGAAAAAGGGCAATCATTTATAGGAAACATTAAGAGTTTAAATATGTAGAGATACAATGGTTCTAACTTCTGCAAGACAGCAATGGTTATGTTTTCCGCTGTTTTGATCAGAAATACCCTGCAAGGACCACAGTTGTAATGTGACAATATATTTTATTAATTATGTATCTAATTAATATATTTTTTCTATTTTCTCTCATAAACATTATAGTTTTTCAATGCCACTGGTCATGATTGCATATAAATGCCCCCCATTTGGTATCATTAGCATGCATAGAACATGTACAATCTGTATTTTGAAAGATATTGCAAAAAAAAGTACACTTTTAATTCATTATTATTTTAAGAAATAGTAAAATTTGCATAAAATTAGCAATTTCCTCTACAACTCCTGGTCGTACAAAGTAGTATTAAGGTTGAAATCACTTTTTTTGCCAGTATAAATCTGTCTGCTTTACTTGCAGGGTTAGTTAATCATCAACACTAGCGTTGGAAGGGTCTTTATCATTGTCATCACCAAATCACAAGTTTGCAAAGGTATGGCGAGTGTTAATGTGTTATTTCCTACAGTGGTATTAATGTGTGAGTGGCGTGCAGTGGCGCGCCAGTGTTCCGGAGTGTGGCTCTGATGGAGATGGTGGAGAGCTTTGACACGCTCCGTCGACATGACAGCTCAGACAGCATGGATGTTAATCTCTTCTAACTGCTCCCAACCTAATTAAATCTTCCAGGGTAGTGATCAGCACGCACACACACACACATGCAGGCATGCATGCATGAACACACGTACACATACACACACACACACACACACACACACACACACACACACACACACACACACACACACGCACACACACAGATATTCACATCTACAAAATCACACCGAAATTGGACTTCAAAATTGGTGTGTGTGTGTGTGTGTGTGTGTGTGTGTGTGTGTGTGTGTGTGTGTGTGTGTGTGTGTGTGTGTGTGTGTGTGTGTGTGTGTGTGTGTGTGTGTGTGTGTGTGTGTGTGTGTGTGTGTGTGTGTGTCCGGGGGTCATTGTCTCCCATGTATTGCCTTGTACATCATCAAAATGCCATCAGCAGTTTCAGACAACCTCAGAGATCTCGCGGCACCCCGCCCCCCCAGGCCAAAATAATTTCAGGTTAGGCCAGGCTAGTCATGCCCTAATATTTGAAATTCTGTTGTCTCTTTTCCTGCTATAAATGTGTTTGATGTTAAAATAACCAGAGTATTCCCCTGGTGCTACCCTCAATCCAGAGTGGCTACATTACATGTAATGTCGTATCAAAAATAGCTGATCTATGACAAGGTCAAAACGTGTCGCACTGTGACATGTTTAAAGCTTGTAGATCAGCTATTTTTTGCTGTATTGGAATCCTGTTTTGAAGATTATTTTTTTGAAGATCTTTTTGAGATCTTAATAATCTGCTAACTGCATTGGCAATAGCCTGGATTCCAGCCTCCATTGCCGTTGCAACATTCAACTTCTGAATGTTACCAGCAACCGAGTCTGGCAAGTGTTTGCTTGACTCGAGTTGTGTAACGCTGTTGTTGCCGATTGAATGTTGTTCCAACAAGACTGAATTGTTGTTTGCCACGGTCACTTGTGGAGATAGGCTTGCCAGACGGAGTTGCGAAGTTGAATTTGAACTTCAATGTAGCAACGGAAGCTGGGCCCAGGTTACATTGGCAACACGTTTTCCCACTTGTCCCACCCATGCAATACTTCAGCCCCTCAAACGAACAGCTTAGATCTGGTCACCTAGCACTGTGGCCGACTTAAAATCGTTCCCGGATTGCAAGGTCTCTGAGTGTTGCCCCTACATGGTCTGGCCTTTTTTTTTTAGTTAAACTGAGAAATTACAAGTACCAGATGAACAAGTTACGCCCCATGAAAACAATTGTACCACACAGAGAGCCAATCACTTAAAACCCTGTGTGGTAATTTAATAGTTAGACGCCCTTACAGGTCCATTTGCAGGCGGCTAAATCACCAGTCAGGTTGTTGTTGCGGTGCTGCGATGCTGAGGCATTGTTGCACAACAGAGAACAGAGGAAACCAACACCATGGACGCGACAGAACAATGGGTCTCAACACAGGCCCTATTCCAAAGGCTTTTGGTACAATGCCATCCTCCTTTTGTAAGGATGAAACCACGCTGATATGGAGCCTCTCATCTTGTTTCTGTTCCACCCACAGCCCACTTGGTGCTTGTTAGTAAGCCTTCCAGACAGGGGCGGATCTAGGCATGGGCATGGGAGGGGGGGAGGCATTGCCCCCCTAAATACCCAGTCTGCCCCCCCAAACACGATGCCATGCAAAACAACCCAAGATGTTTCAAATTAAAGTGTTTATATTTAAAATGATTTGAAACACTACTACTGCTATAGTAACTACAATTGTGTCACCACTAAACCAACTGCATTTCATCATTGAAAACAGAAAACTCTCTGAGTCAGACCCTTTTAGCTTTATGCATGCTGCGTGTCTGTTGCAACTTCAACAACAACTGATTTATTGATGCTTTACTAGCCTAATAAAAGTCTGTAACTGAAAATGGTATGGGATGCGACTTCACTCATACCATTGCGTATGGGTGCGACTGAAAATGGTATGGGTGCCCCTCCAACATGTTCTCTTGCCCCCCCCCCCCCAGATGGGACATGTTACATCCGCCCCTGCTTCCAGGCTCTGCCTACCTTGCTATTGAGCTCTTGTGTGTTATCAACTATCCCACTGTGTTGTCTTGTTTGTGAGAGACGGTCTTTTTTTATGTATCCACTGCCTCGCTACGGGAACAATGGATCCTCTCCTAATCATTTAGGCTCCAATGAAATCAGAGATACACAAAGAGAGAGAGAGAGAGAGAAAGAGAGAGAATAACTTTCTCATGCTTTGTGCCATCCTATAGTAGTAGCACCCCGTCTGTCTGTCTCTCTGTCTGTGTTTCTTTGTGCCTCCTTCTCACTTACTTCTAAGACTAACCCTTTATTTGAGAGTCCACTTTTCGGTAGTAATTTTTATGGGGCAACCCAAACCCTTACCCTGACTCTAACCCTAAACAAACCCTAACCACAACTCCCCAAACAACCCCTTACCCTAACCGCGAGCACGGCACAACGTACAGCCATCAGTGGGCGGGGCGGGAAGTGGCACCTTGTCTTCCAATGCCTCTGCCGGAAAGTGCAGTCGCTCCTTCTGCTTTATTTTGTGTGCTTATCAGTTTGTCGGTACTGTCTGTGTCTGTCTGTTTGCACTCAAGCTCTTTCCTTCAACTTCATGTCGGTCTGTCTGTCTGTCTGTCTGTCTGTCTGTCTGTCTGTCTGTCTGTCTGTCTGTCTGTCTGTCTGTCTGTCTGTCCGTCTGTCCGCCTCTCCCGGCCGAGTGAGTTAAACAAGCCTATAACAAATAGATTGCATCCAGTAGAAACAGCCGGGCTAAAGCAAGGAGACAATCTGAATTTGTTGTGGATAATGAATGAAGAGAAAGGAAAGGGATAGAGAAGCTGTGCAGCCAGTGCAAAGCCAGTGGAGAGAATAAGGCAGTATTTGCCTGAGGGGAAAAGGCTGAAAAGCAGCTCTTGCAACAGATGTGCGGGGCAGTAAAGTGTAATTGAAATGCCAGCAGCAATGGTCTTATCTCCCCGCTACAGGAGCCCGCTGCCAGTCTCAACATCAGTTAGATGTCATTTTACCTAAGTCTGAATCAGCCTGCCACAATCCGCAATCCCCCCCCGTTCCTCTGATGCTAGGCAGGGGGAGGGAAGGATGGGGAGAGGGGGAGGCGGTGGGGGAGGAGGTGTGGGGATGTGGGGTTGTTGGGGAGGAGGAGAGATGGAGGGGAAGGAGGGGGGGAGTCTGTAATAGGATTTCAGTAGCACCCAGTTAACTTTCACCACCTGGACTTAGTTGGTAATTTGATATGCTCCATCAATAGGATTCATTTACTGCACCCCACCCACCTCTCGGTACTGCCATCACCATTCATTCCGTTTATTTTATTTATTTATTTATTTGGTTTACTTCTGTCTGCATGTTTTTCCCCCTTCGCTCCTCCAGATCCTAATCATTGGTCCCAGCACGTACGAGGAGAATTTTATTTATTTGTTTATTTGCCAGGGAAGGTAGCCCTGTCCTGACCTTGGGCTATAAGGGAAACTTTAAAGCTTTGCCACCGTGGTTCTTGCTGCTCAGTGAAGGCCGTGGCTGAGCCGTGGGTTTGGGCCGGTGGAGCCACCGTGGTGTGGTGCCAGATTAGAGGCTGGTGCTACCAGAGATGCAGCCTTTTATCTGGGGCTTTGTACCGCTACATGGGGTCATGTGAGGGACATTTACAGCTGCCTTATCTCCTCATTGTTGCTGATAATCTGTCATCTTTTTTGCCGTGATGCTGCCGGTGGCATTTCGAAAAAATCCTGTGTTGGTTTCTATTTTAGCGGTCAGGTTTCGTATCAGGGGCGGATCTAGGCTTGGGCATGGGGGGCCCCCCCTGAATGGGCATTCAGGGGGGCATTGCCTCACCAACATGATGGCATGCAAAGCAACTCAAGATATTTCAAATTAAAGTGCCTATATTTAAAATGAATTTAAACTCTACTACTGCTACCAACAGCATTTCATAATTGTAAACAGAAAACTCTCTGAGTCAGACCTTTATCTTCATGCATGCTGCGTGTCTGTTGCAACTTCAACAACAACTGATGTTATTATTGCTGTTTTACTTGCCTAATAAAAGTCCTGTAACTGAAAATGGTATGGATGCGGCGATGAAGCCACCCCCATGCCATTTTCTCCTGCCCCCCAACTGTGAAATGTTACATCCGCCCCTGGTCTGTATGTTTATATGTGTGTGCACATACATGTCTGGTGCGTGCCGCACAGGCAGGCAAGCAGGCATGCATGTGTGTGTGTGTATGTGATGGGGGGGATTAGTGGAGAACACTGATTAATTATATCTTTTTTCGCTGGTATCAAACAGCATTTGAGATGTTGTGACGTTCACCCTTCAGCTGTGTTCTAGCTATTAATTAAAGTCTTTCAACGATATGCTTGTCTTTCAGAGGGTGATTTTCAACGTGGTAAACTTCTCCAAGACCAAGAGTCTGTACAGAGATGGCATGTCTCCAGTGGTCAAGTCTACCAGCAGGCCCAAATGGTAAGTGGACAAAACATTAACAGACAACGCAACCAGCGTCCACAAAAAAACAGCAACAACATCAGCAGCAATAAGCACATATGTCACACTGATTAAAAAATAATTCACGGCGTATTGCCGTAAAGTGTGCTTCGTTTGGCTGGTGTGATAAGGCTTGTTTCAATTCTGGTACGGATCAAACACCTTCTCGTTTTGCCCCCCATGTGGTTTTCGCCTTGCTTCCAAGTTCCCCGGACTACGATTCACTGCAGGTGGGAAGGCAATCCGCATCAAATTAACAGTTCAACTGCCATAGACAAGTTTATTTGGGGAGTAAAAGTGTTAAGGAAACAAAGCAAACAAAGTGGCCTAACTATTACTTGTGAAGTATAATTTATCACTCCCAGGTTTGACTGTGTTGTTGTTTTGTGCGGTTCCCTGCTGCGGTCGACACAGCGGTGTGTGAACACAAGCGCAGCAAATGAAAAATGCAAGAATGATGCAACTACAGCCCCCAGTTGCCTACTGAAGTACAGGCATGAATGGCACCTTGAATGAATGTTGTTTTTATTATGCAGACTAGGAGTACATTTCAAGAACAACTACAACAGAGCTGAGAACTGTGAATGAACACACTGGTTACAGGCGTGACAGCGAACACAAGTTCAGCGACAGGTTCACGGTCGTCGACCGTCGACTGGCTGGTTTAGGTCATGATGTAGAACAGTGGTTTTCAACCTTTTTCATACCAGGGACCACTATTTCTTCAGAATTGGAGCCACAGACCACCATTTGATGACATTTTAGCCCCACAGACCCCAAAAGTAAACATTTATTTTGCTTTTGTCCACAATTCCAGGCTGGATTTGGGGAAAACAAACAGATAAAAATGACCATTAATCTTTTACATTCTCTAGTTGTGTAGACGCCTTCACATGATGAATATTTTAACTCTTGAGAGTGTAAACATGAAACCAAATGGACCCGCAAGGGTCCATTTGGTTTCATGTTTACGCTCTCGAAGAGTTACATCTTTCCATCATTTTAGACTGGGGGCCACCTGAAACCCTCTCAGGGACCACTGGTGGTCCCCGGACCACCTGTTGAAAACCCATGATGTAGAGAATATTAAAAAATATTCATCGTTTTTGGGTTGCTTGGGTCTGTTCATGCAAAAGTAGGCTATGGCCTACGCAATACGCAACTTGGCACTCTATTGAGTGCAGATGTAGTTAAAGGGGAACTCCACACATTTTCAACATTTTATTATGTCATTAATATACCTTAGAGATGTTGTGTGGACATGATTAAAAAGTTCCCCCAATTCTGTATTTCCTAAAAATGGAGGTCTGAAAAAAATCATTAACATGGTGAAATACAGCTGATGACACCATCAAGATGTATTTCACCATGTTAATGATTTTTCTTTCAGACCCCTTTTTGAAAATTTTGAAAATGGGTGGAATTCCGCTTTAAGAATGCACTTGTTCTTGCGTGAGTGGAGCAGCGCAAGTAAGGCGATCGATGCACAGTTTTGTTTTGATGTGCGGTGTTTTTTTCAATTTGTGTTAATAATATACCCTAAAAAAGTGTTTGAATTTATTTGGCTTAGTTATTTTGGCTGTTTATTATTTTCAAACAATCCCTTGCTGTAAATCCTGCTGAAATGCAGGTGCATATCACACGCCTATATGTCATAATTAATATGTGTGTGTGCAGACACTATGTGCCGCGTTGGGAAGAAAACTCTTCTGGTGTAGGGGGACCTTTGGCTGGTGGCGGTCCATGGGGCCCATCATTTCTAGATCCGTCTATGGCTCCATTTATGCACAAGTTTGCACTCTACTGAGTGCTGCTCTAGTTAGTGGCCACCTTAGAGTGCATGTATGCTACAAATCAGTGGATCTCAAACTTTTTCATACACTTTCATTTTTTATTTGGCCGCAGACCCTTGTCTGATAATATGTTATGCCATCACTGTGATGTTAAAATGCTCCATGCAGGAAACCCCACGCCGACCCCATTAGGGTCTCTGGAAACCACTTTGACAACCATCACAGCTTCCTCCCCAACTTTTCAAAGAACAGTTAGTTGGCCTGTCCATGTGCGTGTGCGCACAAGTGCGCACACAAACACACACAAACACAACCTAAAGACGGATGCTTTAGCTTTCCAGAGTGGAAGCGTCTAGGCCCATTAGCATGTGATCCGTTGGTTGGCGGCATGATGGCTGTCGGAGGTAATAACGGCTGACTGACAGATGCAGAGGTGCTTGTGCACGTAACTGGTGCATGGGGTGTGAGTGCGCGCCTGTGTGTGTGCACGCAAAGGTGCGGCAAGAAGGGAATGAGGGCGAGGGGGTGTTGGGGCTGGTGGTGGTGGTGGGAGAGGGGGGTCTGGTGCAGTTGGGTTTGGGGTGTGAGGCGTCGTCTGCCAGACAGGCTGGTGGAGCCAGCGGGGCGAGGAGGAGGAACAGAGTGGCGTGATGAAGTGTGGCCGTCCAACAGGATCTCTGACATCTGTCATCGGCCGGTGGAGGGCATCCACGGGAACGCCAGGCATCTGCCACCCTGAGCTGTCTGCGGTGTGATGCAAGCCTCCGGAGAACCTCCGGAAACCCAGCGCCAGCGCAGCAGCACCAGCACCGCCGTCACCGCCACGCACCGGTCGCAGGCTAATGGGAAGAGACAACGGGTGACATGGTCGAGGGGAGAGATGAACTGCTGTCCACGTCACGACGCAACGCGCATGATGCAGCTGGAGCTGCATCACTCACTGAGTCAACTTTGCGTCTGTTTTTCCCCCTCTGTTGTATACAGAGCCTCTCCGTCAGTCACCACTACTGGTGTAACTATAAGGGGCGGAGTCTCACCGGGCACATTGTGGGTTGAACAAGTCTCTCGACCAATGCTGGCTCTCTGTCTCAGAAAGACTCTCGCTGTTAAGTTACACCCGTGTAAAACGTGGTGCATTGCAAGTGTTGGCACTTTAATGTTTAACAGATGTGTTGTAGTTGTAGTTGTTGCCAGTGTTGGGACATGTGCACTACGTAACTTAATATATTACATAATATATTACATAATATATTACCAAAATGCAGTAACTTGTAATATAAATACATTACTTAACAAAAGAAATTGAATATATTATACTTTTCTTTCTGCATTGCTGCATTACTTTCAATATTACTTTTTGCCAATCTGTTTCGTTGAAAATGTTTTTGTGAAATTATCTTGACAACTGCAGAAGTTAAATAATTACTTATTTTCTATCATTTGTCATCAAATTATTGATTCAGGAGTGACTTAAGATTGCCAAGTGCGCTTGCTTTATTGTAGGTATGCCACTGGCCTACTCAATATTTGATTAATAGTGACACTAAATATTTAATTATGTATTTTGTAAAAAAAGTTGTTTAAAGTAATATGTAATAGTAATATTAATATATTACACTTGCTCAGACAGTAATATTGTAATATAATATGTTGCTTTAAAATGAAGGTAATAATTAATAAGTAGTATATTAGCAAGGTAAAGTAATATTCCCAACACTGGTTGTTGCTACGAAGTTGTCGAGATGGCAGAGCATGGTAGTGAGCAGTCAAAACAAGTTTGTTATTCTGAAGTGAGATGTTCGTCATTATGCATTATTAAGCTACCACATGCAACGTTTTTTTTTTCCTACCTGGGACGAAGTGCAAGGCCAAAAGCACAAGACAGGAGTTAGTGGCAGTGAATGATTGCAGCCTTATGGCCCATCCGCAACAAAGACAATAAGTAGAATCAACTAATGAATGTATTGCTGCAAGATTATGACGATATTTAATTTACTTACAGGCGCAAGTATTGGTATTCAGGATTGGTATTCAGTGTTCGGCAGTCGGTCCCTCAGGGTACTCCGATTGGCATGCTTAGGTGATGACGTAATGGTGACGTAAGTATAAGAGACCTTCATAACAATGTCTGAGTATTAGCTCACTCGGCTCACGCACAAGTAGGCCATGGCCTACTTGTGTGCAGTACGCAAGTTTGCACTCTGCCGAGTGCTGATCTAGTTATTGTATATGCTGCTCCTTTATGCTCAAGTCAAGTTGTTTTCAGTCCAAAACTGAATGGCTGTATAGCAATCAAACAATCACCCGATAAATAGCATTAAAATATTTGCCATATTCTTTAGGAAGTAGCAGATCACTTCAAATCCTAAAATCATGATGAAAGGATTAAAGACATGAACTAGTATGCATTTTCTATTTGGGAGTTTTTGAGGTGGACGTTGACATGATGTTAAATAGTGGGATTCTCAGCAAAGCCTTTGAAGCAATGTGTTAATCATTATGACACTGGACCTGTTGTGTGGATTAATAAGCTCTGGTGCTACATTTAACAGCATCGGTCACAACGGGAGGCAGTGTACCATGCGTCTGGGCTCCTGTTAGCATGGCGGACTAAATGCCATGTTACTACTCCTCGCAACACAGTAAAAGGCACCGCTAAGATGAGAACCATTTCAGCCCTCTGAAGGAACTATTTCTAAACCGTCCGCGGTTTCCAAGACTGCCGATGACTTTGTTTGTGTCCCTGCGAAGTGGTCCAGATGCTTCTTCCAACACAGCCTCCTCTATTTGACTTTTCCATCACCACCAACAAAGCTCTGGCGGCTCCAAGAAAAGAAGAAGAAGAAAAAAAAAAGTAGTAATCTCTGTCTCTGACAGTTACAGATATGGAATAAATAGAAGAAAACGGCAGAGCGCGGAGAGAGCCTCACCTGTCTGATCCAAAAACTTACAGAAGCATATAAATGCTACACAGCGAGAGAGGGAGAGAGAGCGGCAGGGAGCCAGACGGGCAGACGGATGGACAGAAAGGGAACAACAGACAGAAAGGGAAAAGATAACCGATTTCCACAAAATGGAGGAAATCCTGCAAAAAAAAAATAAAATAAAAATAAAATGAAGAGACAGGTAGACAGGAGAGAGGAAGGAGAATACACCCCCCCACCCCCTCCTCCTCCTCCTCCTCTGTATTTATCAGAAGAGTCGTCAGTATTAGCTCAGGAGTTGAAGCCTTTATCTCCCCATGCAGGTGCTCCATGTCCTAGGGCACCCACCACAGTTTGGTTGCTGCAGGCAGAGGCTCTGCCAGTCCTGGCCCGGGCGTTGGGCTCGGCTGGGCGTCCCTGTGAGAGACAGCTGGCAGATTACAGCCCTGCAGGGCCTCCTCTCGCTGCTACAGGTGGAAGGATCTATCCCTCCTCCGACCACCCCCCACCCCCCCAGATACCACACACACACACAGACACACACCTCGAACCATCGCTCCATGCCACCCCACCCCACCTCCATCCTCCATCCAGCCCCTGGAGCAGGAGACATCAGAGCAGACAGAGTGCTGTATTTATCCTCCATGATTCTGACACAGTGGCGGGATCCATGCCCGCTGACAGATGACTTAAACCATCCTGTACGAAGGCCAAATCGACCACTAAAATATTGTCCCTGGAACTAATAATGTATTATCTGTAAATAGGGTTTTGTCATTGGTACTAACATATTGTCCCTGGAACAAAAAATATTGTCCCTGGAACAAAAAATATTGTCTGTGGAACTAAAATATTGTCCCTGGAACTAAAATATTGTCCCTGGAACTAAAATATTGTCCCTGGAACTAAAATATTGTCTGTGGAACTAAAATATTGTCCCTGGAACTAAAATATTGTCTGTGGAACTAAAATATTGTCTGTGGAACTAAAATATTGTCCCTGGAACTAAAATATTGTCTGTGGAACTAAAATATTGTCTGTGGAACTAAAATATTGTCTGTGGAACTAAAATATTGTCCCTGGAACTAAAATATTGTCTGTCGAACTAAAGTATTGTCCCTGGAACTACAATATTGTCCCTGGAAATAAAAAATGTCTCTGGAACTAAATTCTGTCCCCAGAACAAAATGTGTGTCTCTGGGACTACAATTTAGTCTCTGGAACTAAGATTTTGTCCATCAACTAAAATGTTATCCCTCAAACTAAAACAAATTATCCGGAATTAAAGTGGAACTAAAGTTTATTTCCTGGAGCTGACATTTTTGTCCCTTTAAGAAAAATCAGACCTACAAGCTCATAGCGCGCCACCGAGTGACGCGCTATGAACTTGTAGATCTGACATTTTTCCATTAGCTACAACACCGAAAGGTGTGCCCGTTCAGATTGGGTTAAACGGGGCTCTGATGCTTGGTGGCACGTGAAAATGGGTGCGTGAATGATGACTTTCATTCCCCTCTGCCCTCAAACTCCTATAACTGGATCATTCCAGGGCGATAAGCGTCGGACTATGAAATGTGCTGAATGTAGAGACAGAGGCCCCCCTTGTCTGTCATTTGACTTGTGTGGAAAGTCTTTGGGATATGTTTGAGATAGATGCATGATCTGAATGGATTAATGTACTGGGGGGATGGATCCATCAATAAACCACAGCCCCTGTTGCAGTGGGTGGCGTTATACTATACTAAGTAATACAATATAATACTGCAGTGGTCAGCCCTAAGGTTAGAGAAGTGTGCTTGAGAGCCAAAGTTTCCCGGCGGAGGAGTGGCCGACAATACTGTGTGTGTGTGTGTGTGTGTGTGTGTGTGTGTGTGTGTGTGTGTGTGTGTGTGTGTGTGTGTGTGTGTGTGTGTGTGTGTGTGTGTGTGTGTGTGTGTGTGTGTGTGTGTGTGTGTGTCTCTTTTTTGCTGAAAAAGTGCAGTCATGCTCAGCAAACATATCTTGGGTATGTAAGGGTATAAAAATCTAATACCGCTAAAGCTGACAACCTTCCACATTAACAGACTGTCTACTCACAAATTATCAAGTTATTATTGGTCAAATTAACCTGACTCCTCTGACTGTATGTTAATTAAAGCATGTTGAAGGCACATTGCACCAAAGAGCCAAAGAGAGGATGGAAAGTGTTTGACGAAAAAGCAGAAAATGAGCAGCGAGAGGCAGGCGTGCACGAGAGAAAGAGAGAGAGAAACACATTTTGTTGCATGAGCGTATTGAAGTGAATGGCCCTCTGGGAGACACTAGGTGCCAACCAGACTCCCTGTGGTCTGCTATTTGTTAGACTGCTAGAGCAAAGAATTACCCAGCATCCTCATTTTCTGGGCTAAGCTAATTAGAAAGCCAGAGAGCGTGTTGTAATGCAGCCGGTGGTAGGTGGTGGGCTGTGCTGGAATGGAGGCTAATGGCCAGTATGCTGATATCAGCTTCACTGAGTCAAGCCAGAGATGCTGCATGCCGTAGAGGTTCCCATGTGGCGATGTATGGGGGAGAACCAGAGAGAGGACAATATGGTGGACCAATGGAAGAATTAGAATGAAGAAAAGCTTAAAAAAAAAAAAAACACTTATTAAAGCACTTACAGTACTGTATGTTAAAGCAGGGGTTTTCAACCTTTTTGATCCCAGCTGGACCCACAGCATTTGAGCCACGGACCACCATTTGACAACAGTTTCACCCCACAGACCCCAAAACTAATGATTTCTTTTGGTTTTGTCCACAATTCCAGGATGGATTTTCACAAACAAAACAGGCAAACATAGAAAATCAAATTGACGATTCTTACATTCTCTAATTGTCTAGCATTTAAGTGGTGCTAATTTAGATATTAGCTAATATTATACAGTAACGTGCACGAACTGCTCTCGAGCGTTCAGTTTCTGACCCCTCAATGTCGCACCCTTGACTTAAGATGGCTTTGTACTTCTGACTGTAAAATAATAATAGGTTGCAGCCTGTCATGGCACTTTTTTTTATCTCCCTTCACTAACGCAATACTGTTGAAAGCAGCAGCAAGATGAAAGTGACTAGTGATATTAGTAGAAGTAACTGCAATATTATTACTGTTTCCTAGGATGTACTCTCATATTACTTTTACAGAGAAAAGTAATAATAATACTGTAATATTCTTTTATATTACTAGCTACACCCATCTCCCCGATAATAACTGGGTTCTACCATGTCTAGTACATTCATGTGGTCTCATCATCGCTGTCCCTTAAATAATGATCCACTTACTCATTAGTCGGCGTGGGCAGGTGAGTATAAATAGCTCCACCTCTGACTGAGCGCACAGATGAGCAGTCTGAACTGGAGGAAAGTGTTGCCAAACATTGCTTCCAAAGTTAGAACCAGCCAACCTTGGTCAAGGGTAAATGCTTTTCTTTTCTTTTTTTTTTTTGTTGTTGCCATATTTCCCTTTTTCATCAAATGGGTGGGGAGAAAAAAATAACTGAGAGAAGTGCTTTTCAAGCAGCAGCACTCAGCTCCCAAGTCAGCCAGTCAGCCAGTCAGTCAGTCAGTCAGTCAGTCAGTCAGTCAGTCAGTCAGCCAGTGAGTCAGTCAGCCAGTCAGCCAGTCAGTTAGTCTGGGCAATTTTGCTTTTCTACCAAAATCCTTCGTGTGCGTGTGTGATGCAACAGCATAGTGAAATTCTATTTGGAGATGTCCGCAGCTCCATCAGGGTGCATGTTAGCTGTAATTGTTCTGTCAATCAGTGCAGCCCCTGCCTGCTTGCTGCACCGCGCCTCACCCCACATCACCCCCCCCCACCCCCCATCACCCCTCTCCAACCCCCATCACCCCTCCCCACCCCCCATCACCCCTCTCCACCCCCCATCACCCCTCCCCACCCCCATCACCCCTCTCCACCGGCATCACCACTCGTTAAGCCCTGGTTCAGGGTGCGAGGGGGGTTAGGTGGTGAGAGGGTGTGTGGATCCCTCTCCACTTTCACTTACACGTCTCTCTTCCCACCGTTTCGTTTTGCACCTTCCCCGTTTCCATATTTCCCCTCCGCCCCGTATTTTCTTTTTGACTTTTATTTGTCCTCTTTTTTTCCTCCCCCTTTTTCAAACACACCCTCCTCCTCTACTCGTACACTTGTGTTTCTTTCATTGACCGTGATTGCCATCTGCACCCTGGCTGTTTGCCTGCTGTCTTTCTCTTCTTTTTAATGTGTTTCCCCCTCATTGTTGTCTGTCGCACCAATGTCAACCCAGACAAATCTAATCTCCTGTTTAATGTTGATTCCGATTCCGATGTGCAGTTGAAAGAGAGAGAGAGAGAGAGAGAGAGAGAGAGAGACATGACAGTGTGTTAGAGGACTGCAGCTGTTTAGGAAAACGGTTTTGTCACCGCGGGTTCCCATACTGATAGGGGCGACGGCGTTACTTGTGTGCAGCTGGTGGGTCCTTGGGCCCTGTGAGGAACGGACCCCTGTCTCGCTGGTGGCAGTCCGTGTGCCACTGCTGCAGGCCTGTCAGCGTCTACACCCGCGGTGTGTTTGACAGGATCCTGGGGACTGGGGAGGAGGGACGGATGGGATGGGGGGGTCTTCTCTCTTGAGGACAGAAAGTCAGGCGTTGAACGGGACAGATTTCAGCATGTAGACAGGCCCCGGCAGGAAAAGGTTCACCATCAACCACTTCTTTGACTGCTCCCACTTTCTTCTTCTCGACTTCCTGCCGTCTCTTGCCGCGCGTGCACACGCATGCATTGCACGCGCACGCTCGCCTGTACGCCACGCCACACCACGCCACGGAGCCACTCGCGCAATTAACCATGTGGCATGCCTTTTAATAATAGACCTTTTAATTGACGACAAATGAAGAGTGATGTAAAATAGCTAATAGCTTGCGCTAATTAATAGGGGAATTGAATGCTTGTTAATTAAGGGCAAACAGGACAAGGACCGGCTCGGGTAATTTGAGCAATAAAACCGAGACTAACGACTCATTTCCAAACAGACGTGCTTCATAAAAACGTCAAGCGGCCCCCAGTCTGCTTTTTTAGAACACCCACAACCCGCAGTGCTCCTGTTACCTGACCCCTGACGAGACCCCCCCTTACACACACACACACACACACACACACACACACACACACACACACACACACACACACACACACACACACACACACACACACACACACACACACACACACACACACACAGAGAAGGGTAAAGACAATTAAGTGCACACAACACTGTCCTAGCTCCCTACCCAGTGGCACTTTAAGACAAATGGCACCTAAAAACAAACGGCGCCCTAATAATAACATAGATTATTGTTTTCCACAACCAAACCGGCCACGTGTCTCAATAGTATACTTCCGATGTGCAGCGGGCAATATATTGGGATGAATTAGATCCCTGTGCGATGATTATTGCTACAGATTCCTGTTAGTATTTTATACGTGTGTGTGCGTGTGTGTGTGTGTGTGTGTGTGTGTGCGTGCGTGTGCGTGTGCGTGTGCGTGTGCGTGTGTGTGTCGTGGTCTCCCTGTGGTCATAACTCATGGGCTTCAAACTGCAGAAAATGGGCTGAAATGAATATTCAGCAGTGGCTTCACATGGCGCCAAAAGTTCTCCTCTTCACAGTAAAGGTACTTTGTGTTTACCAGGGTTTTGTTTTTTATTACACCTGTACAGTGGCTCTGAACCCTATATCTCTCTGCCTGGGTGCCTGTGTGTTTAATTTTAAAAAAGAAAAGAAGGAAAGAGAGAGAGATTATATTCTAAATTGTCTGTTAGCTCCTGCATGCAGTGTGAACCACAATATTCATTTGAAAGTATATGGATTTCATATAAGATTTTTTAGATTAAAAAACGAACGAGGGCGGGAAAAAAACAACAACAGCCAATATGTTTCTCGTCCTCTGTCTGTCAACATTGTCTCCTCGCGATAAGGGATGCGCGGACAAAAATCTTTTTTTAATAAAACCCCGAACCCCAGCCGTTGCGCGATACACGGTGGCACCTAATTGTCTGTCACCAGTTCAGCCAGCTGAGGGGAAATGGAGGAGAGAGAGGTGCTCGGGATCTAAGTGAATATTTTGAAGGAGAGAGAAGGCTTCATGTTGCTGCAAAGCCGGCCCTGGGTGACACCAATCCCAAATCTGAAATGGGCGCGCCTGTACCAGGGGGCAATTACTTCATTCCCCCTACCTAGCTCTGGCAAGCTTTAAAGATCGGCAAGAGGAAAGTGATTATACCAAGTTCTATTTCATTAGATTAAAATGACACCTCTTTTTCCATTTCCAGTTTTGCCCATTCCATCTTGGGAGTCTTTATGCTCGCCTGTGTGTGTGCCATCAGGACAAATAGGAGAGAGAGAGAGAGAGAGAGAGAGAGAGGGTGGCACCAATCGGAACGATCTACATCACGCGCAGCTTCCTTGTTCACAGAAACTCATTAGCATGCCGCAAGAGGAAGTGAAAGAGGATTATATGGGAGAAATAATGGGACAAAATGTAACAAATAGATTAATAATAATCTTCCAGATGGGGATAAGGCATGTGCGGGTGAGAGCATGTACAGTACAACTAGTGTAAGAGCGTGTGTGCATGTAAATTGGACATGCGTGTTTGTGCGCGCGTGTGTGTGTGCACCTAGGTTGTGCGTTCGCGGTGTGTGTGTGTGGGAGGGCGTGAATGTGTGTGTTGTATGCCTGCAGAGATGGAACCAAGAAAAAGCGAGAAAAAGAAAGGAAAGAAAAGAGAGTGTGTGTGTGTGTGTGTGTGTGTGTGTGTGTGTGTGTGTGTGTGTGTGTGTGTGTGTGTGTGTGTGTGTGTGTGTGTGTGTGTGTGTGTGTGTGTGTGTGTGTGTGTGTGTGTGTTATGGTGGAGAGACGGCTTGCTCCTGGCTCTCCATTCAACCCGCAAATGACTTACCTGGACAGTTATATGTTTGCCTGGAGGAGTATTAAAAAGCCACTTCATCCCCCCCTCCCTCTTTAGATGCTGGGTACTGGTGTCAGTGCAGCCCTCCCTGAAAGCACTCTAATCTAAATGCTTTTGTCAGGGGAGATTTGGTAGATTGCAGCAGGCAGGGGTACAAATTGGTTGTGTCATCTTATAATGAACTAGGTGAGGCGTTGCAGTTTTTTCTGCAGCCAACAGTCCCCTGCTGATTAGTGTACTGTAAGTCAGTGGCTGTTTTTAGCAATGTCAGGTGGGCCCCATGCACGCACTACACTACCCAGCCCCCCCTGCTCCCCCCACCACCACCCGACACATTGTACCTGCCGCGTAAATGTTGCCAAAACCACGGACACAATGTTTCCTGGAAGTAAAAGAGAGCATTGTGCAAAATTAATCGTTTTTTTTTTCAACAAACCGCCGTAAAAAGTACTTTTCTATACTGTTGGTACGCCTTAATACGGGATTTGCATTTTCTTGTTTGTTTGCCAAATCTGTGAGCCGTATACAGAACAGTTTAGCGCAGTAGAGGGTTATTGGGAGTTTGAGGCTCTTTGGCTATTTGGTTCTGTGGCTCTTATTGGGTGTGCTCAGCACGGCGGAGGGGTTGACCCCGTGACCTTGGCTAAAGGATTATGGGTATCTCAGCGATTCCACAAAGCCGTGCTGTCAGGCGCTGACGGGACACATTAGGGCACTGTGAAGGCCTGCATCATTCTGCCCCACGCCGGATTTTTCTCTCCCTCTCCCCGACTCCATCTTATCCGTCTGCCTCTCTCTCTCTCTCTCTCTCTCTCTCTCTCTCTCTCTCTCTCTCTCTCTCTCTCTCTCTCTCTCACCCACAACCGACCCCCATCCCTCTCTCTCTCTCTCTCTCTCTCTCTCTCTCTCTCTCTCTCTCTCTCTCTCTCTCTCTCTCTCTCTCTCTCTCTCTCTCTCCATGTAGTGTGCCAGAGAGCACACACTGAAATCCTTACTTTTAATTTAACTCTGAAACAGTATGGTGCAACACTTTTCCACTGAGGATTTTTACTGTGTGGTGTGAATTCAAACAACTCTGCTGTAAGTCAACAGCTGTACTGTAACCGAAGGACGCTCCAATAACACAGATGCTTCAGCCAGGCTTTAGCGCTGCCATACTGTACTGTATCTGCAGCTGCCAGACCATTCTCCTCCGCCTTTTGAAGATAGACCCTTGAAGAAATCCTCCTTGTCCCCTAATTGCATTTGCCTCTCTCCCCCAATGCCCATTATAAGGAGCACGAATGGGATATAATTCACCTTATCTCTCATATACAGTATTATAACACTGACAACTCCTCACATACTACAAAAAATAAATTAAAAATATACCTCTCGAAATTGACAGTCAACATCGTCCCCCCTCTCAAAGCTCTTCTCGGACCCCTGAATGCACCATCAGTATGTAGTCCAATGCACAAGGCAGTGTAATGCTCTCTATACGCTACTCCCTCTTCACTAACTGCTGCATGTCTATCCACTAGGGGGGTAACTATACATTTGAAACGTATCACGATATGTTGTTGACAATACGCTACATGGACAATATTGGTTCAATCTTGTGATACGATACGATTTGATTCAATGATCTAAAATTGACACAGTAACGATTTATACATATTTCACACATTGGAATTATGTGAGAAACATGTGGCTATCACAGTTTTTTTTTAAAGAGGTCGCTGATTTGATTGCCGAGTCATATCTGGCATATAGGTGGACGTTGCATTGGATGTGTTTTTCTTCTTAAATTTGCTAAATGCAATAAGTAGTAGTATTGGTAGCGATTCAATACCGATTCGATACCGATTTGTTTTGTATCGAATCGGTCCATGACCATTAATCTTCCAGTTGTGTAGATTAGGACTAATCCACATTATGAATATTTTAACTCTTGAGAGTGTAAAATGAAACCAAATGGACCCTGGCGGGTCCATTTGGTTTCATTTTTACACTCTCAAGAGTTACATCTGGTTAAACCACTTAGCTGGGGACCACCTGGAACCCTCTCAAGGACCACTGGTGGTCCCTGGACCACCTGTTGAAAACCCCTGCCGTAGTACACCTGGTACTCTTCATCACATCACATCTGCCCTCAGATACAAACATCTCTATCCTTACGATGGTCGCAGTGTGACTTCATGAAGCAGGTGGTGCTTCTGGACTGTAATTAAAGTAATTAAGGAATTGTGTTGGTGTACAACTTGAGTACATGGGAGTATCAGAACTGGGCGTGGTCTTCCTGGATATACAGTACATGACCTTCCCACAAAACACTGAGGCTGAGGCTGAATGGCTGAACCGCTCCTCTGGGGCAGTCCCCTGGGCCTGAACCATCTGTTAGTGTCAACATCAAAAAGCATAAAACACGTTGCAGTGCGTTGAGGTCACATAGTAAATACGGTAACCCATACTCAGATGCAGGGCCGGATATATCATTTCCCAATTGGGAAATGATATATCCCAATGATATTTCCCAATTGCAGCCCGTGTCGCTTCGCGCCACGGGCGATAGAGCCGCACCCATACCATGAACCCACCCATACGATGAAGCTGCACCCATACCATTTTCAGTTACAGGACTTTTATTAGGCAAGTAAAGCATCAATAATAACATCAGTTGTTGTTGAAGTTGCAACAGACACGCACCACGCATAAAGCTAAAGGTCTGACTCAGAGAGTTTTCTGTTTTCAATGATGAAATGCTGTTGGTTTAGTAGTGTTTCAGTAGCAGTAGTAGTCTTTCAAATCATTTTAAATATAAGCACTTTAATTTGAAATATCTTTGAAATTTGGGTTGTATGCCATCATGCTTGGTGGAGCAGTCTGAGCATTTAGGAGGGCACCCCCCCCCCCCATGCCCATGATCCATGAGGTGTTATCATATGATCTTATTCATTTTATTTTTAATATAATTGTGGCAGCAATGATGTAACTTGTACAACGTAACTGCATGTCATTAAATGTAGGTTGGACATTATGTGCAAACTATTTCTTCTCTGAATTAACCCCCATTGGGTTATTATGGTCAGTCCTTTGTGCCGGTAGGCATCAAGTACCCTAACCCCACCCCCCTCCTGTTCTGTTCTGCTCTTGGATTAATGACTCCCGTCTTACTCTGGCACATTCACACATGGACTACTGGGATGTACACTAAAGTGCTTTAATAGATGCCTGCTTAGGATAACTGATGTAGGGCACTCAGGAAACGCACGGTTAAAGTACCTGCTGATGGACCTTAATGCCGCTTTCCAATACTTGGAAGAGAATGTCTGCTTCTAGCATATATGGCACTGTTACAGTGAGGCTGTTGACCTGCCAAAATATCTGACCACCTTGTGTAGTCCTGGGCACACTATGGGACCTGTCCTTATAGCACAAGTTTGGTTGCAGGTTCTGTGATCTAAAAAAAACAAACATCCATGTGCTAAATACAGTGTTCAAGACAAGTTAAAGAGTGATGTGTTAATCATTTCGCTCATAAAACCATCATCAGTGTCATCTCCACCATCTCTACATTGTTTAAGTTTAAACGCATCGAGCTCCAAGTTGTTCTGGCTGCAATAGAACGGTCAGATGGTCAACTTCCCTGCCGGTGCATGGACACATCCCGAATTAGTGATTAGGCCAATGAAGATTGTGCAAACTTCAGAAGCTTAAGCTGAATGGGTGGATAGTAGGTGTGTAATGATATAGTAAATATATCAAAATATAATTTTTAATGAAAAAATGAATTATATAGTTATGTAAACATAAAATATTGTATTGAATCGTTGGACTTTGTATTTTATCAATTTGAGATGTAAAGAAACGAATCGGTCCATGACCATTAATCTTCCAGTTGTGTAGATTAGGACTAATTCACATGATGAATACATTTTGCTAATGTTTCCCTCAGATTATGACTGCTGTAGTCCAGTAGTTAAGTACTGATTTCAGTCAAAACACCAGAATGGGGTTTGGTTGATCTAATACATGTTGTTGTTGTTTTCAGCAGTTTCAGGAAGCAGTGCTTTTTTATTGTTGTTCCTTAAACATGTTTGCATTGTCTTCTTGGCATCACCATTGTTGTAGTATTGTCATAAATGCTGAATGTGCAGTATTGTTCTGAATGCTGACCGGAATTAAATGTAATAGTTCTCATTATTGAAATGTACTAGACATGAGGCCCGCTGCGCGGGCCTCACGCCTAGAGTCCGCGCCGCTGTGGCGACAGGCACTCAGTCCAATTAGGAAAATATTGAGTATGTTTTGGACACATTACAACACTACATCTTTCTTCAAACGCAACTTAATTTTTCGGCATAAAAGGAATTGTAATAGTAGCGAGTAACATGAAAGTATTACAAAAGATTACGAACCTGAACAGGGAGGTAGGTAATGCAGCAGTAATGGGGAGAAATGGAATATGGAGGGGACAGTGTTAATATATGTATAGGTCTGTGCAACATAAACCATAACAAAGAATAAGATGTAGTTGCAACTGTTTGTATAGCAGTGTACTAAAGAAGACAGTGTGTTTGTGCGGACAAAACATGGATGGTCACAACAAATGTATATAAGCTGATGTAAACCCAGGGCAAAGTGACTACTGTACTACACTGTACATTTTGTCATATGCAATTTTATTTTTGGATATAAGAGAAATAGTAATAGGAGTAACATGAAATGACTGGTAAATATGGGCATACAACAAATGTATATTGGTTGATGATGTAAACACATGGCAAAGTGACATACTGTGGTTTAAATGTGAGTAACATAAACACTAAAAACAGTATAAAAGGAGACAAATGGAGATGTTTTCAGTAAAGATGTCTGGTACATCAACAACAAAATAATGACCTAAGGTTTTTGTATAGCAGCGGTAGCATTACAAATGTGCAACATTGAAAGTGTCAGAAGAATAGTGAAGGTAGGTGTGTTTTTAAAGAAGAGGCAATTCGGAGTAGGTTTGGCAGAATTAAAGTAGTTCAGTGTAAACAATGTTGTCAGTTTTGCCCTCGTCATTATCATCTATTAGAACTTTGACAGCACTGGCTTTCTTTCCCCTAGAGAAGGCTGTGTACAGTTGGCCATGAGCGAATACAGGCTGAGGCAAGTAGATGCCAACTCTGTCATTTTCTTGGCCTTGTCCTTTGTTTATGGTGACCGAGAAAGCTAACCTGACGGGGAACTGTCGCCTGATAAAGGTGAAGGGAAACTCATCTCTGTCATAGTGAGGGATTCTTGGGAGGAAGATTCTTTCACCTCTGTGTGTCCCCACTGCAATCTCACACTCAATGACTCTGTCCATCATCTGCACCAGCACCATTCTGGTGCCGTTTTTCAGAGTGCGATCGGGACCTGATTGCAAATTTCTAAGCAACATGAGTGGAGCTCCTAGTTTGAGTTTAAGGTTATGGTCCGGGATTCCAGAGGGTGTGAGTGAGTTGAGGAATTCAATAGGCACAGAATCCTTGTGGGTGTCGTCTTTCACCGAATCAGCTGAAAAGTAAACTCTCTCTTCTCCAGGGAACTCACTCAAGCACCTATTGTTGATTTCTCTGATGTTGTTATTTAATGGAGTGTATACAGTGCCTTTGAGAAGGTTGTCTTTGTGACCACAGCCATTGTTGAGGTCTGGAAAGGTGAATGAAATGAGAGCATCCATGTCTTTGACTAAGTGCTGTGGTGGAATGCGGACCTGAATGTCAGTGTCCACATGTGTGATTTTGTCTTCCCCCAAGTCCAGCAGGTAGTTTGCAAACTCTCTCTCAGCTATGTCAGTCCTCATGTTGACGTGGAGTTTGTGTTCTTTCATGAGAGGATAGAGTGGAGACATTTGGATGCAAGCTCTAACAATTTGGCCTCTGCTTGCTCTCTTGATCACTGGGAGTGTCTGCCTAGGGTCTCCACCTAGCAGGACAGGTTTGCCGCCCCAAGGTTGCTCTGAGTGCATCAGGTCCCTCAGTGTTCTCTCAACACACTCAACATTGAAGCGGTTGACACTGAAGATCTCATCCCAGATGATCAGGCTGCTTTCTTTGATTAGCTTAGCCAGGGAGGACTCAGCTTTTATGGAACAGACAGAGTCTTCAAAGATAGGGATTGGGATCTTAAATCTTGAATGAGCTGTCCTGCCACCCTCCAGGTTCTGGGCAGCCAAGCCTGTACTGCCAACACATAGCACAATGCCATTCTGTGCTCGAATCGTGGCTGCAATTACCTTAAATGTAAACGTTTTGCCATAGCCTGCAGGGAGTTGAGAACGAATTGTCTAGTGATGGTTTCTTCTTTTGGTGCATTTACTGCCTGATAGACTGCCTGGCAGAGTGCCTTCTGTTCCACATTCAGTAGAGGGGTAAGCGACTGTACAATATGTTCTTGCTCCGTTTTGTTGAATTTTTCGGATCTGAAGATTTGCGTTAGCTTTTCCTGCTCTGTTAGTGGTGTTGGCTGTGGCATGTCGTTGTATTTGGCTAGACAACTACCCATTTGTGTGAGCTCTTCATCAATTGCAAGTAGCACCTGATTGTGAATAAATGTTGTGTCTACTGCATCTGTAGAGCAGTTTTGTGCAGAGGCTTCTGCAAGGAGGAGGTCATCGCTGAGCTGTTGGAAGAATGTTTCAAAGAGGCTTTTGGGTTGTGATGGGTGGCAGAATTGGAGGATGATAGCAAAGGTTTCTCTGACTTTTTTCGCAGACTTAAAGGATGACACTTCCTGCATGGCAATGATCCATTCTCCGTCATCCTCCAGCAAGCCCATGGCACATGCTGTGTCTTTGAAAGTTGTGTAGTTGTTGCCCTCATAAACCTTAAGGTCATCATAGCACGTTGGTCCCCTGATATGAGCCAGGAGCATTTTCAAGTAGAACCTCTCACCCTGGAGTACTGATACATTGGACATCCTTCCTATTGTCTTTGGAATCTGTCCGTCCTTGGGTGTTGTAGTTCTTTTCTGCCACATGTTGGAATTCCAAGTGTAGTGTTCTGGGATGTCCATGTACAGATATTGCCTTGCATGAGGGTCACTGATGTTTAGCTGGAAGAAGGCCTGTAATGTAGTGGGCTTAGCTGCTGTCAGGGCCTCTTGTGCATGGCCTTCTCTGAAGATGACATTTTGTTGTCCTTCTGTGTGGATAGCGAGAGTGTAGACAGCAGGGACTCGGTCCTGGGTTTTGTACTGCATTGTTCTCCAATGTGCCTCATGAGCATCAATTGTCCTGGCATTGATGAATTTGGAGATCTCATCCTTATCTTCAATGGAGACAGTGCCAACATCAACTCCTTTATGGATATACTTGTAGAGGTACTTGATGGTTCCGAAGGAGCCGACAAATTCTACATTGATGTGGCACTTGTACTTGAGAAGGAGCCAGGGGTTGTAAGGCACGACCCATCTGTTGTCGAAGGTAAAGCCGTGCTTGCTAACAGTGTGACCGTCGCTCGGTCTTCTGTACTCTGGATAGCCATGGCCATTGTGAGGTAGGCGGGTTTCATCACAGTAGGCTTTAGGGAAATTTTTGCTACATTTGCCATTGACCATGCAGGGGCTATGGGGGTTGGCTGGGCCGCAGGGCCCGTGCAGCATATATTGAGACACCAGGTCACACAGCTCAGGCTCTGTCTGTGGGTTGGGTATGTCTGCTCTAATCATCTGATCGACATCTTCAACAGTCAAGGACTCAGATAAGAGCAAGAGGATGTGTGCATGCTTCAGTCCTCTCAACTGTCCCTCAACAGTGTGTACTCTAGCCTTCATGTTCCCAAAGACACCCTGGTTAATGTCTTTGAGGAGGTTATCCAAGTTCCATTTGAACACTTTGTTGACAATGTCTGGTCTGTCACAGGGCTGCTGTTGTGGAAAGAGGTTTTGTAGAACACCATCACTCTTTGGGTTTGCAGTCATGGTGATGAAGAGATCAAACTTCTTGAATTTGGCTGCTATAGCAAGTGCATCGAGATAGTGTTTGTATAGGTATCTGGGGCTCCCAGTGTGGCTAGCTGGAAGAATGATGCGTTGACCAATTGTGGCTGCTTCAGTTTGTCTTGGCTGGATTTGTTGAATATGCAGGGCATCAGCCAGCCCTGAATACTGGTGTACCCTGAATTTGTCTTGCTGTTCCTTCATCCTGTAGAAGTCCATCCGGCGGCTTTCTATCTTGCTGTACTGATCACAAAAGTACTCTTGAGCAAGTCTTCCTGACCTCAGTAGAGTGTTGAAGGAGTTGATTCTCGGATGCATGTGGAAGCGGAAGAATTCTTGAAGGGAGACTTTATGTGTAGGTGAAGTTGCATTAACCTTCATAATAGGATTATCAATGCTGTATCCGGCATCTCCATGTGGCAAGATTAAGGGATAGGCGCTTGGATCATACATAGGATGGAGGGTGCTGATCCGTGTCGTTTTTCTTTGATTAGGTGCATCAGCTGTAGTTCGGTAGAGTACAACATCCCTGGGTTGTGACTGTTCCCCTGGTGCCAAAATAACCACGTTAGACACATCTGGATTAAGATGACGTTTGTGTGTTCCCTGTGAGCTTTTGGACTTGAAGACAATGGTGAAGTCCTCACTTGGGTTGAGGTTGAACATTTCTGCTCCACTTTTGAAGGACTTGACTAAAGGATTAACTCTCTTTAGTTCTTCCTGAATTAAAGTCAGAGTGTCTTCCCTAATGACTTTATCTCCCTTTGCTTGCTGAAGGCGGTTCTTACCCACATGGAAGAAACATATATGGTGCATGTATGTTTGTGATATAGGGCCGC
This sequence comes from Benthosema pterotum, assembly GCA_039105355.1. Lineage (NCBI taxonomy): Eukaryota > Metazoa > Chordata > Actinopteri > Myctophiformes > Myctophidae > Benthosema > Benthosema pterotum. The sequence goes on from CM076979.1 coordinate 39,775,301, forward strand.
ATACTAAAAATTGGCACCTTTCCTATATGTATATGTGCATATATGTGCATATATGTACCATATATGGTACATATATGCACATATACATATAGGAAAGGTGCCAATTTTTAGTATGCGAACATATATGTGTATGTAGCATATATGTACATATATGACCTATATGTACCTATATCTACATACATGCAATGAAAATACCTATACATTAATAAAATCCAATAGAAGCCCAAATGTAGAACTTAAACACTTTATTAACAAGTTAGCTGATAATACGCAAAGATGAAACATTTTAAAGTCCATGAAAAGTGGCTTTAAAGTGGCAAATAGAAACAAAACAAATCTAATACATTTAATTAAAAAATCTTACATATTTTTAAACAAGTTAGCCTATAATATGAAAAAAATGAAACATTTCAAATTGCACAAAATATTATGGCTTTAAAGTGGCAAACAGAAACAAAACAAATCTAATACATTGTAAAACCCAATGTGTTGTTTCATTTCATTGTTAGTATTAGTTGATACAACTTGCTACAGTAGTTGTTACAACTCGATATCCTAGTTGATACGATTTGTTTTCATCTATAAAATGAGAAAGACTATCAAGGGCACTGTTTAGTGTATTGTTGCAGATAATCCTAGTGCACACAACATTGCAGGCTTTGTGGAGAACTTCATATATATGTAGTGGAGGGTCGACATGGGGGGGGGGGGGGGGGGGGGGGGGGCTTATAACATCTAAAATATTTTGGGGGCATGTGTCATTTACTTTTATAGATACAATTGTAAACCATTTTTCTCAATATGTTATACTTGTCTGTATGTTTTTTCTAGTCCTACTGCAACACTGTGTGCAGATATTGTACAGTAACACAGAAAGGAGTTCAGACTACACAAGTTTAATTAGGAATATTCACTCGGAGAGAGGAAATTCATGCAGCACATCTAGAGGCTATCAGGCCAATAACGTGGATAGTCGTCATTATGGTGTAAAATGTGCATGTGTTAATATCGGATAAGCTGTCTCACTTCAACATATATTCACACAAAAGGCTTTAAAAAGTTCAGCTTGGTCAGTGGTACATCGAGTGTGACTCCTCGTCAAATGAGTCTTAAGGGAATTCCAGGTACTATAAGCAAGGGCAGGTGAATACATGTGTGGTATACTGCCACACCCAAACAGTATATGATCAAGTATGTAGTGTTTGAGAAGTGCCAACCTTCTTATTTGCTAACCCCAGTATTTGCATTTCAACATTCCACACTTACTTTGCACCAAGTGGTAAATCAGTTTAAGATCCCTCCGGCACCACACGTAAATGATCGGTGCTCGATATATAAGCCTCACGGCGGTCAGAGCCTTTCCTCCGACGGCAGAATGCAGCTCTTGGCATCTTGTTAGCAACGTGGGCAAGGGGTGCACTGTAGAGGAGCGTCTCCATGGAAACCAAAGACGCCAGTGTAAGAGGTGGACCCCGTCGGCATCGCCTGTTTTCTTAACTATGCCGGTCTTCTGTGGCGACTGCGACGGAGCACGCCCACATCCTCGTTGAGTGTCGAAGTTGTAGAGACGGCGTTCTTAAAGTCCTTAATGACTTGCAGGTGGAGGGATCTGGTGGAATGGGCTGACTGCAGAGCGTCGACACAGCATGGCAGCCTACAGAGAAAGAGGCGGAAGTTTGTGGGCTTGTAGATTTGCTAATTTCTTATTATAAGCAGGTTTAAATCAGTTGCTCTGCTCTGCAGTTTGATTTCACTGACACATTAAAGAATCTGCTGCAAAGATTCAAGTATGGCAATCAGAGTTGCAACTAATGATTGTTTTCATAATGAAATCATTGGCCGATTAGTTAAAAGATGAATAGGATTACAACACTTCTCTAACCATCACCTTAAAATATATTTTAGACAGTTTTAACCAACAAAAAAATGTGTGATTAACTGCTCATTAGGCCAATAACAAACACGGTTATATTAAAGCAACTCATGGTGTCTTTAGGCTTATTCTGACGGCATACATTGATTACGGAATATCTACACACCTCAGTCTAAAAAGGTACAGTACTCTTCTGAACTCAAATAGGTCCTTTATAAATAAATATTCAAGATTTATGTTTGGCCCTTAATATAATCAATGTTACAGTACAGTGCCACAGTGTCAATTTTTGCCTTGCAGTTGCTTCTGTCCATGTGCAGCTATAATCAGGTTGTAAGGGACAATTAATGCTGAAAAACTAAGTAGGAAACACCCATTAATAATCAATCACTAAATTAGTTGAGAAATAAATTATTAATTCTATTACAATTAATCGTCACAGCTCTAATAGCAATGTACTGTAATGTTGTTTTGTAAAACCTGCCATATGCAAGGTAGATGAGTAGTAGAATAAGTAGTAGGACGAGTAGATGGAGGGTGAACAGTGGTCCTCCAGTCTAGGACAGCTTCAGAGCCTGCCGACAAAGAGACCGCATAATGTGAGTGTAGATCAGCTACTACATCATACAACCACAACCACACACTGCTGGCCACACCGCTCCAAACCATGCACAGATGTTGACTCAAGCTCTGGACTAGTAGCTCAAAATCAGATATCAGACTGGGTTCTGATATCTGATTTTGAGATATCTGATTTTGAGATATCCAGTCTACACCAAAGTGTAGAACAGAAAATGACCACTCTGTTGTGTTGTACTTCTCATGAGACCTCATTATCATTTATCTTTTCAATTATGGTATAACAAAATAAAATGGATAAAGTACTGTATATACTGTATGTATAGTACATGTATAAGGGGTATACATTAGAAATAAAAATACATCAATTTAAGGAAAGAATGGCAGCCACAGTATCCTATATCGTTGCATTGTAACATTCAATTGACTTGAACCATTTAAAGGGAACTCCACCCATTTTCAACATTCTAATATGTCATTAGCAGGGGTTGACACTAAGGTCTCCGAGGCACTTGCCCATCGGGCAAGTGCAAGTCAGGTTCTACTTGCCCTCAGGTCATGGTCACTTGCCCCCCAAAAATATATTGTAAATTTTGCATTTAAGTTTACTTCCTACTTGGGTGCTTTAAACCAGGGGTTTTCAACACGTGGTCTCTGAGAGGGTTCCAGGTGCTCCCAGCTAAGTTGGTTAACCAGATGTAACTCTTAAGAACGTAAAAATGAAACCAAATGGACCCTTGCGGGTCCATTTGGTTTCATTTTTACACTCTCAAGAGTTAAAATTCATCATCTTAATTAGCCCAAGTTGCAATGACCACCTTCAAGACAAATTTATCTTGTGTTGTGTTATAATGCACTATGTTGCACGCTTGCCCGATCGGCAACCAGGTAGCAGTCTTCACTTGCCCCACCATTTTTTTTACTTGCCCCGGGCAAGCGGGCAAGTGTTAGTGTCAAGCCCTGATTAGTATACCCTAGAGGTGCTGGGTGGACATGATAAAAAGTTCCCCCATTCTGTGTTCCCAAGAAATGGGGGTCTGAAGAAAACCATTAACATGCTGAAACATCTTGCAGGGCTTGACACTAACACTTGCCCACTTGCTCGGGGCAAGTAAAAAAAATGGTGGGGCAAGCGAAGACTGCTACGTGGTTGCCCGATCGGGCAAGACCTCTGTGTCTTTCCCTGCTTTCTAGCTATCCACAATTCCAGGCTGGATTTGGGAAACGAAACAGGCAAATTAACATACACATCAAAATTACCTAATCTTCTACATTCTCTAGTTGTGTAGACCTGGGCTAATTAAGATAATGAATTGTAACTCTTGAGTGTAAAAATAAAACCAAATGGACCCGCAAGGGTCCATTTGGTTTCATTTTTACGTTCTCAAGAGTTACATCTGGTTAACCAACGTAACTGGGGACCACCTGGAACCCTCTCAGGGACCACTGGTGGTCCCCGGACCACCTGTTGAAAACCCCTGGTTTTCCAAGTAGGAAGTAAACTTAAATGCAAAATTTACAATATATTTTTGGGGGGCAAGTGACCATGACCTGAGGGCAAGTAGAACCTAACTTGCACTTGCCCGATGGGCAAGTGCCTCGGATACCTTAGTGTCAACCCCTGTCTTGATGACATCATCAATATGTACAGTATTTCAACACCATCAAGATGTACAGTATTCACCATGTTAATGGATTTCTTTAGACATTTTTTTCTGAGAGCGTACAAATGGAACCAAATGAACCCGTATGCGTACAAATGGAACCAAATGGACCCGTTAGGGTTCATTTGGTAGCATTTGTATGCGCTCAGAAAAATGTTAAATGGGTGGAATTCCCCTTTAAACACAATGGCTTTAGTGCAAACATCATATACAACACTCTTTTCAACCTTTTTGATCCCACGGACCACCATTCATTCAGAATTTGAGCCACGGACCACCACATCTTCTAGTTGTGTAGACTTGGGGCTAATTCAGATGGTGAATATTTTAACTCTTGAGAGCGTAAAAATGAAACCAAATGGACCCGCAAGGGTCCATTTGGTTTCATTTTTACGCTCTCAAGAGTTACATCTGGTTAACCAGCTTAGCTGGGGACCACCTGGATCCCTCTCAGGGACCACTGGTGAATTAAGCCAGGGGTTTTCGACCTTTTTGAAATGAAAACCAAATGGACCTGCAAGGGTCCATTTGGTTTCATTTTTTAAATGAAAACCAAATGGACCTGCAAGGGTCCATTTGGTTTCATTTTTACACTCTCAAGAGTTATCTGGTACATAAGCTTTCCATCATTTAGCCTGGGGACCACCTGGAACCCTCTCAAGACCCCTGTGTTAGCATATATGCTAGTCGCGATTATCATCATTCTTTCATTTTACACCATAGAGCAGCAGCACCAACAGCAGCAGCCTGAAGCCTAGTTGGTTTAACTCACGAGGTGTTTCAACACATTATACTCTCTGAACTCTTTATCCTTCAAGACCCAGTTGTCATTCTAAGGAAGGAAAAACACAAGATATAAATATGAAGTAATAAACAAATACCTTCGTCTCTTAATCCGTTTCGTTGCCGTTCACAGTCACTTCACAACAACAGCAGTTGTGAAGAACCGCTTGCTGTGGTGGTTTGAAATGTCCCCGCCCCCTCGGGCAGTAGAGTGGCCAATGAGAGTGCAGTACAAGGGGCGTGCTGAGAGAATCCAATGAGTGTAGGTTAGTGGTTGCTAGGGAGACCATTAGAGCCAATGGTAGGTGCTTGCTTTTTAGGCATTGGGAATGGAATGAAAAACAAAACAAAAAAAAACCTTTAAAGGGGAATTCCGCAGATTTTCAACATTTTACATCATTAATATACTTTATAGGTGTTGTACAATTAAAAAGCTCCCCCATTCTGTGTTTTCCTGGAAATTAAGGCCTTCAATTCATTAACTTTAAAGGGCTATTCCACTTAAAAAAAAAAAAAAAAAACCCTTGAGGGTGTAAAAATGAAACCAAATGGACCCGCAAGGGTCCATTTCAGGGCGGATCTAGGCATGGGCATGGGGGGGCAATGCCCCCCTAAATACCCAGTCCGCCCCCCCAAACACGATGCCATGCAAAACAACCCAAGATATTTCAAATTAAAGTGCTTACATTTCAAATTTGAAACAGTACTGACTGCTACCAACTAACTACAGCTGTGTCACCACCAGTGTTGGGAATATTACTTTACCTTCTTAATATATTACTTATTAATTATTATCTTCATTTTAAAGCAATATATTATGTTACAATATTACTGTCTGAGCAAGTGTAATATATTGATATTACTATTACATATTACTTTTTACAAAATGTATAATTAATTATTTAGTATCACTATTAATCAAATATTGTGTAGGCCAGTGGCATGCGTACAATAAAGCTTGGCTTTCTGGTCAAATCCATTTGAAATCAACTTGAAAAAATGTCACTCCTTAACACAGGAGTTAAATGTATTCCTTGAATTCATGGAAGCCAGTAAATAAGTTGATGACAAATTATAGAAAATAAGTAATTATTATTTAACTTATGCAATTTCACTAGAACACTTGCAACGAGACAGATTGACAGAAAGTAATATTGAAAGTAATGCAGTAATGCAGAAAGAAAAGTATAATATATTAGATTGTTTTTGTTTAGTAATATATTTATATTACAAGTTACTGCATTTTGGTAATATATTATGTAATATATTAAGTTACGTAGTGCACATGTCCCAACACTGGTCACCACTAAACCAACAGCATTTCATCATTGAAAACAGAAAACTCTCTGAGTCAGACCTTTAGCTTTATGTTGCAACTTCAACAACAACTGATGTTATTATTGATGCTTTACTTGACTAATAAAAGTCCTGTAACTGAAAATGGTATGGGTGGGGCTTCATCGCCCGTGGCGCAAAGCGACACGGGCGATGAAGCCGCACCCATACCATTTTCTCTTGCCCCTCCAACATGTGCCCCTCCAACATGAAAAAAAAAAAAAATTGGTCATTTTATGGTCTACTCAGTCTCATGTGAACAACCCAGACATTTTATAAATACTCTTTTCAGTATTTAGGGCTGTAGAGATTTTATTTTATTTTTTTGAATGGCTGGAAATGCAAATGGAAAGTTGGATGCCAACGATGAACCTCTGCTCCAAAGTCTACAGAAGGGCCTATTATAGCGCCACCAGGAGGCAGATTCTTGCAATTATTTGGCAAAAATCTGTGTGTGTGTGTGTGTGTGTGTGTGTGTGTGTGTGTGTGTGTGTGTGTGTGTGTGTGTGTGTGTGTGTGTGTGTGTGTGTGTGTGTGTGTGTGTGTGTTACCAGCTAATCTCCCAAACCATTAACCTGATCAATGCCACAATTTGCAGACACACTTGGATGCCAACCATGAACCTCTGTCCCAAATTTTCCACAACGGCCTGTTATAGCGCCACCAGGCTGTTTTTGCCTTTTTATTTGTAAAAATCTGTGTGTGTGTCTGTTACCAGCTAATTTCCCAAACCATTAACCCGATCGATGCCACAATTTGCACAAATATTTTCTCGTTACTAACAATGAACCTTTACCCCAAATCTTCCACAAAAGCCTGTTATAGCGCCACCAGGAGGCTTTTTCTGGCCATTTTTTGCCAAAAATCTATTTGTGTGTCTGTCTGTTACCAGCTAATCTCCCAAACCGTTAACCGGATCTAAGCCACAATTTGCACACACACACTCCCTGGATGCCAACCATGAATCTCTGTCCCTAACGGACTGTTAGAGCGCCACCAGGAGGACGATTTTATAAAGATTTTGAACACAGCAGGCAATTTACATAAAATCTTTAACGCACTAGCCTGAGAGAAATATTCTACTCTTTTCAAAATGGCTTGTTATATCGCCACCAACAGGTGGACATTTGCAAAACACATTTTTTGCACAAAATGCCTCAAATCATCAAAATGCTAAATACAACAATAAATGGCACCCTTTTAACATTGGCTTTTTATAGCACCACCAGGAGGCCACAATCTGACCTGGCCTGGTGGCCAGAAAGGCACTTTTTGTGCTTGTTGTGCTGAAAGCGGGAGGTTGATGGCGATGCACCGATGTGATATTAATATCCCCGCGACGCCAACGGTAATAATTATTATTATGACAGCTGGTACAATGCAGTGCAAGCATTGCCAATGCAATGCTTTGGCAATGCAGTACCAATTCCTAATGTGATCCTGGGCTCTACACACCCTCTGCCAACCTGGCAGCAGACTGGGCTATGCTTCCTTCAAGGAATGAGGAGTCGCGCCGCCTTCTTTTTAGCTGGGGGGAGTTTCCCTGTTTGGACATAGCGCATGGAAGGAACACGTTATTCCAACCAATTCCTGTCCCCTAGGGCTTTAACCAAAAAACCGATACATCGATGCATCGATTTGAAAACAAGTGTCGACTCCAAAAAGCCTGAGTCGATAAGTTGTTTTTCCCCTTCCTCCGAGCGAAGGAGTAAGGAGGAGGAATTAAACATTTACCTTTGTCTTCCCCTTTTTTTCTTTTTCTATATGTGCGACGTGTGTGTATATAATTCAACTGTAATATTGGTTACTGTCACTCACGGACAGAAGTCTCCTTTGAAGTTTCCTTTGCAACTCTATCGGAGTTCAGCCTTAATTTAGGCTTACCAATCTTACTGCAGCAGCATGCGCAGCACGCTTTTGCGCTCTGGGCGCTCGGCGTTCCACTGATCATTATGTACACGGATCAGCAAACAGTGTAAGAGTGCAGAACTTCATCAACCAACACCTCCCGTGCTATAGTGACCGTCTTGTTCCTCGTTTCGCATTAGGCTACGCATGCTTCTGTCCGCGTCGTTCTCATTAATTTACTGAATGGATCAGAAAAGAAAGCGGCGTGGTATGGTGGTGTTGGAGGAGGAGGAGGAGGCTACATGTAAATGGATAGTATTCTGACAATGTGTCTTCTGTTGCGTTCTAACGTGTGGTTAGAACGTTGTGTGTTTTTATGGCTGGCCATAGTGGACGTTGTGCTGCGCTGTGTGCCAATATTGTTTTCATATTAAGCTTGCCACATGCGTCATGCGTAGCCTCACGATGTGTTTTGTATAAGCACTGCGCCGGCGTCATAGCCCCCCCCCCCCCCCCCCCCCCCCCCCCCCCCCCCCCCCCGCGCCATAAAACGATAAATCGATACAACTTCGACTTGACTGTCTGACAAGTCGACTAGAAAAAATCTCAAGTCATTAATGCCCTAGGTTCTACACACCTTCTGCCAACCTGGTAGCAGACTGGGCTATGCTTCCTTCAAGGCATGAGGAGTCGCGCCACCTTTTTAGCTGGGGGGAGTTTCCCTGGTTGGACATAGCGCATGGAAGCAACACGTTATTCCAACCAGTTCCTGTCCCCTCCATCAGGCTGGCCAGGGGGAGGCAGTTTAGAGCCCAGGATTACTGGATGTTTTTGTGAGGGTATCTACCCTAGGGGACACAGGGAGGACAAAGAGCGCAAAACTCCAAAGAGCAAACTCCACACAGAAAGGCCCTTTCACCAACCCGCCTCGGGTATTGGCACTGATGACGTGGAGGAGACAGATCCGCCAGCACCCACAGCAGCGCCCCTAGCAGGAATCGAGCCCAGGACCTTAGCTGTGAGGCAACAGCACTAACCACTGTGCCAACATATGATATGTACTTCCGTAGTGGTCCGGTGTATGGGAATAATAATAATAATAATGAATAATAATATTTTTATAATAATATCAGCACTACACATTTAAACCATGTCAAATCATCAGATGGAAATTCAACATTGAAAATAGATTACTGTATCTATACCACGTTAAAACAACGTAGGGAAAGTCAATATTGAGAATACAACATACTGTAGGCCTATATACCTGCATGTCAAGTCAGTGTAGGCAAATTCAACAATGAGCATCTATACTAAATAGATTCAACAACAGTTTTTCAATTGTTGAAATAGTAACTGTAATTAAATATTGAATCAGCTTTTACAACCTCAACCAGAAATAACCAGTCTGACCATAATCCAACATTGAATCAATGCATTTTGCTATCTGGGATATGTCAGGGCCTATACATGGATATGGGTGCCTTATATGTACATAAATGACCTATACGAGGGTATAAAGAAGCTATATAGGATCCCATATAGGACCTATATGGCCTTTATATGCACATATATGCACCTGATTTTGACCTATATGTGAGATGTATGCAGCCATATAAGTTGAACCTATATGGCATATATGTGGCATGTATGCGCATATATGTACCTGATGTTGACCTATATGTGAGATGTATGCACCCTATAAGGAGCATATATGTGGAGCCTATATGGCATATATGTGGCATATATGCACATATATGATCCTTATATGGAGAATATAGGTTTGGTATAGGTACCTATATCCTGCATATATGTTTCTTCCATGTGGGTAATTTCGTTGTCCTGGTCATAGACAAAGATTTGTGAGAATTCTGGTTTGTTTGTGCTGGTAGGAAATACTGCTGAGGGAAGGAGGTGGTACATCTGGCCACTCATCTTAAATGGCTTTGGTCCCCGTCCTGTGAAGTTCAGTGTTGTGCCGGACACCATCCTAGAAGCTATAGAAACCAAGCCGTTGTACTGTCTGATGTTGTCAAAGAAGTCCCTTGATTGTGTAGATGTTCTGTCAAACAGAGACTGTAGTGCAGGAGGTGGGTCCATGAATGGTTGGAGTTGGATTTTGCCATAACTACAACAGGCACTGAACGATCGATTACCAACAGTACCTTTTGACGTCTCCCAGGGGAACATAAGAGCATGGCAAGAACTGCAGACTGAGTTCATCATAGGTGTCTGTAATGGGTGGACTTGTGTGACTTGTTGTGGAGTTGTCCAGGCTTCTCTGCAGTGTGTTGTTTTTCGTCTTTTTCTTGTGTTGCGTGGTTGTAGTTCTGTGAAGGTAGATAGGCCAGCATTCATAAGTTAGTAACATTGATCTTATTGACTGTTTTGAGGTGTGTCCATGTTAAGACATGTTGTGCGGCTTTGTAGTGAGTGTAGTAAAATGCACTACTGAGTAGAAGAGGTGTAGTTACCTGTGGCCAGAGGCATTTCCATTGAGGGGGTGCATGTCCTTGTGCGGCGTCTGTCTGCATGGTGCTGACCTGAGATGGTAGTAGTGAAATGGTAACAGTGGGTTAGTATAATAAAAATTGATATATCTAATCTGTGAAGCAGTTAGTGTTATGAATGCTGCTGTTGCATTAAGGCAGCCAACATGGATATGCAGTTGTAGTTGATGTAATGCTTTATGCAGGTCATGGGAAGTCCAGTGGTTACCTGTTGGCAGAGGTGTTTCCAATGCGTGGCTGCGTGTCCTTGTTTGGGGCCTGTCCTCATGGTGCAGAGCTGAGAAGGTAGACATGAAATTTGTTTTATGAGAAGTAATGTGAAATTGTGAATGAACAGCATGTGTGAATTGTATTGCATTGAATTGTGTGGAGGAGAGTACTTACATGTTGAAGGAGTTATGTCCATTGACCGGGTCCTTCTCATTCTCTGTCGCATGTCTTCACGGCGCTTAGCTGAGATGGTAGTAGTGAAATGGTTAACAGTGGGTTAGTATAATAAAAATTGATATATCTAATCTGTGAAGCAGTTAGTGTTATGAATGCTGCTGTTGCATTAACGCAGCCAACATGGATATGCAGTTGTAGTTGATGTAATGCTTTATGCAGGTCATGGGAAGTCCAGTGGTTACCTGTTGGCAGAGGTGTTTCCAATGCGTGGCTGCGTGTCCTTGTTTGGGGCCTGTCCTCATGGTGCAGAGCTGAGAAGGTAGACATGAAATTTGTTTTATGAGAAGTAATGTGAAATTGTGAATGAACAGCATGTGTGAATTGTATTGCATTGAATTGTGTGGAGGAGAGTACTTACATGTTGAAGGAGTTATGTCCATTGACCGGGTCCTTCTCATTCTCTGTCGCATGTCTTCACGGCGCTTAGCTGAGATGGTAGTAGTGAAATGGTTAACAGTGGGTTAGTATAATAAAAATTGATATATCTAATCTGTGAAGCAGTTAGTGTTATGAATGCTGCTGTTGCATTAAGGCAGCCAACATGGATATGCAGTTGTAGTTGATGTAATGCTTTATGCAGGTCATGGGAAGTCCAGTGGTTACCTGTTGGCAGAGGTGTTTCCAATGCGTGGCTGCGTGTCCTTGTTTGGGGCCTGTCCTCATGGTGCAGAGCTGAGAAGGTAGACATGAAATTTGTTTTATGAGAAGTAATGTGAAATTGTGAATGAACAGCATGTGTGAATTGTATTGCATTGAATTGTGTGGAGGAGAGTACTTACATGTTGAAGGAGTTATGTCCATTGACCGGGTCCTTCTCATTCTCTGTCGCACGTCTTCATGGCGCTTAGCTGAGATGGTAGTAGTGAAATGGTAACAGTGGGTTAGTATAATAAAAATTGATATATCTAATCTGTGAAGCAGTTAGTGTTATGAATGCTGCTGTTGCATTAAGGCAGCCAACATGGATATGCAGTTGTAGTTGATGTAATGCTTTATGCAGGTCATGGGAAGTCCAGTGGTTACCTGTTGGCAGAGGTGTTTCCAATGCGTGGCTGCGTGTCCTTGTTTGGGGCCTGTCCTCATGGTGCAGAGCTGAGAAGGTAGACATGAAATTTGTTTTATGAGAAGTAATGTGAAATTGTGAATGAACAGCATGTGTGAATTGTATTGCATTGAATTGTGTGGAGGAGAGTACTTACATGTTGAAGGAGTTATGTCCATTGACCGGGTCCTTCTCATTCTCTGTCGCACGTCTTCATGGCGCTTAGCTGAGATGGTAGTAGTGAAATGGTAACAGTGGGTTAGTATAATAAAAATTGATATATCTAATCTGTGAAGCAGTTAGTGTTATGAATGCTGCTGTTGCATTAAGGCAGCCAACATGGATATGCAGTTGTAGTTGATGTAATGCTTTATGCAGGTCATGGGAAGTCCAGTGGTTACCTGTTGGCAGAGGTGTTTCCAATGCGTGGCTGCGTGTCCTTGTTTGGGGCCTGTCCTCATGGTGCAGAGCTGAGAAGGTAGACATGAAATTTGTTTTATGAGAAGTAATGTGAAATTGTGAATGAACAGCATGTGTGAATTGTATTGCATTGAATTGTGTGGAGGAGAGTACTTACATGTTGAAGGAGTTATGTCCATTGACCGGGTCCTTCTCATTCTCTGTCGCATGTCTTCACGGCGCTTAGCTGAGAAGTGGATATGTTGTTGTAAACATGTTGTGAAGGAAGTACATTATTGATGCATGTTTATGCATTTATAGTTTACCATAATGTGTGCTATTTGTGTTGCTGCAGTAAAAGGAACTTTGTATGTACACATTGTATTGGTGTAAATAGGATAAATTAAGATGCATAGCTACCTGTGTCCAAAGGCTGTTCCATTGACCTGGTGAGTACGTGTCTCCGCCGGTCTTCCTGGTGGCGCTGGATCACATCTGAGGAGTGGGTTTGCAAGTGTGTTTATAAGTAGTGTTGGTAGTATACATTGTTTTCACACACACACACACACACACACACACACACACACACACACACACACACACACACACACACACACACACACACACACACACACACACACCCCAATGGTGGTGTACTATGATATGTGGACCCCTACAGCAGTGGTTTGCAACCTTGTTGACAACACAACAGGCCCCACTATTTATTCAGCATTTGAGGCACAGAGCACCATTTGAGGACATTTTAGTCCCACAGATCTAAAACCAAAGTATTTTGCTTTTGTCCACAATATCAGACAAAACAGACAAACATACACATCAAAATGGCCATTAATCTACATTGTCTAGCTGTATCAATGGTGGTATACTATGATATGTGGACCCCTACAGCAGTGGTTTGGTTTGCAACTTTGTTGACAACAGGCCCCACTATTTATTCAGCATTTGAGCCACAGAGCACCATTTGAGGACATTTTTTTTGTTGCTTGTGTCCATCTTCTAGTAGTGTGGGCTAATTCAGATGATGAATATTTTAACTCTCGAGAGTGTAAAAATGAAGCCAATTGGACCCGCAAGGGTCCATTTGGTTTCATTTTTACGTTCTCAAGAGTTACATCTGGTTAACCAACTTAGCTGGGGACCACTTGCGGGTCCATTTGGCTTCATTGTTACACTCTCAAGAGTTACATCTGGTTAACCAACTTAGCTGGGGACCACCTGGAACCCTCTCAGGGCCACAGATGTAAAACCAAAGTATTTTGCTATTGTCCACAATATCAGACAAAACAGACAAACATACACATCAAAATGGCCATTAATCTACATTGTCTAGCTGTATCAATGGTGGTATACTATGATATGTGGACCCCTACAGCAGTGGTTTGGTTTGCAACTTTGTTGACAACAGGCCCCACTATTTATTCAGCATTTGAGCAACAGAGCACCATTTGAGGGCATTTTAGGCCAACAGACCCCAAAACTAAAGCTTTTTTTTTTTTTTTTTTTTGCTTGTGTCCATCTTCTAGTAGTGTGGGCTAATTCAGATGATGAATATTTTAACTCTCGAGAGTGTAAAAATGAAGCCAAACGGACCCGCAAGGGTCCATTTGGTTTCATTTTTACGTTCTCAAGAGTTACATCTGGTTAACCAACTTAGCTGGGGACCACCTGGAACCCTCTCAGGGACCACTGGTGGTCCCCGGACCACCTGTTGAAAACCCTGATCTACATTGTGTAGTTATAGAGACTTGGGCTGGGTCCATTTGGTTTCATTTTTACAGTCTGAAAGAGTATGTGTTTAACCATCCATCCTGTAGCTGCACACACACACACACACACACACACACACACACACACACACACACACACACACACACACACACACACACACACACACACACACACACACACACACACACACCCCTATTGCGCTTGCTGCCAATTGAACAATGAACAGATCAACAGGATCTGCGTGCATATACGGCCAATGTTGTGAAATGGCGAGGTAACTTTTTGCGATACAATTGTACTGGCTGGCAGGCAGCCAACATACATATTTACCTGTTTGTGTGTCTGTAGCGCGACTGAGTCGCATTCGCTTGGCATCACGGCTCCTACAAAGTGATGTTGTTTTTCTCCGTGGTATGTTTCTTGTAGTCGGGGTATCGCTGTCGATTTGTTGCTGGTTGTATACGGCCACGGCATGGGTAGTCGAGGACACTTTATCTGCGGTATCTGCTGGCACTGCTGCTGGATTAGTGGTGGATTGATCGGCACGGTGGGCTGCGCGCGTGAGACGCATTTGCCTGGTGTTGCGGCTTCCAGAAAGAGAAAGTTGTGTCCGTTTCCGCGGCATGTTGTTAATTTTGTTATGTTATGTGGGGGTATTGGCACGTCGCATCGACCTGTTGCATGGAATCCTTAAGAGTATGCAACACTACGCGTAGCGTATAGCCTACTGCCTTAATTAGTAAGTGGCTGGGGCCTTAGTAAGTGGCTGGATGGGCCAGAGCTCTGAAAAGATACAGTTACGTAAACTCCGTTGACTTCATGGAGGCAGCCCAACGGGGGCTCGTCTACACTAAAAGCAATGGATTGTATGGGCTGAGCCGAAGATTTTCTGCCCCCTCAATATCGCAACTCTGTGTAATAGTAAGTGGCTGGATGGGCCAGAGCTCTAAAAAGATACAGTTACGTAAACTCCGTTGACTTCATGGAGGCAGCCCAACGGGGGCTCGTCTACACTAAAAGCAATGGATTGTATGGGCTGAGCCGAAGATTTTCTGCCCCCTCAATATCGCAACTCTGTGTAAAGGGGGGCGGGTCCAGAGGCAAAGTTATAGACGGGGAGCTTAGGTAGGAAATTTGCCGTAGTCAGGGCGTTGGGAGTTGCACAAATATGATTTCCATAAAAATGGCCAGTGTACAATAAATATGACAGTTGCATGGATGCAATATAGCCTATGCTGTGTGGACATCGCCACTGGAGGCTTTGTGCATAGTGAGATCTGTGCAAATGCTATGGTTTAGTAGGAGAACCACCACAAAGGCGAACGGATAAACGGGCAGGGCCGCTCTCGCATTGTAGTAGCAAGATTCCTTGAATCTTGATGTTTCGGGTTTATTTGTTTAAATCATTGACATTCTGTTATTGATTGACATTACCATGTTTTTTTGCATTTATTTTATATATATTTTATAGAGGTATAGGCAGTAGCCTATACCTCTAGTAGGACATGGGGAGAGAGATGGGGTGGTGACATGCAGTAAAGGCTGCTGGGAACAGGAAGTCGAACCTGCGGCTGCGACACACAGCTATACTGGTCTACCATCCATGGTGCGCGGCCCACTGAGCCACATCCCAGTAGGGTTTTGAATGCTGAATATGCAGTATTGAATGTTTTGGATCAGTGGTTTTCAACCCTTTTCATCCCAGAGCCCACCATTTATTCAGCATTTGAGCCACGGACCACCAATTGAGGATATTTTTAGACCCAAAACTAAAGATTTATTTTGCTT
This sequence comes from Benthosema pterotum, assembly GCA_039105355.1. Classification (NCBI taxonomy): domain Eukaryota; kingdom Metazoa; phylum Chordata; class Actinopteri; order Myctophiformes; family Myctophidae; genus Benthosema; species Benthosema pterotum. The sequence continues at coordinate 39,791,318 of CM076979.1, forward strand.
CTGTCCATGACCATTAATCTTCTAGTTGTGTAGATTTAGACTAACTCGCATGATGGATATTTTAACTCTTGAGAGTGTAGAAATGAAACCAAATGGACCCGCCAGAGTCCATTTGGTTTCATTTGGTTAAACAACTTAGCTGGGGTCCCCGGACCCCTGTTTTGGATGATGGCCTGTCCCTGAGTGAAGTTTCACATTGATTGTTTGTACATCTGTGTTATCGACTGTAACACAGAACATGTGGGCTCCCTCTACGAAATTGTTTTGTCCTTCACTAAAACATCAAATGGAAAAATGCTATATGATGCGTTTACTGTATATAGCGCCTTTATCCAAGGCATACTACATTCACACATTCTCACACATTCTCACACAGACACGCGGTTATGATTATTACACATGCAGTACAGTGCAGTGCAGTCAGTTTGTGCTTGGCATCGTTGATCCATTTCTTATTTGTACGGTGCTTACAGTGTTTACATTGATGTAGAGTCCAGCAGGCTGTCCAGGGATTTTTATCTTTCATAGTCCAGTGTACTGCAAGCATCCTCAGAGTGTACCAGAGCCATTTTATAGACAGCTTTTCTGCTGGACAGATGACACACACAGATACACATGGACACAAAAAATGACCCCCTATAGGAACTGAGCAGACATCTGCTCCGGCTCCACTGTGGATCACGGTGGACCCTGTGGAGGCAGGGCCTGTCTGCAGAGTTTATTTAGCAACATGAACTGAGCTTTACATTGACACATGCTTGTCATAGGACTGGAGCCAGTTCATGTGCTTTGTATTATTCAATTCAATCTTTATTTCAGACTCAGGGGAATCCATATCACATACATCAAGCAGTAGAACAATACTATATATTGCTACAAATTACTATATATGGATTGATTGATTGATTACGTTTGGAGCAAATGCAGAAGTGTGGCGGAATCAGATTTTAACGGGCGGCAGTGTGAAATAGCTCCTGTTCATATAGGTGCGCAAGGGCGGATGTAACATTTCCCAATGAAAATGGTATGGGGGTGGGTTCATCGCCGACCTACAAGCCGCACCCATACCATTTTCGGTTACAGTACTTTTATTAGGCAAGTAAAGCATCAATAACAACATCAGTTGTTGTTGAAGTTGCAACAGACACGCAGCATGCATAAAGCTAAAGGTCTGACTCATAGAGTTTTCAATGATGAAATGCTGTTGGTTTAGTCGTGCCACAACTTTAGTTAGTCCGTAGCAGTAGTAGTGTTTCAAATTATTTTAAATATAAGCACTTTAATTTGAAATATCTTGGGAAATTTGGGTTGTTTGCATGCCATCATGTTTGGTGGGGCAGTCTGGGCATTTAGGGGGGCATTGCCCCCCCATGCCCATGCCTAGATCCGCCCCTGTTTGTGAGCCGTTTTGAAGGAATCAATGACCTTCTTATGGCAGTCTTAATGACTGTTGGTAGGAGTGAAATTAATTTAGTCCTTTGTTTGTGGCAAATCTTGCTTGTGCACTGTTTGTTTAACTCCTTTTGGTGTTTTGGGAGTGGACTTTGTTGACATTAATAGGCGGTTAGATGTGTATTTTGGTGGTGTATCAAATCTTGTAGACCAGACCCGTTGCAAATTGCTGTACTCTGTCATCAACCCTAAGCCATTCCGGCCTGTCAAAGTGGGCAGAGGTGAGGTGGGTTCGGGGAGTGGAGCCAAGTAACAGCCTGACCACTTTGTTTTGGGAGGTCTGTAGCTTTGTTTTCAGGGCATTTGAGGTGCTGTGGTACCTAGAGGTGCGGGCACAGTCGAAAAAAACTTGTATTAAGGCTCATGTTAGGGTCTTTGATGTTGACCAGTGTGGAGATTCTGGCTGTATCGGAATCTAGTTCTTCCGTTGACCTTTTTGACCACAAGAAAGATTTGCCTCCAGGCTGGAACCTATAGGTAATTTTGTCTTTCCTCGTGGCCTTAGATGTGCTGTACTATACGAAGAGATCCAGGCATAGTCAGAGAAACCTTGTACAAGGGCTCCTGTAGGGTCTTCAGCATGTTCTTGTTGACCAGTGAGGAGATTCTGTATGAGAATCCTGTTCTTTGATTGACTCTTTTGATTGCATACAGGTACCGTATAGGTGCATAATACATATTCTACCAAGCTAAGGGCCTTTTAAATTAGCTGTCATTTGAACATCACTGGAGAGTTTTTTTTTTATTATGTGCCTGCAGCCCTCCCAGCCTGGACATTGTTTTTGTCTCCATTCAATTGTGTGTTTTCTTTGTCAACATGTGCTTTTTAGGGGACTATTTTCGTTTTTTTATTTATTAAATGGGTATGCTCTGTGTCTTGGTCTGTGTCAGAGCTGTGACGGCTGAAATGGAGTGTGAAGTTTGTGGGATTGGACTGTCTCAAAAATCACAACAGTGATTTAATTACTTCAGAGAGTGAGACAGAGACGGGGGAGTGTTAAGGCTGAACCTAATTCAGTGCAATGCACAGAACCAAAGGATTGCCTGCTTTATCGCAGATAAATGTCTTGGGATAAATTGTTGTTGTAGTTTGTTTACCTGGTTTGCACAAAATGTCATGCTTATCAAAACATTTTGAAATTATACTCTTTTCCCAATTATCAGCAGACATTCACACGAGTTGTCTAAAAGTTCTGATGTTATCTCCCTCAAAGCAATTATAATGCATAACCTGAAAGTTTGGTCATATTTTTTTTCTTCTACCTTTCAGGGGATAATGTTCCATTTTACAGGAAATTACTGGTCCATGCTCTGTCGGTGTACTGTTAGGTTGAGCAAGGAGATAACAACCTGTGTGTGTGTGTGTGTGTGTGTGTGTGTGTGTGTGTGTGTGTGTGTGTGTGTGTGTGTGTGTGTGTGTGTGTGTGTGTGTGTGTGTGTGTGTGTGTGTGTGTGTGTGTGTGTGTGTGTGCGCGCGTGTGTGCGCGCACTTGCCAGTGTCCGTGTATATTATAGTGCACGTGGCGTGATCGTGCGCTGCCTATTTACACTAGCGAGTGTTTGTGTTTGCCGGAGACGCTACACGACAACAGTGTGGGATCGGTGTGACTAGTGTGAGGAGGAAGCGGCTCATCTGAATATAGATGGTCCCATCTGGCGGCAGTTGGCTCCGGCCCTCCGTAATTTGGTAAGCAGCTAAGCATCTGGGGCCGCTAATGAAACTAAAGGCACAGGAAAGACCGCGGGGCTACCGCGGGCTGCCTCTGGCTGTCAGGGACCGACGGACGGAGGGAGGGAGGGAGAGAGAGGGAGAGAGGACGACGGGAGGAGTGGAAGATAGGATGGTGGATGGGAGATGTGGGCCAGCAGGAATGGAGTGTGCTGAGAATATCAAAGGTCTTAAAGAGATCTAGATGGTTCCTGCGAGAGGGTGGGCGAGGAAGCCAAGTAGGCCATTAGAAATACTCAGGCATAAAATGAAGACAGTGGTGTCTTTATATGTGGCCCATTACCTCAGACGTTCGCACAGAGATTGCTGCACTACATATATTCCACTATAATGAACAATATACGCCGCGGCCGCCTCATACAGAATAGGAATGATGCAGCGTGAAAAAGAAATAGGAGGGTTCTTTTAAATATAATGTGTTGTGTTACATCTACTGGCCTAAAGTTTTGGATTTGTTTCAATGGCTCAAGGTGTGTCCCACCAAGATCTTTCTTTCTCTGGTCCTTGAGAGGGTTCTAGGTGGTCCCCAGGCTAAATGATGCAAAGTTGGGTAACCAGATGTAACTCTATGAGAGAGAGTTACCCTTGCGGGTCCATTTGGTTTCATTTTTTACACTCTCAAAAGTTAAAATATTCACCATCTGAATTAGCCCAAGTCTACACAACTAGAGAATGTAGAAGAAAAGGGCCATTTTGATCTGTATGTTTGGCTAAAATGTCCTCAAATGGTGGTCCGTCCATGGCTCAAATGCTGAATAAATAGTGGGGCCCTGGTTGAAAAACGCACTGACCTATTCTATAAAATCCTCAATGTCAACGTTGTTCATTTGAAAGTACTGTAACTCTGGTGAGTGCACTGTAAGTGGATCTGTTGTGTTTGTACACTGCCAGAGTTAAATGAACAGAGATGACTTCACTGTGTGTACACCAGCTGCAGCCCCGCCCTCCTCCTCCCCCTTTATCTTCCCTCCAATAAAGTGGTCAGCCACGGGCAGCCATGCTGCTGTGTCCATGCTATAGCCGCTGCTGGTGGATTACTTAGGGAATGGAAAGGTACAGGCCCCCTTCTCTTAAACTTTATTATTATGGCCCCTTTATTTCTCTCTCAGCCTGATTTCCCAGTGGAAATGAAATGAAAAAGCAATCGGTTCTCCTTTTTATTACTGTCATCTTTGTTTTCTGGCCCGGAGAGTGAGATTGCCTGTAGCCTCGGCGAGGACACAGAGTTGCACTTTTACACCCTCCCCGCCACCCCCACCCACCAGCACCATTGCCCGCATGCACCCCCACCCTTCCACCCCCTCACCCCCTCCTACCCACACGCCCTGTCTTAAGTCATGGAAAAGAAAAAAATAACAATCTGGAGGGAAACCAACACACGCGGTGAGATAAATAAAGAAATACCCATCAGTGTTAGCGTGTGTGAAATGGTGTTAGTGCTGGTGGTGATAGTGGTGGGGGGCCTTGGGGGGGTGGACAAGGGGGCTAGGCTGACACATGGCTGCATGGTGAACCCACAGAGGGGTGGCAGCTGCCAGTTGTTTATGTTGGGATGAGTCAGTGTCGGCCAGCCAGCCAGCGGCCTTGGCTATCTGCCACCCCCCCACCCCCTCGGGTCCTGCAGACGACGTTTTAGAAGAGATTAGGACCACCGACTGACTGAGCCGCATGGGGAGAGAGGAGGGAGGATGGGGAGGGAGAGGGGAGGGAGGAGAGGAGAGGGAGAAGTCCCTGGAGGTCCCTCTCCTCTCCCCGTAGAGACAGGGCCGACAGGGGTATGAGACTCCTCGTGCACAGCGCCTCAAATCATTTATTCATCGCCTTCATTAAGAGGGAATTACAAGGCTGCTTAAGGACCCCCAGGTCGCCCCCACTGCTCTCACTTACTGCTATTCTTAAGGAAAGCCTCCGGTCCGCCCCCCTCCCCCAGACTCTCAGCTGTTTACAGCTGCGATACAAGTGTTCTCCAGCGAAGGACGACTGTTTGGCAGTCCTTCCTGCTGCTTTGGTAAACAAAAAGAGAACACAGAAGGTGACCTCCCGTCATCTGATGACAGGAGAGAAGAAATAGGTTGGATTTTTCCAAATCCTCTAGACTTGGCGCAGTCGATGTTTAGCTCATCCAGACGCGGGTGACAATCAAACAGGCTTTTGTTACTAGAACTGGCTGGCAAAAAATATAGAGTATAGAAGTCGTGATGTCAGTCGCCCCCCCTGTGTCGTGGAAGTTTTTCCTCTATGGAGAATAACATTGGGTCATCTCATATACAGCAGTCCAGAAATAAACTCTCTCTGCGATGTTGTCGATTTCTCCCTGTCAGTTGATTCTTCATATTCCATGGAGTGAAACTGCCGGCATCATTAGTTTGTTTTTGGAACATGTTTGTTATTTGAAGTAGGATACATTTAGATGTCACCAGATGTTTCAGGAGATCATGATATGCAATCATCTGGCAATGCCAGACTACAAACCTCCCCAGTTAGTGTAGAGCAACACGGTAATCTTATACAAGGTCTTATATAGGCAACTATAACACCTTGTATATCTTTTTTTCCCCCTTCATTTTTTCCCTTATTAGTCAGGCTCGGGACAAGGCGGTGGTAGTGTGTGTGTGGGGGGGCGAGGGGGGGGGGGGCTTTAGCCAATTACAGTGCAGCAGTCTCCAGCAGTTTCATAATGAGCCAATAGAGTGGGCGGGAGGTGGAGTTAGATTCAAATCTGTTTACTAACACAGATTTTGTACACAGGCAAAGCAAGTTGCATATAATACCTTTAAAATGTTGCTTCATTGATATTGCATTACGTTGTTTGTTCAGCACAGTAAAGAACAAGGCTGCATAATTTGATTTTATTTTAGCTATTTTACTGGAAGTCATTAAATATAATGATGCTGGATGATTTGTGCCGTTTTTTTTTTTTTTTTGCAATCGTCATAATTACTCTTCTACAAATTTGAGACTGTAGACAATAACCTCCATTAGCGGCCAATGTCAGCCTCTATGCTACGGTAGATATCCTGCCTATCACTTTTAACTTTGGCTAGCAGACATCACAGCACAACAGTGATTGTCCTCTGGACCTTCACATGTGTAATTATAACTCGGAAGGATAATTAAGGAGGCGGAGAGGGAGACAGATCCCGTCATTTAGCGAACAATGCTGTCCAATCTACTCATGTTGATAGTCCCTCCTGAATTGCCTGTCTGACATGTCCACACAATCAGGCAGCCAAAGCTCTTACCTGGGTTTGAAAACAATCACTGCTGCTTTCCCCAAAAGCAAAGGTGGTGAATGTCAACACACATCTTTTCTCTTTCAGAGTTAAGTTATGCTGCCATTTACTAACGCCCGACCGATATATCCGTTGTACCGATATCGGTGATATCCATGCAGATATATCGGCCAAAACAGTAGCCGATGATACCGATATATTGGCCGATATATGCCTGGAACATAAAAAGAAAGATGGAAAAGCAAGGTGTGGAATTATTTCACTAAAGTAAATTCTGAAGTCAGTGTTCTATTACTCAATGTTCTATTGCTAAATGTTTTAATATTCTATTGCTAACTTGAAAAAGAAAATATATTACATTGTTCCAAAACATCAGTGTAGGTTTTTCCAAAAAATAGTATCGGCCTCGGCTCCAAAAATATGTCATTGGTCGTCGGGCTCTACCATGTACGGTACATAATTCCTTTTGGATCAGAAATATTTTCATACCTAAAAAAACAACATTTTTTGGGGACATCTAAAGATGCAGTGGGATTTAATGCATTCTCTGGCAGCAGCAATCAGAAATGGGGAAGGTGGGGGGGTTGTGTCACTCTACTGGCAATCCATTCCGGAGCAGTGTTGGTACGTTTGGCGGCCGCAACTGGCGATAGCAGCCACGCTGCTCCCGCGGGGGAAGGGACGGCATCTGTCGGGGAAGGTGGAGGGATTATGCATTTAAATTGTGATAATGTCTAGATATTGGATCTCTGGTGATCCCAGACACACAGGGAATGTAAAGATGAAGTTATGCCCGGGCAGAAGGCATCATGACCGAGGGTGACTGGGAGGAGTGACTGTTGTTGACATGGCGGACCGTGTGACTCTAGAACAATGGAACAGTTACCCTTAAAAACACAATTCGGTTTCAATGTTACTAAGATTTCAATGATAATTCATGACCACAATTTCCAAAAATGCTTACTGACAACTACTAGCAGAGATTGAATCCCCTCCCAGACACAGTATCCCATAGCCTGAAATGACGACCAGCCTGGCTTGGCCAATAGAGTTCCCTCAAGGTACGGTGGTGTTCCGCCGTTGAGTATGGAACATGATTGAACAACTGGTTCCAGTGGCTACTGGGTCTGTATGGGAGATCCTATGGCTTACGGCAGTAACCGAACGGCCAAAGTGAACAAAATGAACAGAGGTTTTTATGATGATCGATGGTCTGGTTCACTAAAATTAATGGAAGTAGCCCAGTATGGCTGCTGAAAGTTTCCAGATTCCTGAGCCAATGCTTGCCCATTTATGATGGCTGGTGGTGGTTCTTAGGGTCATGTTTGTTGTGCTGTCGAAAAGCTTTCTGTCATCCAGTCCCCCCGGGAGCTGATGTTTTGGACTGCTGCTGAGGTGAAAAGTCAGACTTGAGGCAGTCATTAAGTTTTTTTTTTATTTTTTAATTTTCCAGTACAGCTGGTTGAAAAGAGAGGAGGCTGTGCTGCATACATAAAAGGCTGTATGCATACAAAGCCATTGTAGAGGAAGGGTCATGTTGTGTATCATCACACTGCTTTTTCTCTGTCGAGATTTAGAGTAGCTCCAGTATTAACCCACCCCACGCCAAACACAACAACGGGGCTGTGTTCTGCTCTATGTTATAATTATGTTGCGGCTGTGGCCACGTCTTTTGACCAAAACCCTTATTTTGAAGCGCCAGATCTCTGAAAACGGTTCTGTGATGATGTCACAGTGTTTCTGGTGTCTTGACCATTCTGTAATCTAACACTCTGTGCGATAATCTCCATGTAAGCAACATTCAGGGGGCAAACCTGAGATAATGCCATTTGAATGCATTAGATATAGAATGGGGGGCGGATGCAGCAGTTTTTCAAAATGGCTGCGCCCATTCTGTTCCAAATGAAAGGCAACAACACAATGATCGGCAGACGATGCGCTCGGAGCAAAAGATGGATTAAAGAATGGAATCAATTAGTTGTTGTGATCTGCCTACCTGTCGTGTTTGGCAGGAAGCCTATACCAAGCTTTTAATAGACAATTTTGTGGAAATGTTCTGTCAAGTAAAGGCTTATTGATGGGATTTATACATTTGGAATAATTGCGTGCAATTGCAGTACTTGCATGTTTATTTTTAATTTAATTTGAGTGTTGCAGTTAAAGTAAAGTAAAGTTCCCTAAAGGTACACCATCGGCTACTGTCGGATAACCTGAAGCCAGCGCTAAAAAAATCTAATTTGCCTATAAAATTATTCCCCCTGCACTGTGGCTGTTAGAATGAAAGGTGTACGTACTGTATATGGGTGTTTTTTTCTTTTTAACGATAGGTCAGGTCAAGTTCACATGTTCTCTTCTCTGATGAGGTTGCCTATTGCACGCGCACGCGCACACACACACACACACACACACACACACACACACACACACACACACACACACACACACACACACACACACATGCACACACGCTCCCTCTCTCTCTGACTGCTCCGATGGGGAAACAGCACCCTATAGACTGCTCTCTCCATCTCAGCTGAAAGACTTGCGATGTCACAGCCTCAGGCCTTGCTAACAGAGAGATAGAGAGAGGACATCGGTTTAAGTTGAACCACTTCTCGTTTGTCAGAGAAGTGTCACAGCTTTGGATGTCTATATTTCAACCGTGTCAGTCGGGTGTGAGTGCGAGTGTACAGGCGGCATGTGTGTTTTTGGTGTTTTTTTTTTTTTTTTTTTTTTACGTGACTGACTACCCACCAACAGGCGTATGTTATGTGCTTGAATGCGAGGGAGAATTCCTGAAACATGTTAGCAAATTATGTGCATTAGCCTGCAGGTGTATAATTTATGAAGGCATGCACACACACACACACACACACACACACACACACACACACACACACACACACACACACACACACACACACACACGCACCTACTTGCACCAGGGGCGGATGTAACATTTCCCAATTGGGGGCAGGAGAAAATGGTGGGGGGGCAGGAGAAAATGGTGTGGGTGCGGCTTTATCGCCCGTGACGCTTCGCGCCACGGGCAATGAAGCCGCACCCATACCATTTTCAGTTACAGGAAATTATTATTATTAGGCATTAAGTAAAGCATTAATAATAACATCAGTTGTTGTTGAAGTTGCAACAGACACACAGCATGCATAAAGCTAAAGGTCTGACTCAGAGAGTTTTCTGTTTTCAATGATGAAATGCTGTTGGTTTAGTGGTGACATAGCTGTAGTTAGTTAGAAGCAGTAGCAGTAGTAGTGTTTCAAATCATTTTAAATATAAGCACTTTAATTTGAAATAGCTTGGGTTGTATTGCATGCCATCATGTTTGGTGGGGCAGACTGTTTGGTGCCCCCCCCCCCCCATGCGCATGCCTAGATCCGCCCCTGACTTGCACGCATTTTTACGAGCACACGTGCGTGTCTCCGTTGGCCCTGGTACCTTCCCAGCTCCCCTGGCCAGACTAGCAGCTGGCAGACAGAGATTGCCGCTCATCAAGTCACTTTATCACCAGGCCTGGGGAGTTCAAGGGCCTGTCAAAGACCGTCCCGAGGAGTTGCCTCTCCTCCTCTCCTTGCTCCTTTAATACCAGCACACACATACAGTACATACACACTCTCAGAGCCAATGTGGATGGATGGATGGAAAAAAAAACTTCAGAGTTCAATTCAACTCTTGTCAGTTACAAACCGGTTGCGTTTTACTGTGTTGTGTTGTTGTGAGAGAGGAGTGGCATGAAAGGTTAACGTTTTAGTAAAAAAGAAAGACATTGTTAAACAAGCAATTTGTGGCATTGAAGCCTGTTGAGCATGTATCCACATGGAGGCCAGTTTGCTGGTAAGGTGACTCTGAACCGGGCAGACAGGCTAGTCAAAGACTGCTTAAATCTGTCAGATTGCAACTGTTTTATGTGTGTTTTCAATCAGCACAAATCTGTCTGCCGATGACGTTTGGGCTTATTACTGAAGTGTAGTTGCTTTGCTTTTGATGAAACTATTTAAAACATGTTGCTCAAGTAGTGAAACTGGTCACTTATTTTGTACTTGTATTCATAGATATGGTCGCTTGTTTCGATCACGGAATCTGGTGACAATGGCACGTCGGAATAATGAATTTTAAGATTAAATATAAAATCCCAGGTGGGCCAGTACTTTCAGATTTTGCCCCTGCTGGACATTTTGTAGCCCTGTGTTGTCAGAAACAGTTAGGTGTAATTTCAAAACAATTGTGTCAGTCTAAACCAGTGATATCTCCTTTGACCACAATGTTTGATCCTCAATGCTGTGGTGAAGAGGGACCTTTCTTTGAAGATACATCCTTTTCTGTGATTGATCAAATTGCTGGATATTTCCCACTGTGTTTGATTTTTTGGGATGCTTTGAACATTGTCTATTGCATCAAAAAATAAAATAATATCATAGTATGTGTATAGACGATTCTTCTTTTGCTAAGAGCCTCCCTGAATATCCACTATATTTACCACCAGAAAACATTGGCACTCTTTTTGGTGTGTTTTGACAACAATTTCTTATTTTAAGTCACATTCCACACCATTCTTTGGCATTTAGGTTTATTCATAATAATAACGAACAATTAGTCAGGGGGTTCACATAAATTCATATTTGCTGGAGCAAATACCAGATAGACTAACTGATGCTTTGCAGGTCCATTTGTAGACCCAAGGTTTACAGTGAACTTTCGTCTAGTCTCCCTTGGGATTTTCTTTGGTTCCATACTAGCAACAGTCTGTTGCCCAATGATGAGCTTCCTTGGAACATCCAGTATTACAAGAGACATCTACTAAGCCACTTCACAAGGCTATTTACTTCCTCTGAACCGCCGATCAGCTGCACCGGTAACATCCACTCTATAGGTATTGGCTTCTCTGTCTACCTCCCTTCCTCTCCTCCCCCCTCCCTGCCCTACTTAGTTAGCCACTGCAAAATCACTTCTCCTCACCTTGCTTCCTCTGTCTCTCTCTGGCTAATACACATTAGCAGCCAGCAGCCATATGTAATAGGGCTTTGTGTGCTCCCCGCTGGGATAATGGCTTCTCTGACATTTCTGCCATTAAGTGTGGTCAGGCAGCGCAGCCCTGGCTGGTACCCTCTGCACATAGTAAAATATTGTTGGATAACCACCATAAACAAACCAGCCAGCAGTGCCTACTGTGACTTTGAGAGTGTCTTCTAGCTTATTTTTTCAGTTTCCTCTTTTTTTTAATATATTTTATTTTAGCTGAGCTCTTGTTTTTGGCGGTCTTTTAGATATCTCTCCTCCCCTCCTCCTCCTGCTCCTCTCCTCTGCCTTCCCAGATGGAGAGTCCCCCTGCTTTGGGCTATAAACCTTTTAGCAATGTAATAAGGAGTGCATGGCTACATTATGAAGCTCATCAGATTACTTTGTGACTAAGTGGACGTGTCTGCTGTATCTAATGGGCCTGTTTGTAATCTTCAGTATCTCGGCGGCAGCACCACACAGACCGATAGCATCGGACCGCTGCTGCTTCCTCTGTGTGTGGTGAAACCCCAGCTAAGTCCCAGATAACATGATCATCAGCAGCATCCTTAACTGTTACTGTGACAAACGAGAGCTTTGATCCGGCGCGATAAACGGCATATTCATTTGTTTAATTAAAACAGCTTGTCTCATCGTGGTGAGAGGTCATTTTAGAGAATGTTAGAATTAAAGCAGGTAATTAAGTCAAGCCCCAGATAAGAAACCCCAGTGAGCTTGGTTGCTTCTGCCGGTAGGGAAAGCAAACTTAATCTATCCCCTGTGCAATCCCGCAAGGTCGTTCACTTTATTAAAGTTTGACGCCACTGCTACTATGGCGCGCCAGCCCAGTACGATAAAATATTTTAACTGCTCGTTGCGGTGGGAGGCAGCAATAACAGGGGGAGCGGGTTTGGGGAATGCAGGGGGGGAAAGGATGGTGACTCAAGCATACTCAAGGTACTACCACTACTGTAGCAATGAGGGCAATTAACCCATTGTGTCCTATCTAATTTCTGAATAACATAATATTCAAAGATTGCACCACGTTTTCACAATTTTTCAAAAATAGCAGAGATACAAGCTCATAGCGCGCCACTCGGTGGCGCGCTATGAGCTTGTAGATCTGCTATTTTTCAATAGTTAAAACATAATGCTTAGAACACCAAAATGCGTTCAGTACACTAAAGGGTTAAAGGCTGCTTGTTATCTTGTCTTTGAGAACAGGGGAAGGACTTGTACAGCAACGAGCACCTTGACAAAGATATTTGTTTGGTCAATGGAGTGTGGCGTTAATTATCACAGGCTGATTAAAGACACTGAGGAGAAATGGATGTCGTTTGTCTTGCCAGTCTGAGACACAGCAGCGGTTTTGCCAGGGTCATTATTTTTCGGATCCTCCCTAAACTATTTTTAGAACAGGTTTCCCGGAAACCTTCACACGAACTCGGGTTTGGTCTGATGTACAGTAAGAAAAATGGACCATGGATCTTTCAAAACATTTTTTTTTGTTAAAAGATCCCTGTATCTCCAGCTGAAAAATCCATTTTCAAGTAGTACGAAGACAACATTTCAGGCAATCAGGAGAGAGTAGCAGTTTATAAGCTTAATTCCAAATCCAAAAGATCAACTAGCAATATTGCGTGTCATATTTTATTATTGCATTTTGTATTTTACCAACCTCTTACAATAGAAAAGCCTCAGAGGCACTAGAACTTGGCAGTGTGTGTGATATTCTAGCTAGTTCACCAGTCAACAAGGAGCTAAAGGAGAAACTGATCATTTGAACAGGCCTATAAGCCTTCAATATTCTCTATGCACCATGTAACAAAGGGCAGTTTTTTGGATCATAGCAGCCAATATGCAATTGTCCACTGTTTTTAATAACAGTTTTTGAATGACTCGTTTTAACAAATGCTGTTTGTACACAAGATATTGTAAAGCATACTTTCATGAGGCTGTTGTTCTCAACAGAGATCACAGCAGCGAATTAGCATTTCATGTTCCTTGCAGGTTTCACAGGCTCACAGCTATAATGTAGTTCACAGTTCACGCTGCATTGTTTTCTATATTATGTTCTTTCTAATTTCGATTGACTTGCATTGCATCAGCTTTGCTTTAATAATTAGGCTGCCGAGTAGAGTGCAATGAGTGTCTGAGGATGGCAGAGAATAGCAGGCCTACAATCTCACAACACGTCACATCCGCAACAAGCTGTGTGCGCAAGACACCTATACACAACAATTTGTGCTTCCCTATAATGGGCATGAATATGCTCCGAAAATAAGACTGTAGTTTGTTTATATTTGATCACTATGGAAATAACACTGCTATTTGAATTGTATTGATTTATGTTTCTGATAATGGAATGGGATTCAATAATTATTAATTAAAATGTTCTTACTCCTGAACACTTCTCTTGATTGGTAATTCCTTGTGCCAATTGTGTTTTTTCAATCAACGGTTGTGATTTGAAATGAAATTGTTGGGGTTTATCTGTCACACACTCGCCTTGTGGGTCCCCTACAAGGGGAAATCACATCTATGAAGTCATAACATGCCAGTCAGCGTTACATAAAATGGAAAGCTAATGGTATACACACAGTAAATCTATATAAGTTTAAGTCTAAACTGAGTAATACACTGCCTAGGTGTGAGAATAGTTAAGCATCTGTGTTTGGTGGCAAAGAGCAGTTATGGTTATCAAACTGGTGAGCATATTTTTATTGGCTTTTTATTGCTGTAGGCCTCTTACGTTTTTTGTTTACAGGAAGTATATAAAGATACACTTTTTTCCTTCATTTCACTGCAACTTTAGGAGTATCGTTAGCACAAGCAAACACTCTTTAACTGTTGCCAGAAGCATTTATGTTGTAAGGGACGCAAGCAAAGGTAGAATTTTGGATGCCAGTATACATCCACCAATGTTCATGGAGTTCCAACTTATGGAGGGTTGATAGTCCTGCTTGTAACTGAGCA
>CM076979.1:39810720-39868220 GCA_039105355.1 Benthosema pterotum
AGTAGATATTCAAAAGCATAAGAAGACACGGCACATTCGTCACATTGGCCTATAGCGCCACCAGGATACCACAGCCTGACGTGGTCGAGACCTGTGCCCAGAAGGGCACTTTTTCTAGTCATTGTTTGTCTTTGTGCTGAAGCTTTTTTTTATCCCACAGACGCATTCATGAATTATTGGTTGACAAGTGTACCGAGATACACAAATATATAAGTCTATTTGGTTACATGCTCAGAGTTAAAGTACAAGCACTGAGGACTTACTGTGTAATAGGTCAAACCATGCCACTGTGTTGACATCACTGCATAATGCTTGCTAGTAGTGCATCACTGTCTCGTTGCGCTGTGAAACAGCAGTAGAGGAATAACATATAAATGTGTTTTTGTCTCGCTAGTCTGTCCTTATCTCATCTCAGTCCAAACAGCTCTCTCCTGATGAGTGGCATTTGACTCAGTCAGAGGCTGGCAGAGAGAGAAAGGGAGAGAGACAGGGGCGGATGTAGGCATGGGCATGGGGGGGATGCCCCCCTACATTCCCTGACTGACCCTCCAAACATGATTGCATGCAAACAACCCAAATTTCAAACATATTTCAAAATAAAGTGCTTATAATTAAAATGATTTGAAACACTACTACTGCTACTAACTAGCTAATAAACCAACAGCACCACTAAACCAACAGCATTTCATCATTGAAAACCGAAGACTCTTAGTCAGACCTTTAGCTTTATGCATACTGCCTGTCTGTTGCAACTTCGACAACAACTGATGTTATTATTGATGCTTTTCTTGCCTAATAAAAGTCCTGTAACTGAAAATGGTATGGGTGTGACTTCATCGCTTCGCGCCACGGGCGATGAAGCCGCCACCATACCATTTTCTCCACCCCCCCAAATGGGAAATGTTACATCCGCCCCTGGAAAGAGAGAGGAATAGAGAAAGACAGAAAGACCATTTCGCAGCACCATGCTAAGCACCACCAATCTTTTCATCACACTCAGACCTCTTGTCTGATAGAATTATCACCAGCACTCAACAGGAGAGGGGAAATTGACATTCGCACAAAGGGAC
Organism: Benthosema pterotum; assembly: GCA_039105355.1. Classification (NCBI taxonomy): domain Eukaryota; kingdom Metazoa; phylum Chordata; class Actinopteri; order Myctophiformes; family Myctophidae; genus Benthosema; species Benthosema pterotum. The sequence continues at coordinate 39,811,791 of CM076979.1, forward strand.
AGAGAACGGATCGGCCGTTATTATTACTACAGGGTTTGTTTTCATTCGCCGTTGCTGTTTGCATACAGTATGCTAGTGTGAGAACGGCTCTGACATGGTGGTGAAGCCTCCCTGGCTGGTCCGGTATAATACAAATTATGTGAATATGTCTTATTAGTAAAGTAGCGTGTGCGGATGAAGAAAAGGTCACAATCTTTCTCTGTTCCCATGGCCCGCTTTCCTCAATTAAGACTAATCACCAAAGCCCAACATTGATTCAGCCTCTAAGCCATTCTCATGGCTGGACTGTGTGTGTGTGTGTGTGTGTGTGTGTGTGTGTGTGTGTGTGTGTGTGTGTGTGTGTGTGTGTGTGTGTGTGTGTGTGTGTGTGTGTGTGTGTGTGTGTGTGTGTGTGTGTGTGTGTGTGTGTGTGTGTGTGTGTGTGCGTGCGTGCGTGCGTGCGTGCGTGCGTGCGTGCGTGCGTGCGTGCGTGCGTGCGTGCGTGCGTGCGTGCGTGCGTGCGTGCGTGCGTGCGTGCGTGCGTGCGTGCGTGCACGAGCGCACTGTATACGTATGCATGTGTGCTCGTATCACATGGTTACTGTATATACAGTAGTATAGGTGGTTCTCAAACATCTCAAGGACTCCCTCCATTTGAAAATATTTTGCACAGGAAGATGTGGAATTTTTGGCAACTGCAAAGCAACGCCCCAATAAACAGACACGGTAACTTTGCATGTTCTCAGTGTCTAGAAGGTTGCCCAAGAGGTTGCGACATTGAGGGGGCAGAAAATAGCTTGCGTACTGCTTATGCAGCCCTTTACTGTGGCAAACTCTGTCCATACTCTATGAGCCTTGGGATGGTTTACCTGGTATCTGATTGATATCTGATCTCTGATTGGCTATCTGATCTCTCGGCAACGCCGACGACTCCTGATTGGCTATCTCGGCTCTATGGCTAGAAATATTACAGCAGCTGCCAATTAAATGATGTGTCATTTCTTGTATATGTTTTACTTGAAAATCTACTTGAAACATTGCGAGTTGCGACCTTGTTATGTCTTTTCAAATAGATAGAATGTAATGGCTCTCGAGTGTTATTTATTTAATTATAAAAAAAAGAAGAAAAAAGGGACGGGCATGCATACATGAAAAGCACATGCTGTCAATTGTATTGCACATTGTAAGCAATGTGCGCTGGCAGTCTGCATGAAAGTATTAATTACAATGGTAGCAGCTTAATAAGGCAATCGGCAAATGGAACCTATGAGTCACATTTCAGTGTGTGAAGCAGAGCTTAAAATGAGCCTTTGAATGGTGGTATTTTGTGCGATCCATTAATAGCGTTGTTTAAAGTGATGGTGAAATGTACAGTAAATATCGATGAATGATTATGAAGTAGCAAAAGATTGTTTTGGGTGACACTGATTTATGGCGACAAACTAAATAAAAGGTTGATAAAAAAAGAATGGTCAAGACAACATTGTTAGAAATTGGTCCAAAAGGGGGGAAAAAACACTGCTCCAACAGTCATTGCCATGTATTAGAACCAACCTTTTATGTTCAGGAGGGGCGGAATTGTTGCGACCATTGGCATAACGGTCACGGCTGTTTTCACCGGTCGTAACTAATTTATAACCCACCAGCGACCGTTGGCCACGCCTCGCGAGCGTTTGGACAACCGTACAACCTGCATGTCTGCTGTGATCGCAAATTGATTTCGCTGTCTCTCTTTATTTCATCAAAACCAAATTATTTTGTGAACCTATCCAAAAGGTTAAAAAGCTTCAATAAAACAGTCTAGTTCATAATTGAACATCAAGAAAAAACATGTCTCCACCTCAAGTGGCCTTCTTCTGGGAAAACAAAGACTGTTTTCCCTGATGGCGGCAACTTGATGCCAAGACATGTTGTCATGTTTTTTACCTGTTCAATTATGAAGTCAGTTTTATGAAAGCATTTTTAACCTTTTCATTGGAATGATTTTCTGTTGTAAAAGGAATTGGTGCTTTTAATCAAACACAGTCCGGTGTTTGGGGCACTACAGAGGGCTGACCAGCAGAGCTGCATGTCAACAAATGAAGTCTGGCTATACTGTACCTCTGAGAGACTACACATGTAAAATCCTTCCTTTGATGCATAATATACATAAAAGAGAGAGATCACTTTTGCAATGACACACACGGCGTGCACAAGATGACAAGCAAACTGTGCTCTCCATACCCACTGCGCCTATTTGATGAATAAACACGTGTGTTTCTAGGTGTAGAAATACCTCTGATACCCCTGATGTATGTCTGCGCTGTATGCGTGTTTGTGAGTGAGAGAGATACCGCCATGGAAGTGGGTTTTATTCATACTTGCGCCCGATCTGAAGATGTGTGGAAATGTAAATGTCGTCCTGTGATCTCCAGTGCACTGAATGATTTACTTCTCTTGTGTAATGGAGCAATTTCTTTCTTTTTTCCCCCTATACCATCCACCCCCCTCCCTTTCAATCTGCAGTAAAAGATCCTCCCGTTTAGCTCCATGACAAGTCATCTGTCACTCAGAAAAACAGGGAGCAGGCTCAACTGATGGACATGCCTCTGAGTGTGTGTGATTTGCCGGTTTAATTCACAGTTTGGTAATTCTCCTCATGTTGCCTATACTGTACCTGTGAGCCAGGCTCTAGTTAGAGCTAGCAGCCCAGACTCTGTTTGGCTTATAGCAGGGGTAGTGCCCACACTTTTTGGACTTGAGAGCTGCTTTCAAAATGACCAGCTCTACAAGATCTACGCATCAAACATTTACTGTAGTGCTTAAGAATAATGCACTTATAATGAAAAATAGAGGGGGAGAATTGGAAGGTTTTCCTGTACATGCTATTACTGACGTTTGAAAACAGCATTTGGGATTTGACAGTTTGTGATGTTGAGTTTAGTCTCTTGCACCCAAAACTAAGGGCTTCACAATTGGAAAAGAGAACTGACAAAACGTTGGTCAAAATAACATTTATTCTCCATTTTCTAATTGCATGGACTCTTGAAAATTACACAGTTCACATGTTTAAATACAATTTAACTCTTGAGATCGTTAAGAGTTACAAGAGTTACAGATCTACAGTATAAGGGTCCAAGTGCTGGTGGGACAGTCATGTGATCTACCTGCACAGCCTGTGTGATCTACCTTTTGGGCACCCCTGGCTTATAAGAACTGTTTTCACAAGCAAGCCAACATTCCTCCACTGACCAGTATTTTTAATAGTTTTTGGAGTTAGCTGCCGTCAGTGATTTCCAATGTTGAACTATCAAAGAGCCATGTCTCTGTTTCCGGGGGTACATTTTAGATCAGCACACAGGACGTTTCCTGTCCATCTGTTATTTGTCCCCCAGTAAGATGACAGCCTCCATAGAGTCACTAGATGACTCAATGAGACGCTGTTTTGACGAAAAATGCTATCTGGGATAAAGAATAAGAAATACAGGTGATTGAAAGGAATGGGTAGAATTGATTGATGTGATGCGCAATCCTTTGTAACGGTCAACAGCAGCTAGCAAGACAAGGCTAGCAATGCTGGCGTTATTTTAGCATTAGGACTGTAATAAAAAAACAATTGGAATGATTGAGATCTAAGTTAATGGCGGTGGTCGGAACTATGTTTGATTGACGCAGATCTGCGGTAATTGTGTTAAGTATACTATATTACAGTACATTACTGGCCTACCGGCATGTGCACTTAAGCCTTACCAGGTAAAACAGCTTGCTTAGTCTTCAAATGGCCCAAATTCCACTCCCATCCATTGGCTCCTGGTTTCTGTCTGCAAAGAGTACAAAATTCTGCCGCTGGCATTCAAAGCTGATGGTCTGATCGAACCCTACAAACAGCACTGGGAATGAGCCAGTTATGAGGAAATAACTGCCAGACTGGGGAATGCTCCTCACAGTGACTTATGCTGCTTACACCAAAGATAATGATGTCAGGATTCACATGGGAACAGCGTGGCTCCAATGTGGATCTCTGTCTTCATTTGGCCAGTCTGTGACAGCACTGGCCCATGGCACAAGTGCATCAATGAAGTTTTTTGTTTTTGGCAATACAAGGTTTCAATTCAATCCTTTCCGCATTGAATTCTAAACTGAAGCTATAGATCAAGTTTTGCAAATATAGTTACTTTTACTTTGAAGTGTGTGTGTGTTATATATTTACAGTAGCTGTGGTGGCCATTTCCAGCCATGCGGCCAAAGTGAATATTTGACAGACACGTTAGATAAATTCAACAGGATAAAGTAAATGTTAATGTCGCCCTGCGGCTCTGGGCCAAGTAGGATTGTTCAACCGTTGCCATTGGTCCACATCGCCACCGCACTGTGTTAGGGAAAGCAGCATGTGTCCCATATTAGAACCAAGCTCTATAGAGATAATTAACGTGTGAAATCCAGCCTAAGAACTGCAGACGGTCACCTTCAAAAAAACAAGAATTCAAGGATCAAGGTGCTTACTGTCACATGTGATATTGGTAGCGTATGTGTCAGGGGCGGATGTAACATGTCCCATTTGGGGGGGCAAGAGAACATGTTGGAGGGGCAAGAGAAAATGGTATGGGGGTGGCTTCAACGCCCGTGTCGCTTCGCGCCACGGGCGATGAAGCCGCACCCATACCATTTTCGGTTACAGGACTTTTATTAGTCAAGTAAAGCATCAATAATAACATCAGTTGTTGTTGAAGTTGCAACAGACACACAGCATGCATAAAGCTAAAGGTCTGACTCAGAGACTTTTCTGTTTTCAATGATGAAATGCTGTTGGTTTAGTGGTGCCAAACTTGTAGTTAGTAGCAGTAGTAGTGTTTCCAATCATTTTAAATATAAGCACTTTAATTTGAAATATCTTGGGTTGTTTTGAATGGAATCGTGTTTGGGGGAGGCAGACTGGGCCCCCCCCCATGCCCATGCCTAGATCCGTCCCTGGTATATGTGGCTATGGGAATGGGTAGAGAGGCTAGGCTGTCTGTGAATCAGAACATCCCCAGTTCGCCCTCTGGCCACACAGTTCTATGTGTTGTTGAAGTGTCCCTGAGCAAGACAATTAACCCCTAACTGCTCCCTGGGCGCTGTATACTATTAATATCGCCCACTGTGCATAATAGTTAGGATGAGTAAATGCAGGGGACAAATTGAATGTACAGTATCTGCAGATATACAGTGGCAAAAAATACCCCAGGGGAGTGGGGACAAAATAATGTATCATTTAGTATTAGTATTAGTTGTTATATTATTACCATTATAGGTTGTGAAATTCTAATATCTCAAGCTTCTGCACCGTGTGGTTAACAATATAAAGACTGCATATTTTGTAACTGCAATTCATGAGAGTAGAAAATACTGTAACTTGCACGCACATTAAATGGTAAACGGTGCATTCACTGTATATAGTGCCTTTATCCAAAGCACTTTACGTAGTGCATTAAATTCACCCGTTTCACACACACATTCATACACCGATTGCAGCTGTAACCATGCAAGGCATAACCAGCACATTGGAAGCATTTTGGGGTTCAGTGTCTTGCCCAAGGACACTTGTAGACAGGAGGAGCCCGGGAGGAGGAACCGTCAACCCCATGGGTCATTGACAACATGTTCCTGCACCCTCCTGAGCCACAGCTGCCACTGTAAACTTCTCGGAACGATAAACTTGAACTTGATAGTGCAGTACCCATTGTCAGAGTACTTGGAGAAGAGGCCAGAGTGTGGCAGAGCAGTGTTCCATGTGACTTCCTGCCTTCAGCGGAGACACGTCACTCTAATTAGAGTATCTGGAATAGGAGAGTTAAATTGGCAAAATTACGGCATTTTTGGACGTTTTAACGCATTAGCAAACCTCTCGGCACTCTAGTGAATAATTATTTGTTATGTAACTCGCTTTAGTTAATGTATATTATAAGAAAATAGGCTGTGTTGTGATGCAGTGGTTAGCTATGTAGGGCTATATTAGGAACTTGCAGAGCTCCAGCCAGCGCAAGGTGTAAGGCGTGTCTCTACTCTCTTCCTACAGTGCACTAACTCTAATGAGCTGCAGCAGCCAATGAGGCATCTGTTTCTTTAAAATATCTGTAATGCTGATACTGACACCATAGTGTCAAGTCTGTCACTTCCACTCTGTACATATGAGGCCATTGACAGTAACACTGCTCAGTGACTGCTTCAATGTGACCAATAATGTTCATGAAGCTCTACCAGTATGACCTAAAGGGTCAAAATGCTGTAAGTGATGGAGCTTAAAACAGTCGGCAGATGTTCTATCCTGCCCTTGATTCTCGCCTTGATGTCCCGCACCTAGCATAAAAATACAGGCATATCGCAATATATTATTGATTTGAACTGTTAAAATAATGTTGTTATATTCAAGCTAAATTAGTATCTTATTGAGTAGTATTACAATCGTATTGTTTTTTATGTCAAATATATTCGTATTTTGCTTTTGCTTTTAAATTAACATAACTATAATTACGTAAAGTTGTACTTACTTGTACTGATCCCAATTAAATATATATGTAATAATAAATGGGTTTAAATTCAGATAGCAAAACTAGCTAATCTACAAGTTCAAAACACATAGCAGTGCAGCACGGCTATTTTTGCTATAACAGTAATATGCAGTGTATCAATAATGTAATTATTGTGTGACAGTAAATGATAGGAAACAACACTACCAGCCATTATGGAGTTTTACTAATGTATTGTTTGTGTTGTTTACTGTGCGGATCCATGTAGGTGCTGCTGCTAAGGTATAGTAGCTAATGGGGATCCAATTAAGCAATGAACAACAGCAATACACAGTGACCCCCTAGAAGCCCCTATATTTTCAAAGATGACGATTTTATTTTATTTTTTGCACAAATAGTAGATCTATAAGCTCGTAGTGCGGCACAGAGGGCTGTGCTGCGAGCTTGCACATCTGATGTTTCTCAACAGTTCAAGTTTAAAATGATGGCTAAGTGGTTGAACACTAATATGCATACCTGTCCAAGATGGGTTTTAATGCAAATAGTATAGGACTTTTCTGTTGGATGTATAGTATGGACTGTAAATGGCGCAAAGTATTTTATTAATTCATTTTCCACTCAGAAGGTGTTCCTGAATAACTTCTGTGTATGTTTATGATTTCATGCACATACTGTACTCTCTATACTGAAGTCACAATGATACAGTTCCATCTTAAAGCAAGTAGCTCTGTACTGTGATGACTATATATAGGCTAGCTGGCTTTCTAAGCACAGTGACGTTAGAAGACGCAAACTCTCTCCACTATAATGGCCTGCAAGCCCTTCTGTCCAGCATGTGTGTGTTTGTGCGTGTTTCAAGGAAAGCCTCTTACAATAGCCCTGTGATCTATAGGGGTCATGTGCACAAGGAGCAGGTGGCGGCTGCTCTTGTGTAGCTGTCTCTGTGTGTTTGTGAACGCATGCGTGGACATATATACACTTGAACATGCATGTGTACCCCATTGATCCCAGCCTGTCTGTGTGCACACTTGACAGGATGAGAAGAGAAGGAAAACAAGTGAGCATTGAGAAGGAGTGCATATCAGAATGAAATGATGCGGCCCATGATACTGTGCGTGCGTGTGCGTGTGTGTGTGTGTGTGTGTGTGTGTGTGTGTGTGTGTGTGTGTGTGTGTGTGTGTGTGTGTGTGTGTGTGTGTGTGTGTGTGTGTGCGCGCGCGCATGTGCGTGTGCGAGTTTGTGTTTGTGTGTGTGTAATTGAGCTGTTCCCATGGCTTGGAGGTGACATGTGGCCGTGGGACAACACATCCACCAGCAGCGACACAATGCTACCATTTTCCTCAGTCAGTCTCCACAAGTGTGTTTGTGTGTGTGCGTATGTGTACTGTGTGTGTGTGTGTGTGTGTGTGTGTGTGTGTGTGTGTGTGTGTGTGTGTGTGTGTGTGTGTGTGTGTGTGTGTGTGTGTGTGTGTGTGTGTGTGTGTGTGTTTGTGTGTGTGTGTGTGTGTGTGTGTGTGTGTGTGTGTGTGTGTGTGTGTGTACAGGTGCCCCACTCTCCCTCCACAGCCTGTGGCGGCCGGGAAAGTTAATTGGCAGCATCTGCTGTCTGAGAGCCCCAGTGCCCATGCAGCTCTCTCTCCTCTGCTACAACCCCTCCTTCCCTCATCCACTTCATGCTCACTCCTTCCTTCTCTCCCTCCCTCCCTTGCCCCACCCTGCATTTGCCCCCCTAACCCGGGCACAATGCCACATGGTGACACCGGGCTGACTACAAGATATTGGTATTGTGTATGTGCTGTGCATGTGTGAATGTATGCTTAAGTGTAGTGTTTATGTGTGTGTCGGTCTGTGTGTGTGTGTGTGTGCGTGCGTTGGTGCGTGTGTGAGTAGTTGGGGGAGTATAGAGGAGACAGGCCAGCCAGACCTCCAGCTGCCTCCCCTGTGCCAGGGGAAATGTGGGCAGACAGGCTGGCATCGCTGTGCCCCGGTCGGCAGGGCCCTAAGGAAGAATGGAGAGCAAGGAGAGAACCGAGGGACCAAGGCAGGGAGAGGCAGAGGTGTCTGTGTGTGTGTGTGCGTGACAAAGAGAGAGAGAAAGAGAAAGGTGTGTGTGCGTGCCAGGGGCGGATGTAACAAGAGAAAATGGTATAGGGGCGGCTTCGCAACGCGGGCGATGAAGCCGCCCCCATACCGCATGAAATCGCACCCATACCATTTTCGGTTAAAATACTTGGGCAAGTAAAGCATCAATAATAACATCAGTTGTTGTTGAATTTGCAACAGACACGCAGCATGCATAAAGCTAAAGGTCTGACTCAGAGAGTTTTCTGTTTTCAGAGTTGAAATGCTGTTGGTTTAGTGGTGCCACAGCTGTAGTTAGTTAGTAGCAGTAGTTGTTTGCCTAGATCCGCCCCTGGTGCGTGCATAATAAAAAGTCGCCGGAAGATCTCTCCACAGACAAAAATATGACATTTCCTTGTAGATAGCTCTGTGAGCTCATCTCTTGCCCCCGTTGCGATGATGAGCTCATGACGATGACATCAGAATGACCTCATGGTTGGGTCATCTCCGCTGGGCTGCTGTAATGAAGTGCTGCAGGAGTTAGTCCTCATGGCGTATCATCCAGAGGCACTCAGCGCTTCAAGTTGTTGCTTTTTGGCAGAAGAAACTTTTATGTTTGTTTTGTTCTTTCCCCCCATACAGGGGCGGATCTAGACATAGGCATGGGGGGGCAATGCCCCCCTAAATGCCCAGTCTGCCCCACCAAACATGATGGCATGCAAAACAACCCAAGACATTTCAGTGCTTATATTTAAAAGTATTTGAAACACTACTGAAAATGGTATGGTGGCGGCTTCATCGCCCGTGGCGCTGCCCCCTTACGAATTTCTTCTGCCACCCCCCCCCCCTCCAATTGGGAAATGTTACATCCGCCCCTGCCCCCATAGATGCCATGAATCTACTCCATCCTACGAGAGTGTAGCATAAATGTAATATGAGTAATATTCAATATTTATTGAATGCTATTTTAGAAACCTTCTGAAAGTGCTTGCGGATAAATAATAACTATATTCAATGGTACATAGGAGATTTTAAACCCCACCATGTTCTATAAAATAATGGTTTCGGACATACTAGGTTTCCTGCCTGACAGTGACTAAGTGGTACTATATATTTCAAGGTATGGTACTCCTATATTTCTCTTAACTTCATTAGCTGGCCTGATTGATACAGTAGCAGGCCGTTTTCATCAGCATACGATACAGTATGCACACGATGAGCTCATCCCAGAGTGGAATTTGATCAAAAGTGATTTCTGATCATATCATGCATGTTGTATCATGCAGTGTCTTCTGCAGTGCAACTTAGGTCCCAGAAGACCATGATCTCATCGGTGTGTGTCCTTAATAGACACTCGCACGCACATGCACATGCATGCGCGCACACACACACACACACGCACGCACGCACGCACGCACGCACGCACACACATGCATGCGCACACCCTACTTAACCCATTCTGTGTGGGTGTTTTACGTTTTAATGCAGTGGTTTTCAACCAGTGGTCCTTGACAGGGTTCCAGGTGGTCCCCAGATAAATGATGGAAGGTGGGTTAACCAAATGTAACTCTTTGAGAGCGTAAAAATGAAACGAAATGGACCCTTGCGGGTTGTGAATTACCCCAAGTCTACACAACAGAATGTAGAAGATTAATGGTCATTTTGATCTGTATGTTGGGTTTATGAAATCCAAGCCCGGAATTGTGGACAAAACCAAAATAAATCTTTAGTTTGGGGTCACAAATGTCCTCAAATGGTGGTCCGTGGCTCAAATTCTGAATAGTGGGCCCTGGTATGAAGAAGGTTGAAAACTCCTGGGTTAATGCATACGTGGTACACCCATATTTGAGCATTGGGACTCTTCATTCTTTTTCCCGTTGTCATTACTGGTGTGACTGTCGTGAGTCACTAGTACCATATAAAGTGGAGTGAGTCACTGGGCGAGTGACTCACTGACAATGACTGATGACTGAGAACAGATCTCACAGCATGTGATCGCTTGTCTCCTAGCCCACTGATTCTTATTATATTGCAAATGGGCCCACAAACAATTGGCAAAACAGTAAGATTTTTATTAGAATATGATGCTGTTGTAGAAGAAGTGATTTCTATCTTTTTTTTTAAACCCTGCAAACATTTCCATTGACCGCAAGCCAGGACACAATCATCTGATTGATAGGAATGTTTCACAAGTTCAAAATATATACAATGCATTATGAAAATAGCCGATCTACAAGCTTTTGTGTAGCATTTGTAGATCTGCTATTTTCAAATGGACAAAATGTATATGTAGGGCTGAAGTGGTTATTTTGTTTGGTGATAACAAAGTAACTGCTAACCATTTTTCAAATAATCGTAGTGGAGTAAAGGTAACACAATGATTGTCTTTGAAATGTGGTGGATTGGAAGTAAAAGCAAAACATTAGAATATACTCCAGAGAAAAGTATACATAACGTAAATAGTACTTGTACTAAATAGTAATTGAGTACAGCACTTTTACTAACTGCTTTCCGAACCGCCACTATACAAAGGATACTTCAGAAGCATATGTATTGTATATCGGCGGTTCAGAAAGTAAATTATAACAGCAACTTATAAATCCAACATATTATTGTTATTTGTGAATACATTTTCAAACAAATCTATAGCCATCCAAGCTGCAGCATCACTTAAAAGAAAAATATAAGTCTATGGAACAATTCCAGGCTACAGTCAAGTGAACTCTCAATAGTCGACCAGACATTCATCATGAGACATTCAACTAAATGTCAGAGTTTTGAATGCCTAAAGCACAAATCCATGAGAGAGCAAAGATGTGCAAAGAAAAAGAAAAAGACAAAGCATTATTTGATGTTATGTTAATTATGTTATCGAACACAATTTATTACCACATCATGTAGTGGGCTCTCTGCTTTGGCTCTGTCTCAGTTGGCCTGAAAAACAAAGTCCCGCTAGTGTAGTGCTCACTATACGGAGAATATAATACTATGGAGCTGTTCAGAAACATGATAACATGGTTATGGTCCCACATTATTGTGCTCAAGATATTATGGATAGTGTGTGTGTGTGTGTGTGTGTGCGCGTGTGTGTGTGTGTGTGTGTGTGTGTGTGTGTGTGTGTGTGTGTGTGTGTGTGTGTGTGCGCGTGTGTGTGTGTGTGTGTCTGCGTGTGCATAGACTGGACCACAGAGACAGACTGGCGCCAGACTAACTCATAACAGTAATGTACCATGGAACCACACGTACTGTACAGATAATGTGATGCAAGTATAGCATTGCACTCTGGGACATGCTGCATCACACAATTATCGGCATACGCTCTTAAACACACACACACACACACACACACACACACACACACACACACACACACACACACACACACACACACCACACACACACACACACACACACACACACACACACACACACGCTTCTCCCACTAGCTTACTCACTACCACCACCAGGGGCTTACCGCTGACATCATCAATTTGTGTGGTGTGTGTGTGTGTGTGTGTGTGTGTGTGTGTGTGTGTGTGTGTGTGTGTGTGTGTGTGTGTGTGTGCGTGTGCGTTGTTTGTGTTCACACCTCCCTCCATTCTGCAGTAATATCCACCTGCCCTGATGCCCCGCAGGGGGGTGGTGGCGCCAGGGTGGCGAGGGCACCGTGATCATCTGCTCTCTGCTAATTGCCCTGATGCCCCACGGCGTGCAGGGGGCCTGTACTGATCCTAGCACACGAAAACCTTATTTAGGTTTCAGTAAAAAAAAAGTCTTATTTAGGTTGAAAAAAGTTGTTCTTTGTACTCTTTTACAATTTAGAAACTGTAGGCATTTAGGAGATTTCAATAAACCTACATCAAATGTGGAGAGACATGTAGTTCCTTTCTTCATTTTTCAAAATTTTTGGCTGGTTACACAAATGTTTTGGCCTTGTCTCGTGACCCATACCTCCCTACGTCCAATATAAATCGACTGCTACAATAATCTTAATAATAGAAAAAATATATACTAAAACCAGATCTAATCATAAGTTTGCAAAGTTTATGCATGGGTTAGGATTAGACTATTAGGTTAGGGTTAGACTATTTGTACTATGTAAACTCTATTAAATTCAGTTGGCAAAAAAAAAATATTTTTTTATATATAATTTGGAGACCCCCTAAAATTATTTTGTGAACCCCTGGGGGCTCGCGACCCAGAGGTTGAAAACCCCTGATTTATTAAACTAGGATCTCACACTTGAAACCCAGCACCTAGTTATTAAAGTACCAAAGTAAAAGCACACGCCTGTGTTTCAAAATGTGTCAGACATGGTTGTAAGTAGCCCATCTAGGCCTACAGTAACAGTACAGTATAACATAAGGCTTTACCCATAAAAAAAAAAAAAAACTGGGAAAGCATCTCATTTTAGAGTTTAACCACAATAAATATTATTTTATGTACTGGCTTAAAAAAAGAATATAGCAGATATACTCATAAGCTCATATCATTGTTGATTTTAAATTAAATTTGTGCCAGTTTTTGAATATATAGTATACCGGTATTTATATTCAAAGTGAACATTTTTAATTCAACACTTAATGTGTGGCTACATGCGGGTCATGTGTAATTGTTATGAAAACAGACTAAGTATCACTGGTATATATAGCAAGAACACTTTCAGAAAACTGTAAGGATTTAGAAGGTATTTGTAGATTCTGCTTCAATGTGGTTCATGTATGTTGCGTAATAATTATATAAATATAATGTAATTAAAGCTGAATTGATTGATTGTAGTATGGTGAATTGCCTTTGAAATGTAGTGGAGTAACCGTCTATAAAGTATAAAACAATGGAAATTCAGATAAAAGTTCTTTTAAAGTGTAAGTTACTTCCCGCCACTGCTTATAATATAGCTGTCTCTAATTCTCTAATACTCTTCTATTATTTAGTTTGAAACATTTTTCACCAATATTTTGATATTTAGTGCCTCACACACACAAAAGTATTTCTCCACAATTCTATATTGCCGTATTTAGAGACAGGCAGGCAAGCGTTGACCAAAATAACAATTCTTCTTCATTTTCTAATTGTAAAATAAGTAATAACAATAATATCACTCTTGAGGGTGAGCGGCCTGTAAGGGTCCATTTGTTTACCATCATCACTTTGACCACATGGAACCCTCTCAAGGCCAGCTGGGCCACTGGGTGAAAAACACTGTCTTACAGTATACCCATAAGTCCTTCATTACTCACATCACCACTGTTTAAAGAGGGTGATTTTGAACAAAGGACAACAATGTAAAGATGTTTTCACTCTGTTTTTGTGAGTGTTAGTGCACAGCCACTGTTAACTTCCACCCTGCATGCATGGCTCTAAGCTGTGGCCCTCTACTGGCCGATGAGAGCACTGCAACACTTCAACACTTCATCTATTAAGATGTGTCATTTAATTGAAATGAAACACATGGGGGGATGTCATGTTATAACACTTTAGCGTACAGAGATTACGGATGTGCATTAAAAAGGAAGGGGAAAAAAAACATTTGTGAAAAGTAACACTTTCCACAATTGAGAAAAACCCACATGGCTTCTAAAAACAGTCTCATCTTTAACACAGTGAAGCAAGAAAGATTGAGGTGACAAACAGCAAGGATGCCACACTCCCTGCAGGAGATAACCGTGAACAACGCTAAAAAGTTGTGTAACCAAGTTAGGTAAGATCATCCGGAAGAGTTGTGCTGTGCCTTCTTTTTGTCCTCACGTCTTAAAGCACATTAGTTAGAGCAGGCTCGGTAAATCATCGGCCGTCTTCATCTCTACATGCCATCTCAGGCCTGATAAACAGCATTCCATGTGAATATATGAGCGCTGTGCATCTCCTCCTGTGCGGGGCTATCAGATTTAATGTGGCAGAGATTAAGGATTTGAAGCATGGATGCTACCGTAGTCGCCTGTGTGTTGCTGTGTGCGTGTGCGTGCGTGAGAGAGACACACATGCGTGTACACACACACACACACACACACACACACACACACACACACACACACACACACACACACACACACACACACACACACACACACACACACACACACACACACACACACACACCATTATCTCCGACCATCCTGGTGCTATTTGTACTGTATAGGTGCATTTCTGGAGCTTGCTGCTGCTTGTGTGTCACATTTTACTTTGCATTTGACATTTTGTTTTTTATTTGCTTTTTGTTTTCCGAATGTCACGTCATTTCACTGTGTGTGTGAACCTCAGCTATAGTATTGACAGAGTCGGCCTGGTATTGACTAACTACTCTCATATACGTTTATTACTCGCTCAGGTCTGAGAGTTGCCGAGCGTGGAATTAGGCAATTTGGGGGAACAAATAAAAAGGGAGCAAATTCACACGTAATTAAATAGAACTGTGGATATTAGCACGCACACGCCGGATGCATATACTTGTGGCGCCTGCATATAAAAAGGCCATCTGATAGAATTATCCCCCCTGGGTGTTTGGGAGCCATAACAGCAGCTGAGAATATCTAATTTTGTGGTGTTTCCGACCCCATCCTGGTGCTGCTGCTGGCCTGGAGACGGAGCTCACCGCACAGTTTTCTCCACATGGGCATATGTCCCTCACTGGAGGGAAGCCCATAAGTCACCAGTATTATAGCATCCTGTAAAAAGCCCCACAAGATCACACCACCAGTATAACATTAAATCCAGGCAGACGTTTCCTATAATCAGCTCCCTCTGTTAATGCACATCTCTCCTTTAGCTTCATGCCTTTAGCTTTATGCTCTACATTCACTCTCCTCTCCTTCAAAAGGACTTCAAATTAGCCTCAGAAAATGGATAGTGAAAGTGATTCAGTGCTTCACAGGGCTGGGAAACGTGGCGATGTACAGCGGCATGTCGCTCACCGTGTGTTCCTGTTGCATGGGCTAAAGAAATATGTAAAGGAATAAGAGTATAATTTATTTTAAGGCTGTTGAAAATAACAGGTTAATTGGTTAAATTCATTTTGTTGATTAATCTGATTCAAAATGTTTACGCAATTAACTGATGTGCACACTGACTCAACCCACTGAGCATTTTCACGTTGAAAAATATGGGTAGAGCGTGGTTTTACGGAGATATCTAGCTGTGTGTCTCCCTGTAACCAGAGCCATAGAGTATAGCTCAAGATTTACAAGCATTGGGGGCTTGTAGTTCACCTATTTTGATAAATATCTAAGAAATAAACAGGTCTTTTCACCCCCCGATTATTTTTCTTTTTTAAATGTTCAAATCCTGTAAAGGAAAACAGGCATATTTTAGACATAGTTCGAATGGAGATTAATCATGATTAAAGATAGTGCCATGAATTTTTTCTACCCTAAAACATGATCATCAGGTATTAATGTTACATGAAAAGTAAGAATTTTTTTTTTCCAAAGAAGTGTACAGTGTGTTCATTTAAGTTATGCACTGGTTTGCTGGTGGGTGGTGAGGGGTGGAGATCCACCTGAACTGAAGCCACGCCCAGAGCTTTAGTTGCAAGGGGGAGGAGTTAGGGGAGGGGCTGAGCAAGTGATGTCACCATCGTGAAGTTTTTCTCATTGGCACGTTTGGTTGGAAAGGTTCAGCCCCCAGGAAGAAACCCTAAATACAAGGGGAAGACATCATTGCACATAAAAAATACATCAAGGGGTCTATTTACATACTGTCACCTCTTAAACATGTACAAAATTGGAAAAAATCCAAAAATCACGGCACCCCCTCTTTAAATTAATTTAGATGCTGTGATTAAATTGATTCAATTTTTTAATCATTCAACAGCCCTATTATACTGTACTGTATATAGGCATACATTTATTCTTACACTATTGTAAACAAAACTATACTGTATATATACCACACAATAGACCAGATACAAATAAGAAAATAAAGAATCTAATGTATTAATTCCTGTTTGCTTTCACCGTGCAACCCCACCCACTGCCTTAATCGGTTCTGAGAAATTAGTAAACAATTTAAAAACAAAAATAAGTAATATTGAAAGCCCAGAAAAAAAACACACAAAATAAATAAATGAAGCAAATATAATTTGTGGCTCCAGGCAGACAGCTTTTTGATAATAATGGTTGCCTACTGCCTCTCTGACTAAATATTGTCTGGCTGGCACTGTGTCAGTTAAGAGGCTGTGTTTAGTAGCGGCTACTGAATGCATAAGGCTTCTCTCCTACTACCACTGTGTTGAATGAGTCACACATGAAACTGATGTTCTGACAAAGCCTGTCTGATGTCCCTTCACATACATACTGTATATATGGTAGACACGCATGCCAAAAGGCAAGGACACATGATCTAAATATGACAAAGGTTGCCTAGAAACAGTGTTACAGGACAGTATCCGTGTGTCTGATTTGCATTTGAATAAACGATAAACGGGAGCAAGTAAACATACAGGTCTTAGGGTGTACAAAGTATACTATGTAATCATGTACACACAAACAAACACAATCACACACACACACACACACACACACACACACACACACACACACACACACCACACACACACAAACACCACACACACACACACACACAGGGTTGTCCTCAGATGTTTGGGAGGCTATTTTCTGCTTGGCTTGGTATGCAAAACAAGAACGCTGTGCCATGTTTTGACAACAATGAGGCTTTCTAACATCTGGCATCAATTTAGAGTGCCAAGAAACATTGACTCTTCATTTGATATACGTAGTGTCATGGAGAGGGAATATATATATATATATATATATATATATATATATATATATATATATATATATATATATATATATATATATATATATATATATATATATATATATATATATATATATATATATATATATATATATATATATATATATATATATATATATATATGAATGAATGAATGAATGAATGAATGCCTTTATTTCAGACTCAGGGTCCATAGAGAGAAGACTCTATATATATATATATATATATATATCCTTCAATGTGAAATGTTTGCTGGAGTGAGTGTCTATTTGATTTAAATGATCCAGTGTGGATGTGTGTGGGGTTTGACAGCAGCTGTGGACATATTGGAAGACACTTAACCTTCCCAACATTTGACAGCATGAACATTTGACAAGCAGCTCCAAAGGGGAATATAGAGAAGGCAGTGAGAAAGAAGTAGAGAGAGGGAGAGAGATGAAGTTGGTGTGTTTTGGTCATTTATGTGTGCAGGCCAGCATGTGTGGCATTGCATTCATGTTGCCGGTGTATCCATCGGCCCAAGCGTGTTTGTGTGTGTGTGCGTGCCTGTGCACAGACCCTGTATATCTTTGCACATATCCTTGACTTTTTTTGCTGCTGCTGCATCTCTAGGTTATATTGTAGCTGTCGAAGAGAAATCTTGTGTCTCAATGTTTTTTTTTTTTTTTTGCCTGAATTACCTACAACGTACAATCGACATTGGCTACTATTTTAACATGTTTGATAAATGATCATAAAAATGTATACATTTGCAAGTTTTTTCCCCCACGACTGTGTGTGTGTGTGTGTGCGCGCGCACATGCCCGCGTGTGTATTTCATGCTGCCTGCGTGCCTGCAGTGAGCAGCAGTGACTGGCGTGCCCTCTACGCTTGATTGATTTGGAAATATAGACAAGATGTCGCCCGTATGAAAGCTACCAATTTATGAGCCTTCATCTCGGGACTTCAGAGGAAAGCCGCTGACGTTGAAATCAGAGCGGGGTTTTTGTAGCTGCCAACAGTTCAGAAGTGTAAAAGCCCAGGCAGGCAAAGTGACACCTCACTAAGGGCAGGGCTCCGATCCGCTGCCTCAGTGTTTGTGTTGTTGTTGTTGCTTTTTTTGTCTCCTCTCCTATCCTTCCGTCTCTGAATCTCGATTGATCTTCCTCTGTTGTCTTTATAAAGGCGGTATGAGGCATCCTAGAAATCGTTAACTTGTCCAACAAGCCTGTGAGACAAATAATGTCCTTGATTGAACCCGGCGTTAATCCGTACTGCAGGTGTTGGTGTCTTCACACATGGTTTCATTTCTTTTCTTTTTTTTTTGCATTGCGTGTGTGTGTGTGTGTGTGTGTGTGTGTGTGTGTGCGTGCGTGTGCGTGTGCGTGTGTGTGTGTGTGTGTGTGTGTGCGCGCGTGCGTGAACACACGCAAGATGGCGGCAGAGTGAATGCTGATTCTCCAGCCAAAATGCACTAATGCCACATTAAAACACACCTAACTATCATCATAGCTAAGAAAGCTTACTATTATTATAGATATAACCAGATTGTCGCAGTCTTGCTATAGAAGCTCATCACAACTTGTCCCACAGTCAGGATGGGCAAAGTGAGAATACACAAGTAAGGTTCCTTATACAGATCAGTTAACAGATTACAAGGTGTGTAGGTGACTTGATGTGTGTATGTTTGGTGCTGGGCTACTGGATGTAAAACATATAGATCGGTGCATATACACAAAGTTAATATTCACAATGTGTTTGGGAAGTGAAAGAATGAAAGAGCCAAGGACTGCTCTTCAAAATATTCCTCTTGTAGATCATTTTTGGGTTCATTCTCTTTCGGGTAATTACAACAAATAAAAAATAAAAAGGATACTTTTTATTCCCTGAATTCTGGTTTATATGTGTTATTGGTTCATCCTGAAGTTTATGTTACAATTTATGTAACTTATAGTTCATGGCACTTCTATTCCGTCACTTTCTGGTGGTTTAATATAGTTGTTGGCAACAGCTCACTGGATCCAGGTTTGATGCAGAGCACTATAGTCGTTGGTGAGTTGTAATGTTGTAGACCGATCACTAGTCATAGCTTTAAATGTATGCATTTACATGCAATGGTCAAGGCATGTAATGCGATAAAAGGTGAGCGTTTTTGCTATCCTTGACACTACTGTAAATGTGGGTCTAGCCAATGAAGAAGTGACTGGCTTGTTATGTTTTCTCTGTTTGCTGTTGTCTGTAGATACATTGAATCACCCATATTCTGGAGGATCCGACATACTGTACTGTATGAGGATAAAGAAAGGGAAAACGAATTGGCAAATGTTGGTAAATGTTGCGCATGTATAGAGAGCTTTCAACCAAAGCGCTTTAGAAAGATTGTGCATTGTATTCGCCCATTCACAAACACAAACGCATGCATGCGCGCACGCGCGCACACACACACACACACACACACACACACACACACACACACACACACACACACACACACACACACACACACACACACACACACACACACACACACACACACGACAACAACAGCAACAATAATGATATAAGAGGAAAATACGAAGAAAAGACACAAACAATTGATGTTTCCAATCGTGTTAATACCTAAACAAATCTATAATCCTCTGTTAGAAAGAAACAAAAGCAGACAGATACATACAAAGATTTCTGTTATACACACATTAAAATATGAAGAACATTATTATCAATGCTATTATGCAGTCCTATTATGCCTCCTGCCCTGCCGCCTGCCTGCCAGCCTGTCAATCATGACGGCCGTGGGCCTGCCTCTAAGAGCAAAGGACGCGCGTCCTGCTTCGCTTCGGATGTCATCCCAAAACACGCAGTTCTGCAGGAACTGTACCCCATGTACATGACATGTACATTTATTTAACAAAGACGATTCTTCTAACGATTCAAAGCGAACACAGGGCCATGCAGAATTGGTCTTTAAGCCCTGAGAGCACCCCGGGGCCCACCACCACCACCACCACCACCAGCCAGGCTACCTGTAAGAGAAACCAGAACAGTAAGACGCGTCCTGGCAGCCGGAGTGGCAGGGCTGTCTGTGGCACGGCGCATGGCGCTGAACGCTAATCCCATGTGTTGTTGTTATCACCTCCGGGGGGAAAGCCACTCGTTTCCTTCTCCTGCCCCATGTGGCGATAATTCTGCCCAGGAGCGAGGGCATTGTAGCACGTCGGGCGGAGACGGGCGGAGGCACCGGGCCCAGGCATTTAGATAAAACAAATTCACTGCTGCACCAAGCAGCAGCACAACCACTGCGCCGATAATAAGAAAAAACCAAAGGGACTGTGTGTGTGTTTGTGTGTGTGTGTGTGTGTGTGTGTGTGTGTGTGTGTGTGTGTGTGTGTGTGTGTGTGTGTGTGTGTGTGTGTGTGTGTGTGTGTGTGTGTGTGTGTGTGTGTGTGTGCGCGCGCACAATCATGCATGCTTGTATGTGTGTGTGGGGGGTGTTACAGGTGTTTGAACTTGTGTGTTTACTGTATGTGTGCAATGAGTTGGATAATATTAGCTTGTGTGTGTGTGTGTGTGTGTGTGTGTGTGTGTGTTGTGTGTGTGTGTGTGTGTGTGTGTGTTGTGTGTGTGTGTGTGTGTGTGTGTGTGTGTTGTTGTGTTTGTGTGTTATTTTTTCACATAACTTAATTTAATCAGATAGGTCACGCGCGTGTGTGTGTGTGTGTGTGTGTGTGTGTGTGTGTGTGTGTGTGTGTGTGTGTGTGTGTGTGTGTGTGTGTGTGTGTGTGTGTGTGTGATTGAGATAGAGAGAGTGATTGTGTGTGTGTGTGTGTGTGTGTGTGTGTGTGTGTGTGTGTGTGTGTGTTGTGTGTGTGTGTGTGTGTGTGTGTGTGTGTGTGTGTGTGTGTGTGCGTGCATGTGTGCGTGTGTGTGTGTGTGTGTACCCTGGGCCTTGCTGCCACACTAGATCTATTTCCATACAAACACACAGCCTTCTGTTCTATAACTGTAATGCAGAGATGGGACAAGCAACAGTGATTAAAATCAATTGCAAGGACTTTCTCTCAGACTCCAGCAAGGTCACACACACACACACACACACACACACACACACACACACACACACACACACAGACACACACACACACACACACACACACACACACACACACACACACACACACACACACACACACACACACACACACAGCATGTCCCCAAGAGATAGAGGGAGAGACAGAGAGAAAGAGAGAGGCGAGATGGGACTGCATGGATGACTAGAGCCAAACAGGGAAATATAGAAGAAGGTGAGGTATCATCTTATTTTAATTAACCTGCAGGGAACAGGCTAATACAGCAGCATCTCCTGTGGTGTGCGTGTGTGTGCTCACGCATGTGTCTGCGTGTGTGTGCGCGCATGTGCATGTGTGTGTTGTCCTTGGTGGTCAGTGGGTATAAGGTTCATGGTCCTTTTCCTCCTAATCAAATCTTCATCTAACAATAATAACCATCATGGGTGACTTCTCTCTAAATGTCCCGAATGTACTTGTTTATTCTCCTTCTTTTATAAGGGGTGGGGTATATTTTTTCTCCCTCCTCCCTCTTTGTTCATTCTTCTGTTCTTCTTTGCAGTAGTGGAACATTTGTTTTGTTTATTTAAAAATTAAAAAGCATATCAATTTGATCAGCTTTACAATGCGATGCGACACATTGTTAGCCTGACGTCAGTCTGAATTGTCATTTCGTTTCACTTCATTTCACTTCAAAATTTAGACTGAAGTCCCTCTTCATCTACGATGGGCGTTACCAACCGGTATTCTTCATGGTGATTGGTTCATACCAACCCATAAGAGTATTGGCAAAGCAGACGGCATTGTTGTCATTAATGTGACTAATGTGTTAGCCCAGGTGCTAACCAAACAAACACAGCTGTGAGTGTTACTAGCATGTGAACAAAATCAGTCAAATATGTTGGATGATGATGTTTATAAAACCTGACGCTTCTTTGAAGAAACACCTGTGCCGACACTGTTGAGTGACAGGGCTGACGACCAATCAGCTGCCCTAGTCGATTTTTTTAGTTAGCACTAAGAACTCCGAAGGCAGAGACGCCAATCCATGAATCCCAGGCGAAAAAAAACAAGTTGGCGATTCAGGGCTGGGGTCAGGCTAATACAATGTGACCTTGTAAATTGCCATTTTAGGTTAGATTTTGTATACAGAATCTACAAAGTAATTAGTAACTTTTTTTTCCAAATAAATATAGTGAAGTAAAAGTGAAACATTTGCCTCTGAAATGTAGTAGAGTAGAAGTAAAAGTATTGAAAATTCAAGTAAAGTACTAGATTGTAGTATAGTAGTTAATTCCCATCACTGCCTCTCTCTCCCTGTAACCATAGACATAAAGATTAGATGGCTCCAGGCAGAGTCTCTGACGTAGTTCACTGGCAGCCATCTTACTGAGGGACTACAGTACAGTATGCTCTATGGCAGCTCAAACAAAAGTTGTGCTAACTAGTTCATGGCTGTGAATCAGGATGCCAATCTGCTTGATTTTATTTTTCATATTAATGCCATATAAAATAATTATGCGGGCATCTCTGACGTTTACAACAATCCAAACCGTTATTTAAAAACTACATGCCCCGTAGACACAATGTTATGCCGTACCTCCATAAGGTAACAATGTCACCCTGCAGTGTGGGCATGAACTCAACCACCCTAAAGAATAATCATTGAGTGTATTCTTACATCGATTGATCTTTGTGTATAGAAATTGATTCATTGAAGATTGCGACTTTCAAATCTTCATCATTTTTTATGTAGGCCCACTGTTATTGTGCTTTTTCGCTTTGGCAATCTAAACATATGCTTACTCCAATAATTTCACCAATAATTTCAAACAATTGAAAATTGAATTGTGTGTCCAGAAAGTAGTATATACAGTGGGTTGGTCAGTGACCAGTGTGTGTGCAACATTGTTATAGTGCAGGCTGGTCAGTGTCATAGTGTGTGTGCAGCATGCATTATAGTGCTAGCCTGATTGTCAGACTCTGAGCCATGCGCTCACAGAACCCAGCAGAGTGGGCGGGGCCCAACGGAGTAGATGGGATCTGTGGGCTGAACCCAGGCTATTATAGTGCAGGCTGGTCAGTGTCATAGTGTGTGCAGCATGGTTATAGTGTAGGTTGGTCAGTGTCTTAGTGTGTGTGCAGCATGCATTATAGTGCAGGCTGGTCAGTGTCATAGTGTGTGCAGCATGCGTTATAGTGCAGGCTGGTCAGTGTCTTAGTGTGTGTGCAGCAGGCTGGTCAGTGTCATAGTGTCCAACAGGCAGTAACATAGATCAGGGGTTTTCAACCTTTTTCATCCCAGGGACCACCATTTAGTCAGCATTTGAGCCATGGACCACTATTTGATGACATTTTAGCCCCACAGACTCCAAAACTAAAGATTTATTTTGCTTTTTGTCCATCTTCTAGTTGTGTAGACTTGGGCTAATTCACATGATGAATATTTTAACTCTTGAGGGTGTAAAAATGAAACCAAATGGACCCTTGCGGGTCCATTTGGTTTCATTTTTGAAGTGCTGCCAAGCACTTCCCTTAGACGATTTACAAGCTGCATGGCTGGCTGCGTGGGTAACCGGCACGGTTTACAGGCTATGGGATGGTACAGGAGGTGTTGTACAACAAATGCGCGGGCGCACCAAATGCATTTCCTTGAGTGATGCATCAAATACAGTTCGGGGGACCCCCCACACACCACCACACAGGCAGCACTTCATTTCACACGGGTGTGTGATTTTTACGTTCTCAAGAGTTACATCTGGTTAACCAACTTAGCTGGGGACCACGTGGAACCCTCTCAAGGACTACTGGTGGTCCCCGGACCACCTGTTGAAAACCCCTGACCCTGACATAGATGACCAGATGTCCCTCTTTGCATGGGACATTCCCTCATTTTCAAGACTTTTTATGTGTCCCACAAATTGAGTCCCTGTCTGTCCCACATAATGACTGACAGAGTTCAGTGTTCAAATGCCCTAATATGTGTCTTTCTCTTTTGTCTTTTCCTGCTATAGAAGTTTGTTAAAAATAACTCCAGTATTCCCCTGGTGCCACTATATATCCACACTCCACAAAAATAGCTGATCTACAAGCTCAAAACATGTCGTGCTGCATCCCGTTTTGAGCCTGTATTAACTGTTCAACTATTTTTGCTATATTGGAATTTGAAAACCTGAATTATTCTTTGAATATAACATCAACATCTTATTAATTTGCTAAACGTGTTGGCAACGCGTTTCCCCACATCTAGTCCCACACCTCACCCTAGGTCAGTAGTTTTGAACCTCTGGTCCAGGGACCACCAGTGGTCCATGAGAGGGTTCCAGGTGGTCCCCAGCTAAATGAAATGGAAAGTTGGTAAACCTGATGTAACTCTAACTCTGGGTCGATTTGTTTCATGTTTACACTCTCAAGAGTTAAAGTATCCACCATCTTCATTAGCCCAAGTTTACACAACTGTAGAAGAATCTTTTTTTTTTTTTTTTTTTTATGTTTGCCTTTTTTGTTTTTCCGAAATCCAGCCTGGTGTTGTGGACAAAACAAAATAAATCTTTAATTTTGGGTCTTTGGGGTGAAAATGTCAACAAATGGTGGTCCCTCAAATGCTGAAAACCACTGCCCTAAGTGAAAGCTGCTGGTCAGTGTCCTAGTGTGTGTGTCCAGGCAGTATAGTGAATAGCTCCAGTGGGCTGCAGGGTGTGTGTGTGTGTGTGTGTGTGTGTGTGTGTGTGTGTGTGTGTGTGTGTGTGTGTGTGTGTGTGTGTGTGTGTGTGTGTGTGTGCGTGTGCGTGTGCGTGTGCGTGCGTCGTGTACAGTGAGAGCCTCGGCCCCCTGCATTAGTATTCTGCTGAGACAGCCACATATACGGCCACTTTCTCTGTTCTCCAGCAACCAGACAATAATCAGCCTGGCTCTTCTGTAACTCTCTCTCTCTCTCTCTCTCTCTCTCTCTCTCTCTCTCTCTCTCTCTCTCTCTCTCTCTCTCTCTCTCTCTCTCCCTCTCTCTTTTGTTGTCACTTGACCAGGATCTCCCTCCCATTCAACCTTCTCATTTGGTTCTTTGTTGTCCGTATATACCCTCTCTCCTACGACCGTGTTTGCCTGTCGGAAAAAAAAAAAAAAGAACAGATGTAGCTCACAGCGTGGACGAACTGACTATCTCGTGGCGTGGAGGTATAAATCAGTCTCCTCTCTCGCTCTTTGGTATATTAGCCTTTTATGTACTGAACGCGTTTTGGCAGCAAGGGCGAAATCCAAAAGCGACCTCGCCCGCGGGCGCCCGTTTTCAAAAGCGGGCGCCCGCTTTCACAAAAACGGGCGCCCGGTTTCACAAAAACGGGCGCCCGTTTTCAAAAGCCATAACCTTTTGAAAAGGGCGCCCGTTTGTGAAAACGGGCGCCCTTTTCAAAAGGTTATGGTTAGGGTTAGGTTAGGTTTAGGCATAGGTTTACTGAGGTTAAGTTTAGGGTTAGAGTTAGGTTTAGGCATAGCCTAGTTTGTGAAAACGGGCGCCCGCTTTTGAAAACGGGCGCCCGCTTTTGAAAACGGGCGCCCGTTTTTGTGAAACGGGCGCCCGTTTTTGTGAAACCGGGCGCCCGTTTTTGTGAAAACGGGCGCCCGGTTTTGAAAACGGGCGCCCGCGGGCGAGGGCTCAAATGGATTTCGCTGGCTCTCCGTTTTGGTGTTTCACCTGTTGAAAAATAGCAGATCTACAAGCTCATATCGCGCCACTCGGTGGCGCGATATGAGCTTGTAGTTCTGCTATTTTTGAAAAAAATGTGAAAATGTGGTGCAAATCTTTGAATACATTATTTTGGAAGCAAACATTTTTAACTCAAATCTTTGCTTCTGGGGGATCCCCTAGAACAACATGTTTTTAGATGAGGTTCTGCAGCTAAATAATAGATATTTCTGGAGGTCCTTCCTATGAAATGTGACAAGCATCACTGACACAGAAAGAGATTTTTTCCAGAAAAACTAGAATCTCGCACCAGGGACTAGAATTTAGTCTCACAAACTATAGAATCTAGTGTCATTGACTAGAATCTAATGTCGGAAACTGGAATCTAACTTCAGAAACTGCAGTCTACTGAGAGGAACTATAGAATCTACCGTGGGGGACTAGAATCTAGCATGAGGAACTAGAATCTGATCAGGATCACAGTGGGTTAGAAGAACACATGCAACCTCCCGGGTGTCTGGAAGTGAAGGCGGCACTGTGTTCGTTGCCCTTTGCTGTCCTCCCCTGTTTGCTCGCTGGGGCGGGAGCGGGTGGGGTCGTTCCATCACAGTTAGTGCAGTGCGGCTCTGTACTGTTTGTTGATTATCAGGGCCCTGTTTCTATCACAGGCTCTGATAGCATCTTCATCCCATCTCGCTGCCAGAGCCTCGTCGCTATAGCCCCGGCCACGCAGGGCCGGATCTAGGCATGGTCATAGGGGGGGCAATGCCCCCCTAAATTCCCAGACTGCCCCACCAAACACGATGGCTGCAAAGCAACCCAAGATATTTCAAATTAAAGTGCCTATATTTAAAATGATTTGAATCACTACTGCTGCTACTAACTAACTACAGTTGTGTCACCACTAAACCAACAGCATTTCATTATTGAAAACAGAAAACTCTCTGAGTCAGACCTTTAGCTTTATGCATGCTGCGTGTCTGTTGCAACTTCAACAACAACTGATGTTATTATTGATGCTTAATTGCATAATTAAAGTACTGTAACAGAAAATGGTAGGGTGCGACTTCTTCTTGATGAAGCCGCACCCATACCATTTTCTCTTGCCCCTCAACATGATCTCTTGCCCCCCCCCCCCCCCCCCCCCCCCAAATGGGACATGTTACATCCGTCCCTGGCCCCGGCCCCGGCGTCACACACAGCCCCTCCACGCCGCCTCCGTCTACAGCGCTAGCCAACGCCCCTGCCTCTATATCTCCGTATCAGGGCCCAGATCTGCTACTCCACTCTCTCATCTTTTCCTTATCTCCTTATTCCACCTTTCCTCCCAACTCTCCCTCCCTCTCTCTCACTCTCTCTTTCTCCGTCTTTCTCTCTCTCTCCTCCAAATCCCTAATCGCTCTCCCTCCCTGTCTTCTCCTGTTTTTTATCGTCTCCTCTCGGAGAGACGGACAGCGACAAAGTCAGTGTTGCGGCGGGGAAGGTTCCTGCCTGGTCTAGTCACTAGATCGGACAAGACAAAGACATTTGAACAAGGAGGTTAGATAGAAGGAAGGAGGAGAGAGGGAAAATGTATAATGACATAGCAGAGACAGAGAGAGAAAGAGTGCCACATCTATTGTGTATTATATTGAAAGGATATACAGTATAATGTAAAAATATAATTTCAGGTCCAAAGATTTGTTATTTTTGGACTTTATTTATCTGTGTTTGTTTTACCCACATGCACGCGCACACGCACACACACACACGCACGCACGCACGCACGCACGCACACACGCGCACACACACGCACACACACGCGCACACACGCGCACACACACACACGCACGCACGCACGCACGCACGCACACACACACACACACACACACACACACACACACACACACACACACACACACACACACACACACACACACACACACACACACACACACACACACACACACACACACACACACACAGAACAGTTGAGTAAGCAGAGAGTCCCCCTGGACTTCAGCAGTAGTGTTCCATTCCCCCATCGATTCTCTGGGAAATGCACATCTCTGATCAGTTAGAATGGACCCCTTTCTGGGCCATGACACAGAATACACTGCCCTAGACAGACAGGCAAGCAGGCAGGCAGACAGACAGACAGACAGACAGTCTGGCAGGGGGAGATGTAAAATGTCCCATTTGGGGGGCAAGAGAAAATGGTATGGGGGCGACTTCATCGCCCGTGGCGCGAAGCGACACATGGTGATGAAGTCGCCTCCGTACCATTTTCGGTTACAGACCTTTATTAGTCAAGTAAAGCATCAATAATAAGATCAGTTGTTGTTGAAGTTGCAACAGACACGCAGCATGGATAAAGCTAAAGGGTCTGACTCAGAGAGTTTTCTGTTTTCAATGATGAAATGCTGTTGGTTTAGTGGTGACACAGCTGTAGTTAGTTAGTAGCAGTAGTAGTAGTGTTTCAAATCATTTTAAATATAAACCCTTTAATTAGAAATATCTTGGGTTGTTTTGCATGGCATCGTGTTTGGGGCTGGCAGTCTAGGTATTTACGGGGGCATTATCCACCCCCCCCCATGCCCATGCCTAGATCCGCCCCTGCAGTCTGGCAGGCAGATAGGCAGGCAGGCAGGCAGGCAGACAGACAGACAGACAGACAGACAGGCAGGCAGACAGACGGATGCACCCCCCACACGTTAAAACACTCACACACATTCTGTAGATAGGATGATTCCCCGGCCAACTTATAGACATCAACTGACTGTATTCTAAGTTAAGGCTTTTTGCCCCCAAGTGAGATTGTGTTAAAGTCACCATGAAATGGTATTCAGAGCAATTTTGGCTTCCTTTGTTTTGACGTATCTCTGCATGAAACAGGATATTGAGGCAGGAATTAATGCTGAGAGGGACTTATTGAATGGTGTTATCCGTCAAGGGAGCAGAAGGTGCCTATCCCTATTGTATACTGTCCATAGCTGGAAAATGCTGTTCGTAAAAAAAACTCTAGAGTTTTGCACGTAATACCATCCTTAAATGAATTCCAGCCAACCCAACCGTGACCAAGGCATTTTTAGGAAGGGAAATAATATTTTAATATTTTGCCGACTGACAAATTGTGACCATGCATCTTCAACCCAAGTATTTTTTGTGACCTTCTCCTTCACCTCTAAACACTTGTTTTAGGTTTTTCAGTGAACAGTGAAAGCAGCTCTGGTCACGTCTCCATATATGGTTGTCAGAACACATACCACATACATCACATCATCGTGCCTTGCGACATCACACCACATAACACACTGCATATACAGTATATGGACCGGCCAGCAACTCTACACAGAGGGGCGGATCTAGGCATGGGCATGGGGGGGGGGAATGTTATTGTTGCTTATGATTGATGCTTTACTTGACTAATAAAAGTCCTGCAACTGAAAATGGTATGGGTGCGGCTTCATCGCCTGTGGCGCGAAGCGACACTGGCCCCCATACCATTTTCTCCTGCCTCCCCAATTGGAAAATGCTACATGACATCATTATGAGAGCGAAATCAAACAAGGTGTTCCTGAGAGCAATTTATCCGGTATGATATTAAAGGCTGATTGTTCAAACGTGATGTGGAGATAGAAAACACACATGGGAACACCAAAACACACAAAAATAAAATAATTTCATGTTATTTCCACTGACTGTGTCGCAGGGAAAGGCTTCCGGCCAAGAACGTGTACTACTACCGCTGTCCCGACCACCGGAGGAACTACGTGATGTCCTTCGCCTTCTGCTTCGACCGGGAGGACGACGTCTACCAGTTCGCCTACTGCTACCCCTACACCTACTCCAGGCTGCAGCACTACCTGGCAGGCCTGGAGCGCAGGAACCTGCCCTACCTGCAGAGGGAGCAGCTGGGACTCAGTGTGGTGAGTCACTTCACTTTGTCTTTAAAGGATTCCTGGCTAATAAGACACATATGTCTTAAAACACTGTACTTGCCTTCTTATAACTAAAACATAAAGATAAAAACACCTTGAATATCTGTTTCTTTCATAAACAGAGAATCT
This sequence comes from Benthosema pterotum, assembly GCA_039105355.1. NCBI lineage: Eukaryota > Metazoa > Chordata > Actinopteri > Myctophiformes > Myctophidae > Benthosema > Benthosema pterotum. The sequence goes on from CM076979.1 coordinate 39,841,846, forward strand.
TTCACTGATCCTGTCGCATGTTGATGATGACATATGTCCATATGTGATCCGGCCCTATGTAATACGTTGTATATGGAAAGTACAAGCTAATGAAATATTTAAAAATTTGCTTTGATGCTCATTAAAGAATTACAGTATTTTTGTTAGCATATGTATTTCATATATTCCATAGAGCTGGATCACACATGGACACATGACATAATTAACCTGCGACAGGAGCAGTACCTAGTGAAAAAAATCACTGTTTAATTAGGAAATAACATAATTGTGGTGATTTTTGTTTTGTTTATTTTAGTTATAGGGAGCAAGTATAATCTTTTATGGCACAGTTCTCTTATTAGCAAGGGATATTGCAAAAGGGGCGTGGCTTTCGATTCAAGGCAGTAGGGATCCGAGGGGTCCATAGATAATCATTTTTGGTTGTCACATTGTAGTGTGTGTGTGTGTGTGTGTGTGTGTGTGTGTGTGTGTGTGTGTGTGTGTGTGTGTGTGTGTGTGTGTGTGTGTGTGTGTGTGTGTGTGTGTGTGTGTGTGTGTGTGTGTGTGTACTGTGTGTGTGAGAGATGGAGAGAGTCAGTGAGAGAAGGACGTCATGCCTCCTGGTCATAACTTCAGCCTCTCATGTTATTATTAGGACCAGAACTGAGAGATGAAGACACTACAGACAGGTCTATGAGTGTGTGTGTGTGTGTGTGTGTGTGTGTGTGTGTGTGTGTGTGTGTGTGTGTGTGTGTGTGTGTGTGTGTGTGTGTGTGTGTGTGTGTGTGTACGCGCGCACGTGCATGTGCGTGTGTATTTCATGTATCCAACTTATTTCAGATTTATACACCTTGCGGCCGTTCTATTTGTGTTTGAGTGAATGTTTGTGTGTGTGCGCGCGTCCATGTGCGCGTGTGTGTGTGTGCGTGTGTGTGTGCATGTGTGTGTGCGCGTGCGTGCACGTGTGTGCATGTAATCAGCTGAGCCCTCACCTCGGCAGTAGCAGCTAGTGGATCATACTCTGTGCCTCCGGTCCTGTCTGCTCTTATCAAATAATTGTAGGAGAAAAACTCATTAGAAATGCTTGAGAGATTACCACTTTTTCTTCTTTCCGCCAATGTTTGTCAAGGAGAGCTCGCTGCGAGGGGGGGCCCCGTGGAAGTACAGGTATTGATAAGAGGTTCCGCGTGGCCATAAAATACCAAAAGCATTCTTGATATTTATGAAATATCGCCTGGAAACGCCTGGCGATACTGCCAGGAAATAAAAATCTGAGTAATGCCTCTGTGAATGAAAATATCGAGTGAGACATTGTAATTACCACAAAGTAGAAACAAGTGTATCTGTTTCTCATTCAGCCGCACAGATTATCTGTCTTTTCACCCTAAAAAATTGCAAACTTGAAACGTAAAGGACAGGACAGTTGTTTTTCTTTCTTGACACTGTACTGACTGAGCCTTGTGTGTGTGTGTGTGTGTGTGTGTGTGTGTGTGTGTGTGTGTGTGTGTGTGTGTGTGTGTGTGTGTGTGTGTGTGTGTGTGTGTGTGTGTGTGTGTGTGTGTGTGTGTGTGTGTGTGTGTGTGTGTGTGTGTGTGTATTTGAAACACTACTGAAAATGGTATGGATGCGGCTTCATCGATGAAACCGCGCCCATACCATTTCCAGCCCCCTTACCATTTTGTCCTGCCCCCCCAATTGGGAAATGTTACACCCGCCCCTGTATGTAAGTGATATCTTCGATGAATGATGTCACTGTATGGTTAATGTTTGACAGAGAGTGAAGTCATCAAAGCACAATACAGTTATCCAGGTTGTAATATTAATTCCACCTTCTTTATGCCTTGCTGACATTGATGTTATCATCTAGAATAATTTATTTCAATACCATTTTACCGTCTGTTGACTGAAGAAACCACAAATTGGAATTCCACCCATTTTCAACATTTTTTTTCTGAGAGCGTATACATGGACAAAATGAACCCTAATGGGTCAATTTGGTTCCATTTGTACACTCTCAGAAAAAAAGGTCCTAAAAGAAAAATCATTAACATGGTGAAACACAACTTGATGACATCATCGAGTTGTGTTTCACCATCTTAATGATTTTTTTTTCAGACCTCCATTCATAGGAACCACAGAATAGGCAAACTTTTTTAATCGTGTCCACACAGCATCTCTAAGCTATATTAATGACGTAGTAAAATGTAGAAAAAAGGTGGAATTCCCCTTTAAACTGTGACCGAATAACAGGATGATAAGAAGGACAAAAATGCAATACAGCATCAATGCTCTTCAAATGTTCGTCAAATATCCTTCGGGAAGATAAAGATTATCATTATCAATGACAACATGCTCTTTTTTTATTGGGACAAATGGAGGACGTGTGTGTGTGCACGTGTACACTCATACTGCACACAGTAATGTGCTCAGTGTTAATCCATTTCTACACTCCCAGACTTAGATTAACACTCCAGATCTGCCTGTGTGATGGGCGTACATTGTGTCGCCGCTAATTGCGATTGTACCATTATGAGATTATGTGTTTTTCAGGCGTTCCACTGCAGGCGCAGACAGACAGAGAGGAGCAGGCAGAGGGGGAAGGCTGCCAAGGCTTTTCAGAGTCAGGATTAGTATTCACAGTCATAGAGACGTTTTTATGGACGCATTTTTCTTTTTATGTTCTCTGGACCTGGGTGGCAGACAGCCCAGGCCCAACCCTCTCATATCTCTCTCTTTTTTTCTTTCTCTGGCTCTCTCTCTCTTTCTTATCCCCCTACTCCCCCCCCCCCCCCCCCACCGTCTCTGTCTCACTCTTGTCATTCTCGTCCTCTTGTATCATTCGTTCATGCAACCACACACACACACACACACACACACACACACACACACACACACACACACACACACACACACACACACACACACACACACACACCACACAGACACGGTGTGAGTTGATGTGCATTGTGTCTCCCACACATAATGAAATGATCAACAAGCTACATTGCATTCGAGCATTATGCCTTTTTTTTAGTTTGCAGATCGTCTGTCTGTCTCTCTGTCTCTGTCTCTCTCTCTCTCTCTCCCTCTCTCATTCTCTCAATTCAATTTTCAGGGGCTTTATTGGCATGAGAAACATACATTTACATTGCCAAAGCAATAAAGCCCAATACAACTGTACAGCAATAAAATCACAACAACAGTGATGCATACATTTCAAAGTCTGAATGTTCAATAAATCAATATATTCACACAATACACACAATGATTATTCTTTACGGTGGTTTTGTTGCAACTGCTTTTCTTTCCGTCTCTCTCTCTCTCTCTCTCTCTCTCTCTCTCTCTCTCTCTCTCTCTCTCTCTCTCTCTCTCTCTCTCTCTCTCTCTCTCTCTCTGTCTCTCTCTCTCTCTCTGTCTCTGTCTCTCTCTCTGTCTTACCTGTCTCTCTCACTCACTCACTTGCTGCCCTTTCTAAGGCAGTGACACCACCGTGGCATTAACCTTCTAATAGGCAGCGGTATCTCATGGGAATTGGAAATGGGAGCCGTAGCCATTTACACTGGCATGCTCCTATCTTGCTGACTAATAAGGTTTCCTGTAATGCATTTCTCCCATGTTGCAAGATCTTGGTCATCCAGCCTGCCCTGACTAAATGGCTCCCATCCCGAAAAGGGATTGGCTCATTTCACTTTTTTATTAGTTCATTTCCATTGTATAGAGATACAGAACTGCTTATTTATTTAGCGTTTATGAATTAAGCTATCTGCTGTTATCTGCTGGTACATATATACAGTAGACTTTAACAGCCACGCTCCATGTACCCCATGACCTCCAACAAACTCAAACGGTGGGTGTAGCAGGCGAAGATGGTATGGGGGCGGCACCCCCATACCTTAAGGCAGGGGTGCCCACACTTTTTTGACTTGAGAGCTATTTTCAAAATGACCGGCTCAATAAGATCTACACATAAAAAAAAAATCCATTTCAAGGCCCCCAAGAAAGCTTGACTTGATTTCCAATAGTGGTGATGGTGTTACTTACTGTTAAAGAATAATGCGCTTATAATGAAAAATGGAGGGGGAGAATTGGAAGGTTTTCTTGTATATGTTACTACTGATGTTTAAAAAAAGTATTTGGGGTTTGAGTTGACAGTTTGTGATGTTGAATTTAGTCTCTTGCACCCAAAGCTAATAACTTTCACCTTTTTTTCCACAATTATGGAAAAGAACTGGCAAAACTTTGGTAAAAATAACAATTATTCTCCATTTTCTAATTGCGTGGACTCTTGAAATCACGTAATTCAGATGTTTAAATATGATTTAACTCTTGAGAGTGTAAAATGAAACCAAACCATTTGGTTTCATTTTAACGCTCTCAAGAGTTACAGACCTATACATTTTAGGGGAATGTCATGTGATCTACCTGCATGGCCTGTGTGATCTACTGGTAGATCACAATCTACCTTTTGGGCACCCCTGCATTAAGGTGTTTTCAACATTAGACATCCAACCGAGTGTGCAGGTAGCAAATATCGCATGGTATCTCACTATGTATTTTGCCATCTATCTTCTATTTTATGTTTTTTTTTTTTTAGTTCTGTGACCCACATATTTATATCTTGTATTAGGTAAGTAAGGCAAGTAAGCATATTAGGCAAGTAAGCATCAATAATAACATCAGTTGTTGTTGAAGTTGCAACATGCATGCATAAAACTGTCTGACTCAGAGAGTCCTTTTTTCCAATGATGAAATGTTGTTGGTTTAGTGGTGCCAGAGTTGTAGTTAGTTAGTAGCGTAGTGGTTCAAATAATTTTAAATATACTGTAAGCACTTTAATTTGAAATATCTTTGAAATTTGGGTTGTTTGCATGCCATTATGTTTAGTGGAGCAGTCAGGGCATTTAGGGGGGATTGCCCCCCCATGCCTAGAACCAGCCCTGGGGTGTAGGCTCTCTCTCTCTTCTCTCTCTCTCTCTCTCTCTCTCTCTCTCTCTCTCTCTCTCTCTCTCTCTCTCTCTCTCTCTCTCTCTCTCTCTCTCTCTCTCTCTCTCTCTCTCTCTCACACACAAACACTCACGTGCGCACGCACACAGCCTTGCACACTCCTGTATGCACAGACAGACAGACATACTTTCACTCTTTCCCCCAAAGGTTTGAGGCAGAGTTTTTTCCCCTCCGCTGGCTCCACAGCCCTAAATCCATTCTTCTTGTGTCAAGGGGTGTGGACATCCACAGAGACAGCACACTGACCCTGTACACTAATAGCAAACCCGCCACTGCTTTTTCAAAGCCATTCTCTCCCCTCCTCGCTTGCCAGGGCCACATAAGAGTCTCCTCTCAGGTCATTTGGGGAATTGACTAGCGTATTCACATGGCAGAAGCAAGAAGGGCATTTGGTTCTTACTTAATACTCATTGTATTGTGAAGAAACAGCCTGAATGTGGTCAGTTGAAAGTGGTTTGTTCGTTTGCCCACGTTCGCCGGGTTGACAAAGCGCATTTCTCATTGGTAGGCAGGGCCCGTACGGGAGTTTGCACTGAGGCAGCACTTTTTTCAGTTTTTTCCTGAGCCCAGGGCCCTCTGGGGGAAGCAGGGCTGTGACACTATTAGTCACCTCTGACACAGCACAGCTTCTGGCTACTGACCAGATGGGATGGTGGGTGTAAATGAGAGACCGCAGGGTTTGGGGGAAGGAGACCCGGCCGCTGCCGCTGACCAAACCTGGAGGCTGTCTGAGGCACCGCATGCTTGGCTCCCTGCTTTGTTTTCTTAATACCTGTTTGTATACGTTCTGCATTCCACCCCCGTCAAACAGTAGGCTTCAATTCCAGCCCAATCTCACCCCAAGTCGTATAAATAGCACAGGCTGACACACGTTCATAGAGTATGGGTAGGTACCCTAAGTCCGTTCATATGTACTAAATAACCTACCATGAAATCCAGAAGTTTCGGGCTGGATGCATTAGGGTTTTAAAATATTTAAAGCCTTAAAAGAAATCTGGTGATTCAGGCCTGGTGACGCTGCCTACAGTGCCGTCAGTCCTGATTGAAAATCCGATCGCAGCAGCTGATTGTTTATCACCCCCGTCACTTAACAGTGTCAAACATGGCGCCCCCACTGCAGGAAATCACAAGCGTATCAATCTGGCTATTTACTGTAATTGACCTATGATAAATAGTTTCTTTAAAGTAGTGTCAGGTTTTATAAGCATAATCATCTGATGTTACCACTTTTGTTTAAATGTTAGTAGCGCAGGCACTAGCATTGGCTGTGTTTGTTTAGTTAGCAACCGGGTTAGCCAATGGGCCACATGATCACTAGCGTCATTTATAATGGGTGCGTGGGTGCGTGGCACCCATGGGCCCCATCGCCACTCTAGGGGGGCCCCGAGGCCCAAACAGACTTTTTTCCTTCTCCTTTTATTAAAATATATCTTGTCGCGTGGGGCCCACGCGAGCAGCATACGGGAGATGAGCTAATGTCACTTTACTTTCATCTAAAAAACAGCAACCTTATTACAGTCAGACGTACAAAGATGGCTAGTGTCAAAGCTGCGACATTGAGGCGTCAGAAACTAAGCGCTCGAGAGCTGTTTGTGCAGCATGTTGGTCCCTATTTATTGTCCCGATCCTCAATAGAAGTCCATGTAGAATGGCCGCCCTTGGACTGGCCACTTAAAGAGAACGGAGTTGTCGCTGCTGCTCGACTCTGTGCTTACCTTTTGAAAGTCCGCCGAGATTTTTTTGAGATTCCAATCTAAAAACTCTCAGGCCATTCTCACCCGATTTCAATAATTCCAAGTGTGGTCCAAGTATATTTTCAGTTGCTATATAGGTCATGCGTTTATAGTATGCATTTATCACACAAAAGGAGAGGGGAAATTTTCGCATTTCTCCATGCACTGTCTCTGTGCCCCGTGCCGTGCATATCGGGGATTCCCCGTTCTTATAATATGGAATACGACACAGCTGTGTATATGGAGCTAATTACATGATCTCAGTCTGTTTGCACAGTATAATCTATTTTACTCTAGGCCTATATATAATCAATTATATTTATAAAATATAATCTTAATATAATCAAGAGCTATTTATAAGTCCTCAATATAAAATCACAAAGAGCTTAATATGCTTATCTTATGTGTTTATCATATATTTTAATTTAGCTTTAAAACATAGGTGACAGGAACTGTAACCAAATAACAATCCTACTGACTCTACTGATTAAAAAACAGCCACTGCAACCATATAATCTATGGTAGGATATGTTAATCACTTATCATGTGTGGCATAGCCCTAAATGTTAATATATTTTAGTTTTTTCTAGGGTGGGATGTCTGTATTCATCTATCAAAATACATTTATCTAAATACATCCATTCATCTTCACCTGCTTATCCATAGCATGTTTGGCTGATTGGTAGACTCTTGTTATAATTTTCTGGCTATTAGTATTCAACCTTATAATGTAATGTTGCTTGTTGATTTTTATTAGTCAAGGTGGGATAGGACGAGAATATAGGCCATAAAAGAGAGCCTTCCCAAACGATCCAAATTATCTGACAAACACCTCTGCACGCGCATGTGTGAGCGCACGCTGAGAGGGCCCTTTTGATATCGGCACCCATGGCTGATGAACCCTAATGTCGCCACTGAGCCACATGATTGACAATGCAGATCGGTAGAGTCGATCTGTTATCCTACTATTCTTATAGGTTGGTATGAACCAATCGCAGAAGACTTCCACTTTGACAACGCCCATCCCATAACCTGCTGCCATCGGGAGGGCTTTAAGTCTGAATAATGAAGTGAAACAAAATGAAAATTCAGACTGTCAGGCTAAGTCACTTTCTTTTAAAATCTCTGAAATGACGGGGTGATTCTAGTTAGACAGGCAGAAATGTGCAGGGGCACGGCGATAGCATGCTATTTGACTGAATGACTGCACTCTGGCACTGACTGACCTGGTGCCACGTGCCGAAGAATTGATCCACAAGCTCGTACAGATCAACTATTTTCGGCTCACAACAACGGTGACGAGCGACCCCATTGAAGCGACATCAACAAGTAGTGACCATAAAGCAACAAAGTGTAGTGCAGGCTTAGGTTGTGATTGAATTTCAGCCCAACTCCTGCACGCTGTCAGTGTTCTGATGCCATGTCTGCATGGGGAGTCCCCCTGCGGTGGGACTGAAATCTTAAAAGTGCGAGGTGCATGTTTCTTTTTTTTTGGTGGTTTTGTTCTGTTTTTTTTTTTAGCTCCTGAACTAAGTGGAGGGGAGTGGAGTGGGCATGGAAACTATATCTGCCCGGCTGCCTCCCTCTTGCTCCCCTTATCTCGGTGTTTGTACACCGCGTGCCAAGATCCAATCAATAGCCACTCCAGCCGTGGAGAGAGGAGAAGGTCATGCGCTACACTGGAGGAGCTAGTCTAGGCTAACTGATGGATACATAGAGATCAGAGGAGACACGCCACAGGCCAGGCACATGGATGTAGGAGGATGAGAGGTGGCTGTATTGACAGGGACGAGGTTGTTCCAACTTCCAACCCGCATGGATGGAGGTATAGGAGACAGACACAGGGGCGGATCTATCAATGGCTTCCCCCCTAAATGCCCACTCTGCCCCACCCAAACACGGTGGCATGCAAAACAGCCCAAGATATTTCAAATTAAAGTGCCTATATTTAAAATGACTTGAAACACTACTACTGCTACTAACTAACTACAGTGGCACCACCAAACTAGCAGCATTTCATCATTGAAAACAGAAACAGAGTCTGACCTTTAGCTTTATGCATGCCTGTTGCAACTTCAACAACAACTGATGTTATTATTGATGCATTATTGCCTAATAAAAGTCCTGTAACAAAAATGGTATTGGTGCGACTTCATCGCCCGTGGCACAAAGCGGCACAGGCGATGAAGCCGCCCCATATCATTTTCTCCTGCCCCCCAATTGGGAAATGTTACATCCGCCCCTGGGCCCACAGTTGTGGTTGCTAAACCTTAGACATTATATTCAACACAACCCATTATAGCAGCACTGTTATTCTGGCCTCTGGTCAATTCTATCACAGGAGTGGATTTTCCCACTTTTGCTGAGTGAGCAGAAATTCGGGTTTGTTCAAGCTGGGTGTCGTGAGTCCTGACAAATGTCTCTAAAACGCTAAAGTCTTCAACCAAAATTATAATGATATTAATATAGCTCCTCGCAGCAAAACAGGGAGCAAGGAGTGCGATATGCAAAATGTGCAATAAGCCTGCAGAGGAACAGCATCGACTGAACTTGAGAGAAAGGAACTTGTGCCATTAACTAATGACTATTAGAAACAGCCTTGTTTAATTATGATGATAATTAAAAAGTGTTATAGCTTCTGCCATGTGCCTTTTTAAAACGTAAATTGGTCACAATACTGAAATTAAATACTGTCAAAATGGCACTTCATGTTGTCTTTAAGAAGTGAACATGTATTAAAGCTCCTATAAGCAATAATATGTCAAAATTTTAATTACCTTAATTTATTTATTTTTTTTATTTTGGTATTCAGACAGGCACAGCAGTGCGTAAAACTGTCCTAAAAATGTAGTATCTGTTACACCATCTAGGAGCTGAATTCTGCATTCCAAGATTTTCGTAGACGCTTTGTCAGTGTTGAAAATCCGACAAGCATTAGAGGTGTTGATCTACTCAAAATGGAGGAAGATCAAAGTTTTACCTCATGAAGAGATGTATTATGTGTAATGCGCTTTCAGGGCTGTAAGTCAAACTGGTCTTAAGGTAATACCTGTTCAAAGTTAGCATTTGGCCACAGGTCAGGTTGTGAGTTTTGTTTCTTGGCCAGGTCCATAACTCTCACTGACTGCAGTGCACGGTTTAAACAATTATGCAAAAAAGATGAGTAAAACTAACAAAACCTATAGGGGTCCTATACACTACATAATGATTAGTTACACATTATGGCATGCGTGAAAACCCCAGAGTCATCACAAGAGTTGAAGATTGTCACCCTGCAGCATTTGAAACACTGACAGCAATTTTGCACAGTATTATACAGTATATTTGACATCAAAGACAGCGACATCATTCATGGTCAAAAGTAGTTAATAGTTGCCACTTTGCTTTCTCTCACTGCTCTTGACACTGGGGCTACTCGGTGAATGGCCCTCTGATTGGTTTAAAATGGAGAAAACTCTCCAACCATTGCCTTTCACTGGATTGTTTGTAGCTGAATGGACTGAATGGCCAGAACCCTGAATAGCCAATCAGCACTCTTTATGGACTAGATGAGGCAGTATCATACAGTGGGTCTGAATGGACATCCATTATAGCCACAACTTACACTTTACACCACAAAGGTTATAGGAATGTCTCAGCATGCAGGTTTGACCTCAGTACCATCTAGGGGACAAGCACATTGAATATCTGGAAGCACATCGTGTTCATTCAGTGGAATTAATGATTTGCTTCCTATACAGCCAAATGGGAATTATTTTATTGTCTAAACGCATTTTGCCCTATTTTATTAATGTTTGCTCAAATCCATTTGATGAATTAAACACATGTACATCATGCTAAAATGACAACTATTCCAGAATCCCCACTCCCCCACCCCCAGGCTGTATTTCTAGAAATATGCACATTTAGTAGGGTAACAGTATTAGAAGTCTTAGACAGTATAAGTGGACAGTATTAGATGTCCACTTTATACATTTTATTTTTGTAATCTTACCCTTTTTGAATGGTCTAGTTCTACAGTATATCCATTCCTGTAGACAGCAATGTGTGTCCCTGGCTGTGTCCCCGTGTCCCTGGGTCTAAGCATGGAAATAGCATAACACACCACCAAGTTGCTGTAAGCAAGACACACGCACACACGCACACACACACACGCACACACACACACACACACACACACACACACACACACACACACACACACACACACACACACACACACACACACACACACACACACACACATAGCTATACAGTACATTACAGTGTGTTACAGTACAGCACTACTCACTTCAGGAAGGGTGTGATTTCTCATCATATTCTCTTCCATCAGGCCACTGGGCATTTAGCGGATGGCCTTGGCGGCACTAATGGGAGATCAGGAGCAAAGAACAAGGCACCTAATTGCGATAATATGTTAATCACAGCCCAATTCACAGGCTGCAGCTATCGGAATAGTCCTCCAAGAAATAAAGGTCATCACTGTATCATCACAGGTACTGTTTTCCCCCCTTTTTTCTCACCACTTTCCATTTGCCTTCATTAGCGGGGAAAGCTCTGCTGTGTTCCAGTCTCCATACCGACACGGGACCTGACTGTCAGTGGCGTTTCTAAGCAATTTGGAGCCTATAGGCAAGATTTTCCCTGGAGCCCCCCTTACCAAATGGACCCTTATGGGTCCATTTGGTAAGGGTCGGCTCCAGGGAAAATCTCCTGTAAAATGGCGCCCCCCCAAGGGATTACATTTTTAAAATTATTAAAATTACCTGTTTTTAATCTAAAGAACATATTATATGTGTTATAAATGTTCAATTCTAGAGGATATGTGTAATTAAATCATGTCTGGTGGTCATCCCTCTCCCCTCATGGCGCCCAAGGAACTTCCTAGTCTGCCTAATGGCAAAAACGCCCCTGCTGACTGTATAGGCTGGAGTTAGAATGTGACACCAGAGTGAGGGTCTCTGTCCTTTGGCCCCTGACAACAGACTGGGGAGGCCAAGTGGAGAAGGAGAAGCAGAAGATAAGCAGGTTTATGATCTATGACCTTACGTTATTAGAGCCGTGCGTCCTGTTATCTCCAGCCCCAATGGCTCCCCCCAGGGTTATGAGATGTGGTGCTTTACACATCTGCAACGCTAGGATCTGGTTGGAGGTGCGGTGGGTGCAAGGGCGGATCTAGGCATGGGCATGGGGGGGGGGGCAATGTCCCCCTAAATGCCCAGTCTGCCCCACCAAATACGATGGCATGCAAAACAACCAAAGATATTTCAAATTAAAGTGCTTATATTTAAACTGATTTGAAACACTACTACTGCTACTAACTAACTACAGCTGTGCCACCACTAAACCTACAGGATTTTATCATTGAAACAGAAAACTCTCTGAGTCAGACCTTTAGCTTTATGCATGCTGCGTGTCTGTTGCAACTTCAACAACAACTGATGTTATTATTGATGCTTTACTTAACTAATAAAAGTCCTGTAACTGAAAATGGTACCATACCATTTTCTCCTGCCCCCCTGATTGGGAAATGTTACATCCACCCCTGTGTGGTTGCTCGCTGGGAAGAGTTGTGAGGAGCGAAGATACATTACAGGGCAACTCCACCCATTTTCAACACTTTACTATATCATTAATATACCTTGGAGATGTTGTGTGGACATAAAACGTTTCCCCCATTCTGTGTTTCCTAGTAATGGAGGTCTGAAATCATTAACATGGTGAAACACAACCTGATGATGTCATCAAGTTGTTTCACCAGGTTAATGATTTTGACGTTTGTTCGCTTTCAGGAAAAATGTTGAAAATGGGTGGAATTCCTCTTCAAATCCTACTCCGCCAGCATACCGCTGGCATTTATCAATGTTGGCTTGTATTTTACAAATTAAAAAAAAAAACGTCCCATTTCCGGAAATGGGACGTTTTCTTGCAGGCACATCGATCCTGTGAGATGGCTGTGGAGTCACTTTGTCACTGCTTTGATCCATAGAATATGTTTTGACCATAAATGCCATCTGGGATAAGGAATAGGAGATACAGCTGATTGAAAGAAACAGACTGAATGGGCGTTTATGGGCACAATGCACAACCCATGATATTGATTGGCATTATGACGCAACAAACAACTGGACTATTAAGGGAGGTTTAGTTGCCAATGGCGGTGAGTGTAGCTTTGTTTCATATCATATTACACTCAACAAAAATATAAACGCAACACTTTTGTTTTTGCTCCCATTTTTCAGGGGATGGACTTAAAGCCCTAAAATTATTTCCAGATATACAATATAACCATTTCTCTCAAACACTGTTCACAAATTTGCGTAAATGTGTGATATTGAGCACTTCTGCTTTGTTAAGATAATCCATCCCACCTCACAGGTGTGCCACGTTAAGATGCAGGTGTGACATCATGATTAGTGCACAGGTGTACCCCAGACTCTCCACAACAAAAAGACACCCTGAAATGTGCAATTTTCTTTTGCCTTATTGGGTGTATGGGCCTCCGAACCAGTCAGTATCTGGTGTGACCACCATTTGCCTCATGCAGTGCAACACATCTTCTTCGCATAGAGTTTATCAGATTGTCAATTGTGGCCTATGGAATGTTGCTCCACTCCTCTTCAATGGCTATGTGAAGTTGCTGGATATTAGTGGGAACTGGAATGCGCTGTCGAAATGGTAATAATGTGGTAATATTGTGTTATTACCATTTTTACAGTGTGTAACAGTTCCCACTAATATCCAGCAACTTCACATAGCCATTGAAGAGGAGTGGACCAACATTCCACAGGCCACAATTGACAATCTGATAAACTCTATGTGAAGAAGATGTGTTGCACTGCATGAGGCAAATGGCGGTCACACCAGATACTGACTGGTTCGGAGGCCCATACACCCAATAAGGCAAAAGAAAATTGCACATTTCAGGGTGTCTTTTTCTTGTGGAGAGTCTGGGGTACACCTGTGCACTAATCATGATGTCACACCTGCATCCTGATGTGGCACACCTGTGAGGTGGGATGGATTATCTTAACAAAACAGAAGTGCTCAATATCACACATTTAGGCAGATTTGTGAACAGTGTTTGAGAGAAATGGTTATATTGTATATCTTGAAATAATTTTAGGGCTTTAAGTCCATCCCCTGAAAAATGGGAGCAAAAACAAAAGTGTTGCGTTTATATTTTTGTTGAGTGTATATGGCGGCGGAAATTAGTGTTAAGCATAATTAAGGGTTAATTTTGCTGGCTAAGACTAATTTTGCTTCTGATATTTATTTGACAAAGCCTAGACTAAGACTTAAACGTACTAAAACAAAATGGTGTGTTATTCAGAAGAGAAAATCGATATTTTCTGTCAAAGTGAACACTGGTTGTTACTGAGTATCCTACTGTGAGTTAGATGAAGTACAGAGTTCTGCACAGTGAAACCGTTAAGTATATAATCAGCACACATGTGCTGATTATATACCGTTACTGTGCACACAATGCAGATCAGATCATTTCAGGTCTAGCTTTGATTTCAAGAAAGACTTAGTATGTATAAAAATATAAAAGACAAACAAAAGAACCACAAGGTGAAGCTCCCTGGAATGGGCTAGCTGCACTCGCAACGCTGACCCTGATTATTATGTTGGCACAAAAAGCACTGCGCGTCGATTTTTGGCACACAGATAATATTTGCTTTGGTGATTGGAACTTATTCACTGTAATAGCTCAATTCTTCCTCATTCTCTCCTTCAGCTATCCCAGTCTCCTCTGTCTTTTTTCTCCTTCCTCTTCTCTCCACCATGCCCTCTCTCTCTCTCTCTCTCTCTCTCTTCTCTCTCTCTCTCTCTCTCTCTCTCTCTCTAATGAATAGCAGGAGATAAACAAATGAAAAATGGCGTGAAACCGTGAGAGTGACGCGTGACTGCTGCTGGCAACTACTGGGTTGGATATGGAAGGCTATACTTGTGAAATGAAAGACATGCAAAAGGGGAGAAGAATGTCATCTAAAAAAAAAACAAAGTGAGCTTCTGCACCAGTCAGCAGTCCCACTTCTTTCTGCCCCCCACCCACCCCCTCTGCCCATCTGCCTTTCAGCCTCCCCAGCAGGGGCGGATCTAGGCATGGACATGGGGGGACAATGCCCCCCCCCCCCCCCCCCCCCCTTAAATGCCTAGTCTGCCCCAACTAATATGATGCCATGCCAAACAACCCAAGATATTTCAAATTAAAGTGCTTATATTTAAAATGATTTGAAACACTACTACTGCTACTAACTAACTACAGATGTGGCACCACTAAACCAACAGCATTTCATCATTGAAAACAGAAAACTCTCTGAGTCAGACCTTTAGCTTTATGCATGCTGCGTGTCTGTTGCAACTTCAACAACAACTGATGTTATTATTGATGCTTTACTTGCCTAATAATATAACTCCTGTAACTGAAAAAGGTATGGGTGCGGCCCAACATACCATTTTCTCTTGCCCCCCTCAATTGGGGAATGTTACATCCGCCCCTGCTCCCCAGGAAAATATCTATTCCCATCCTTGCAGCTGTGTTACAGCTGTCTATCTGTCCTCCAGTGCCAATGAATATTTGCTCTGCCTTTCCTTTGCGCGTCGTCGTCTCTCTAGATGACTCTCAGGATGGAGCACCGTCTCTGCGTCTCATTTGGGGGCGTCACAGTGCTCTGTTCCCGAGGGGACACAAGAGAGGGAACAAAACAGATAGCATTCAGGGCTTTTAATAAATCAGAATACACCTTTCTGACAGTGTAATTGCTTTCCATTGCCGAGCCCCACATTTAGCAGGAAGCAAGAAGAGAGAGAGAGAGAAAAAAAGAATGCATGGTGCTGTGCATGTGTGCACGCACATGTCGTGTGTGTGTCTTGTGTAGTCTGTGTGTGTGTGTGTGTGTGTGTGTGTGTGTGTGGTGTGTGTGTGTGTGTGTGTGTGTGTGTGGTGTGTGTGTGTGTGTGTGTGTGTGTGTGTGTGTGTGTGTGTGTGTGTGTGGTTATGGGGTGGTGGTGGAGGTGGTGGTTATAAGAGACAGAGAGAGAGAGAGAGAGAAGAGGAGTGAAGACGAGTGCGGTACAGAGCGGAGGCTATACAGTAGATCATTTGTTAGGGAGAAAAGAATGAAAATTAATGAAAAGAGAGCTGCTCGCCCTCCAAACGCAGCCATGCTTGAAATTCACTTTGAGGGGAAACTTAATTTGTTGTAAATGGCTGAAAAACATATTACTGCACAGCACGGAGTGAGGGGCTGAGCGGCGCGTTGCGCCCCGTCCGTCCGTCAGTCCGTCTCTCTGTCTGCGCGCGTGCACGTCTGTTTGTGTCTGTGTGTGTGTGTGTATGCGTGCGTCTGCGGCGCGCGCGCTCTGTTTTCGTGGCAGACGAGAACGCCATGCTCTGAATAGCTCAGCTGAGAGGGAAGAGAAACACAGGAGCCTGTTAATAACTCCAGTAACAGCATTCTCTTTCTACATGGCTGCTCTCCACCACTCGATCCTACAGTGCGTCGGAATACAACTCTGGGATGTGTTGGGGGAACTTGTCAAAAGTTGCTCGCGGGGAAGGAAAAGTTTTCATCGTGATCACCTCTTAAAGGGGTGTGTGTGTGCGTGTGTGTGTGTGTGTGTGCCTGTGTTTGTGTGTGCGCGTGTGTGTGCGCGTGTGTGTGTCTGTGCGTGTGTGTGTGTGTGTGTGTGTGTTGTGTGTGTGTTGTGGTGTGTGTGTGTGTGTGTGTGTGTGTGTGGTGTGTGTGTGTGTGTGTGTGTGTGTGTGTTGTGGGTGGGTGAATGTGGTCCATGTATGATGCAAGTTGTTTGTTTTTGCATGTTTGCCTACATGTGCACATTTTTAATGAATGGCTCTGTGCCCACAGGGTGGCCTCTATTCAGGGTTTTATTTTTGGAATTTTCTGATATAGCAGTGACTTACGGTTTACAATTCAGGCATTTAGGAATAAACAAAAGGGGTTGGTGAAAGAAAGGGCTCTCCCCCTGCCCCCTAGGGTAGGTAGCCTCACAAAAACAAGCAATAATCCTGGGCTCTATACTGCCTCCCCCTGGCCAGCCGGGGCACCTGATGGAGGGGACAGGAACTGGTTGGAATAACACGCTACGTCCCCCCTGTCAGGTGAAAAGAAGGCAGCTTGGACTCTTCATGCGCTGAAGGAAGCATGAGGTCAGTTCGCTGCCTTCCACATGTTGACAGAGGGTACAGTATGTAAAGCCCAGGATCACATTAGGTAATTGGCAGAGACTGATGGTTGCAAAATTGTGGGGAAAATAATTAACAAAAGACAAACATCATATACTGTATACAGATTAGTTAACGTGAATCATTACAAGTTAAGAACGTAAGGGTAAAGAATCTATATAGGCTGATTAAGCTGTGTATATACTGTATATCAAGTTATAAAGTGCTCTGTTTACATGAAATGTATAGTAGTTTATAGTAGTAAATAGTTTACATATACAGCCGTCTAAGTCTACATCAATATTATATCTAAGATATAAGTTGTGATATAAGATGCACATGCTATGGGCTGAGTTGGAGTCTGAAGAGGTGCGTTTTCAGACTGTAGCAGGAGTGAAACTGCAGTTCCGACTGCAATGTGGGAAGTGTATTCCATAAGTTTTGTTTGGGGCCAGAAGGGAGGAAAAAGTTTTTAGATGTGTGGAGTGGAGCGTTTTTAGTGATCAATCCAGCCGTTATCAGATCATAACTGAAGGTGAGAACCTGGTGATGACTGACAGGTCATATAGTATCTGCTGTATCTGCTTTGATCCTCGCCTGCGGTCAGTAGACTTCAACCACTCCGCAGGCGCGCACGCGCGTGTGTCTGTCTGTTTCAGGGGCGGATGTAACATTTCCCAAATGGGGGGGCAGGAGAAAATGGTATGGGTGCGGCTTCACCGCCCGTGTCGCTTCGCGCCACGGGAGATGAAGTCGCACCCATACCATTTTTGGTTACAGGGCTTTTATGGGCGAGTAAAGCATCAATAATACCATCAACAGACATGCAGCATGCATAAAGCTAAAGGTCTGAGAGTTTTCTATTTTCAATGATGAAATGCTGTTGGTTTAGTGGTGAGACAATTCTAGTTAGTAGCAGTAGTAGTGTTTCAAATCATTTTACCTATAGGCACTTTAATGTGAAATATCTTGGGTTGTTTTGCATACCATCACCTTTAGTGGAGCAGACTGGGCATTTAGGGGGGCATTGCCCCCCCCATACCCATGCCTAGATCCGTCCCTGGTCTCTGTTTGTGTGTGAAAGGAATATGAAGAGCACCAGACTGCGCCCGCCCGTCCTTGACCCATGCAGGCCCGTACAGAAAGCTCTTAGCTAGTCTTTGCCGCTCTCTATATTTCCATACGTACGCAGACGTTGAAGTGGATGACAGAGGAGAGGTGTACAATGCTTTACACCTCCTCTGAGAGGTTGAGTTCCTATTACAAGTCCTCAACCTCCCGATGCGCAGCACTCATTGATGTCCTCCACGGTCCTTTACGGAGCGCCATGCGTTTACCACGTGGTCTGGTATCTCCTTGAAGAGAAGGATGCATCGCCTATAGGTGGCCAGTGTTTAAAGTATAAGGGCTTTATTGTGTGAAGCGGGGCCTTCTCACGCTAGCTGTGCTCCTTTCTTCTCTCTTCCTAACCGGCTGTTGGAAGCACCACAGAGCCCTCACAGAGTGTTATACCAGCACCGTCCCGGTGCCACGAGTTCTTAAGGTCGTCTCCAGTCCATTGGCCTCTTCACCCACGCTTGGCCGGGAGGCGTTGACTCTTTGCCCTCCCCAAAAGCTCAGCCCATCTGACTCAGACCAGCGCTCCGGTGCGCCCAGGGAGGGGGGCCTGGAGACCCCCGATAACAAACAGCTCCAGTCAAGCTGCTTGCTCTCCTTGCCGCCCACGCAGGCCTTTATCCACCGCAAACAGACACCTTGCTACCCCCTTCCAAGTAAGATAGACCCCCCCCCTCCGCCCCGTCACCGCCGCCTGCACCACCGCCGTCCTACTCCCTCCTCCTCCTCCTCGCACAAAATACATTTTCTTTCCTCAGTTGTTTTTTCTCTCTTTTCTTCACCTGAAGTGAGAAGAAAGAGAGAGAGAGAAAAAAAAATGATGGAAGTGACGGGTCCCCTCTTTTTTTTCTCCTCCATTCTCTCTCACCTCTCGGTTTCTTGCTCTCCCACCACTGCACCCACCCCACCACCCCACCCCCCAAACAGCTCAGGGTATACGTGTGTGTCTGCGTGCGTGCGGACATGCGTGTGCACGACGTCTGTTTCTCTCCCCAAGCTGGAGCATCTGCCCAAGTGTGAGAGAGATGGATGCCAGAGAGTCTCTCTCTCTCTCTCTCTCTCTCTCTCTCTCCTCAGGCTCAGCGTGGCACAGTGTCTGCCCGGCTCGTCTGCAGCACCTGCATATTGTGATGTAGTGCCTCCATTCAGCCAAGTCGATTGCCTTTAACAGGACCGGGGCACCATGGCCAAATTGAAAGGGATTGTGGTCCTGCTTTTCATCAGAGTATAGTGGGTAAGAAGAAGGCAAGAAGGCGACTCGCTGGACACTCCATGAGTGAGTGAGGAGTGAGTTCAGTGTTTCATATACTAAACAGTAAAAAAAAGAAAAGTGTTCATTTAAGGGACAATTTTCAACCTAAAGGCCATTGCTCCGTGGATCGATAATATAGCGTGGCAGATGTCTTCTGTGTATTATTATTGATCACTTACCCCATGACCCCATTTGGTGTTTTAAGCATTATCTTTAGCTATTGGAAAAATCATATCTATATGTTCCCTCAGCTCAGTGTTCCGTGGCACGCTATGAGCTTGTATGTCTAATATCTAGTAGTTTGAGAATTTGTCAAAATGTGGCACAAATCTTTGAATATCTGTTACAGTGAATGTTTGAAACAAAGACCCACTGACAGAAAGGCATATTTTCTTCCAGAAAACTTATGTAGTTTATGGTCGAAATGTTCAGGATCTTGTTCCGTGTTCAGGACCTGTTTTTAGTATATGCCCTCCAAAATTGTCAATATAAGTAAAGTTTTCTATACAATGCTTAATTTGCATGTTTAAAAAGGTAAAAATGTAATAATTAATAATTGTCTTTATGTAAGTAATCAATTGTGAAAGTTTATAGGTATAATATTAACAGCTCTGGCTCTTGGACTAAACCACCAAAAAGAACTGAGGTCTCTGAGAGTGTCTATTTGGCATTGGAATACCCCGTAAGGCCATGCAGGGTTGCATTGGCTCTCTTGAGTTTGCGGGGATAAATTAGCATGGAAGACTTTCACCGTCTTCCTGTTCTGAGTTGTACAGTAGCTTCCATGGATGGATGCTGTCTGACGCCGCCCCATGGTCGTCTCAAGCATGTCTGTGTAAAAATGAGCATTCTGTTGTTGGCATCAATCCGCTCCTTCATTTCCACGCAGGGGTATTGCTAGAGAGAGAAAGAGACAGGGAGAGGAAGAGGGAGGAGGAGAAACATCTCCAGAGAAAATGTCTTCATTTTCCCTATTTGTTTGCTTCATACTTTTGAAATATTGTCATATGTGTGCTTCTTTTTTTTTTGTTCTCCTCCCCGTGTCTTCATTTCTCTTTGAAAGGCTCCAGGCGCCAATGAGATCTTCTGTGTGTGCGCTTTAATGAGTTAGCAACAGGCGGCTTGTTATGCGGTTGGAGTGGCATATCGACAGACGTGCAAATATGTGCCTTTTAGACAGCTAACGTGTACCTGCCAAATCCAAGCCCATCGCAGACTAAAGAGAAGATAACATTCACAGAAACGCCAAGTCAAAGAGAATTAAATGAAACCAATTAACATGAAAACCCCCTTTGACAAGTCTTTGCTGAATTATTGAATGGTTAAACTTTGACTGAACCTCTTCCTTGGTTTTCATATAGTTATACACCAGCGGTGTAACAATGTAGTAACTGTATCGAAATATCGTTTTTAATTAAAAAAAAATCAAAGTATATTTTTAGGCTGGGACTTAACTGATTAATTGAGATTAATTAATCACAGAAACAATAACGCGATTAACAAAATTAACTCATTTTAATCGCCACACAACCCAAAAACTAAAGATTTCTTTTGCTTTTGTCCACAATTCCAGGCTGGATTTCAGAAACAATGTCACAGTCAAACATACACATCAAAATGACCATTAATCTTCTACATTTTCTAGTTGTGTAGAATTGGACTAATTCAGATGGTAAATATTTTAACTCTTGAGAGCGTAAACATGAAACCAAATGGACCCACAAGGGTCCATTTTGTTCCATGTTTACGCTCTCAAAGAGTTACATCTGGTTAACCAACTTTTGATCTAGTTAACCAAATTTTGATCTGGTTAACCAACTTGCAGTGTCGACACAGTTTTGATTAAGAAAAACTCACATGCTACACGAGCCTGTTTTAATTGTGAAAAAATGCTTCTTGGGTCAAATATTGGTATGTGATTAATTGAGATTAATTAATTACAAAGCTTCAAATTAATTAGATCAAAAATTTTAATCGAGTCCCACCCCTAATATTTTTATATAAATAGAAAAATCGTTTGACTTATAAATTTGTATTATAAAATGGAAATAATCGGTATGGAATCGCTACCAATACTTAATGCAATAAGTACTTATTGCATTGTATTTAGCAATTGTAATCAATTTGTTTTCTTCTTTTTAAGAGGAAAACAATATACACATGTGCATGCATAAACGTACATGCGCACACACACATGCACACGCTCAATAATGTGTCACGTGTCAAGTATAGACTGTATAGGATGTACAGTAGAGATGTACAGTATGTAAGGATTGTTATTTTTCCATTATTCCATGTTATTGCATGTTTTTCGCTGTGCCTTTCAATGTTGGCAACACACCGTCGCAGTGCTGCAAATGATTGCGTGTTTTCCTCTCTGATCACCAGAAGCTCACCTCATCCTAATTGCCCATCACAAGTGATAGAGCAGGAATGCATCCATGTTCACATGACAGCCCAGTGCCACAGACTGAGGATATTTAGACAGATTAGGGCTGTCATTGCACAGCCCGGTGCCTGCCTCCTAAGTTCCAAGACTTGACTCGAGTGACTGATGGCCTGGAATAGCAGTAGATGTGTGGATGAGTGATGTCGCCCGGCATGCCTCCCTGCACCTCCCTTTCTTTCCCACCCATCTATACGGTATCCACTGTACCTAAACACCTCCCCGCCTAGTGTACTCCTCCTTGGTTACCGTGGTAACTGCCTGGCCAACTCTATATAAGATGGACATTTGAGGTTCCTTTTCATGAGGCCCTGCTCTGAAATGCATAAAACACTCATGTAGTTATAGGGGCTTTGATATATGCTATGATATAGTACTTTATTGTCAGTTTGCACTGAAATTTGTTTTGCGACCCAACAGCTGTTGTAGTAAACAGTTTAGACATTTGACATGATACAACGGTGGCGTGAAGCGACACGGGTGATGAAGCCGCACCCATACCATTTTCAGTTACAGGACTTTTATTAGGCAAGTCAATAATAACATCAGTTGTTGTTGAAGTCGCAACAGACACACAGCATGCATAAAGCTAAAGGTCTGACTCAGAGAGTTTTCTGTTTTCAATGATGAAATGCTGTTGGTTTAGTGCTGACACAACTGTAGCACTTTAATTTGAAATATATTGGGTTGTTTTCCACGCCATCATGTTTGGTGGGGCAGTCTGGGCATTTAAGGGGGGCATTGCACCCCCATGCCCATGCTTAGATCCGCCCCTGACTCATAACATGCAACATGTAAAAAAAACAAATTGGAAAATCCACATGTTTGCTCCTCACAGCGCGCCCATATGCATGCATATGCCGCACACATACACACACACTGATTGTCAGGGGAAATTTCCTATCTATTTAGTATCTTGATCCAATATCTTCCTCCTATTGACCCGAGGACCGCAGACCGGTGAGGAGGAGTGTATTAGCAGAGGGGGTGTTGGGGGGGGGGGTGGTAGGGGGTTGAAAGGACGAATGAGAGGGCACTTGAAAAGGCAATAACCTTTTTCCTGCTTGGCGTGTGTGTGTGCGCCTGTGTGCATGTGTGCGCGCGTGTCTCACAGTGAGTGCACGTGTGTGTGTGCGTGTCAAATAGATCCTCCCCATAGCCAGACCATTGTGGAGCTGTCAAACTGCCACCATATGAATTCACACCAGTGTTGAAGAGGCACAAAGCGTCTGGCTCCAGGCTCCTCCAGTGTCCATCTCCTTTCAGCCAGGGATCAATAGTTGTCTTTGTCTCCAATCCCAACCCATCCCTCTCCTTCCCCCTAGGTCTCCACGCACGCACGCGGGCACACACACACACAAACACACACACACACACACACACACACACACACACGCACGCACGCACGCACGTAGACTCGCTCTCCCTGTTCCATAGTTTGACAGGGCTGCCCTAAATGTCTGCTTTAACTAGCCGCTCACAGCTCTCCTCACAACACATTTACATACACATCAATCAAGCTGTCAAAGGTAAAGGCATGACGGCGTGTAAGAAACAGAATTGGATTACGGCCCTCGCGTTGCACCGTGACACCAACCCCGCCTCGGCTGATTGGCTGATTCTGGATGCACCAGTTTGCACCGCCTGTAATGCTGTCAGTTACTTTGTTGTTGTTGTTGTTGTTTTTCTCGTCCCCCCCCCCCCCCCCCCCCCCCCCCCCCCCCCCCCCCCCCCCCCAAAAAAAAAAAAGGAAAAAAAAAAAAAAGCGTTCATCGCTGTCTGTTTCTGTTCTCGGTGATTTCCGCGCCGCACAGGTTACATCAAACCGTCTCCACGACTACACGTCCAGACCAGTGGCTTTCAACCTGTGGTCCGGGGACCACCAGTGGTCCTTGGGAGAGTTCCATTGTGGTCCCCAGCTGAATGAAAGTTGTTAACCGGATGTAACTCTCTGAGAGCGTAAAAATGAAATGAAATTTGGTTTCATGTTTACACTCTCAAGAGTTAAAAATAGTCATCATCTGAATTAGCACCAAGTCTATACACAACTGAAGAATGTAGAAGATTAATGGTCATTTTGATCTGTATGGTTGACTATTTTGTTTCCCAAATCCAAACTGGTATATTGTGGACAAAAGCAAAATAATTCTTTAGTTTTGGGGTCTGTGGTGCTAAAATGTCGTCAAATGGTGGTCGGTGAAATACCGATTAAATAGTGGGTTAAAAACCACTGGAGCAGACGACTGCGTAAGATATGTGAAAATTGTGCTTGTACTGTATGTGTTTCATTACTGCGTAGTTTGGTGAAACTCGAATATCACTGCCAAGCTTTAGCAATTAATCTTATTTGGTTTAGCTGTTGCACCTTGGCCTTGTGTCCTCACATTATACGAGGTTTAATAACCAGAACATCGTACAATCCATCTCCCTAATAATCATCAAGCTCACCGAGGCCAGTGAAGTCACAGAGGCCATTACATACAGTACCGTTTGACCAATGACAAAATGATAAAAACACATCATTACCAATAATAGTGATTATAATAATATTGTCCCTAAAACAATATGCTTTGAGAATGGGGTCGGCGGAATATTTCATATAATTCTAGGGGTTCTTGACAAGAAAAAGTTTGCCAACCGCTGACATAGTAGCGTAGGATTTTCTGAAAACTCCTGATTTTGAAAACATCTGTAAATTCACTTTCAAGGTCAAAACGGGTTACATTCAGTAGCTTTTGACCATTGACAAGATGATTAAAAACACATCATTGGCGATAATAGTGATTATAATATAAAGCAATATACTGTAAATCGGATTATTATATTAGGCATAACCATGCAGCCTTCAATGTCAGTGCATCAGTGATTTCACTGCTTTCTAATCAAAATAGCCCTAAACCAGATTATATGGTGTCACATGGCAGAAATTACCCGTCTCAAAACTTGCGTCATTCAGGGGCAGATCTAGGCATGGGCATGGGTGGGGCAATGCCCCCCGAAATGACCTGACTGCCCCACCAAACATGATGGCATGCAAAACAACCCAAGATATTTCACATTGAAGTGCTTATAATTAAAATGATTTGAAACACTACTACTGCTACTAACTAACTACAGCTGTGGCACCACTAAACCAACAGCATTTCATCATAAAACATAAAACATAAAATTCTCTGAGTCGGACCTTTAGCCTTATGCATGCTGCATGTCTGTTGCCATTTTAACAACTGATGTTATTATTGATGCTTTACTTGACTAATAAAAGTCCTGTAGCTGAAAATGATATGGGTGCAACTTCATCCTGATGAAGTCCTGAAGTCCTGCCCCCCAATTGGGAAATGTTATATCCGCCCCCGGCGTCATTGTAGATTGGTTGTTTTATGCACATGACACCATCATAAGACAGAGCATAAATTAAACATTAGAAGTCGAATGTAAGTACAGAGATTTCATGCATCAAGGAGCACAAATCTATTATAAAATATTACTTTAAATGTGTGTATAGTACACAAAACCAGTGTCTACACATCCAGGAATGGCATATGACCACTACAGTGACATATAATTACGATATAACGGTTAATAATACATTATATTGGGGTGTCCGCTGGCCTAGTGGACCAGGCGCATGCCTCATATACTGTAGGCTCTGATCTGGCGGCGTGTCACGTGTTCGAGTCCCGTTCATGATGACCTTTGCTGCAAGTCTCTCACCTTCTCTCAATCTATCCTGTCCATCTTCACCGTGGACCATCAAACGCACAAAAAAGGCAAAAGACAAACAAACAAAGCAATAATAATTATAATAATACATTATAATACATTATAATTGCATGAATTACATCTAGGATAGTACAACAGATAAATATATAAAAAAGAACAACAACATAATATAACAAATAACTACGATCTGTCATTAGCACATGCACAACATTTCAACGCACACACAAATAACCAGGCCAGAACATAATCTCCCTGCCTGCCTTTGGCCTGGTGGAGACGATGATGCGTAGGATGTTATAATGAATAGATATGACATATGCATAGAATGCAAGAGCTGTACAATGGAGCACTAATTAAGGTGTTGTTATATTACTAGACTCTGCATTTGCTAATTCCTACCAAGATTAGCTCTCTATGCACACACACACATGCACACACGCACGCACGCACACACATGCACACGCGCGCCAGCATTATTATTTTGCCCTTTGGAGATTATTAGCAAATTCAGAGTTTTCTGAAGACGAGATCAAAGGGTACAGTTCAGGGTTAAGAGCATAAGGGAAGTGAGGGCCAATCAGGGGCAGATGGACTGAAGTGTGTGTGTGTGTGTGTGTGTGTGTGTGTGTGTGTGTGTGTGTGTGTGTGTGTGTGTGTGTGTGTGTGTGTGTGTGTGTGTGTGTGTGTGTGTGTGTGTGTGTGTGTGTGTGTGTGTAAAGATGGGAGGTCGGGGGGAGAATTAAGGCTTAATTTCTACTCCGATATGCCGAAGCGGCGTATGGCATCATGCTGGGCTGTGGGCTTGTCAATCAGCTGTTCTCACCGTATGAGTCCACCATGGCAGCAGTGCTCAGGCCTGAGGTTGCAGGGAATCACCACGTTCTGTTGCTGTCTGGACTTGTTTGATCCCCAGCAACAGCACTCTCTCTC